>JANRGV010000045.1:5592891-5617714 GCA_024734035.1 Alethe castanea | reverse complement strand
ATTAACATGTTTTTCAACCTTCACTGGAACTCGCACTTTTACTTTGGTATTGAAACCTTTTACTTACTAAAAGCATTAGAACTCATACTAAAACTTGCTGACTTGCTTACTTATCCTAAAACTTAAACTTACACCTCTACCTTATGTGTGAGTAGCTTAATATACCTCAATCCATCCAAAGGCTTGAATTCAATCCCTGCACTCAGATTCCTCTCTGCAGAATTCAGAGACCCTCGACTCTCTGACTCCAACACCCACCCTATGTCCATGAGGAGCGGTCCCAAGTGGGGCTGGGTGCTGTGTGCTGAACATGAATGGTGACCCAAGTCCTGAGCTGCCAAGTCCTCTCTCTAGTGGCTGCCAGCACCTCAGGGGCAGAGGCAGCAGAAGCTCAGGAGCCCCTCTGTGGGGTGAGGATCCCCTCTGTGGGGTGAGGATCCTGTCTGTGGGGTGAGGATCCTGTCTGTGGGGTGAGGATCCCCTCTGTGGGGTGAGGATCCCATCTGTGGGGTGAGGATCCCGTCTGTGGGGTGAGGATCCCGTCTGTGGGGTGAGGATCCTGTCTGTGGGGTGAGGATCCCATCTGTGGGGTGAGGATCCCCATGTGCCTCCTGTTAGCCTGGGCACGGCTGCTTCGAATATGCAATTTTTTCCTTCCAAAAGAGTGCAGACAATTAGACTGGAACCACCTCAAAAACTGAAGGGTGAAAGACTTGGGAACTTCAGCAGCTTTGCGATCCTTCGTTTGTGTTATATTGCAAAATCCTGCACATTGCATACAAGCACCTTGGTCCCTACAAGAGACTGAGTGTTAGCATGCACAGCAGTACTACCAGTACTCCAACTACCAGTAGTTGGAGAAAGTAGAAAAAAAAAATTGAACCCCACGAGAATTTTCATTTTCTGATGGCTGAGGTTGCCCTAGCTGAATTAGCATTTCAGAATTTACACCGGGATAATCCATGCAGCAGTTAATTTCAATGTTTTACTGCTATAGCAGTATAAATCCTAGTAAATTGGTTTCTATAATGCTTGAGAAGATTTTTTTTAAACATTCTCTTTCTTATTCATATTTAATAAGTTCTGAAAATCTGCATTAGGACATCTATGTAAATTTCTTTGTTTTTTACTTGTGAACAAAGGCAACTATTGATATTTAAACAGAAGGTTGCAAAGAAATTAATGATACTTAGTCAACCGTTTTCTAACTGGCAGACCTCTTTTCCTTGGGTGGATTCTCTCCAATTCTGTTTTTAAAATATCTGCTTTCTCACTTGAGATTGGTGTTCATGGCCAAATAATCTAAATCTTGAGGGGCATGTGCTTTAAATAATATTTTGATGTTGTGCCTCTGTTTTTTCCTTTTGATTTAACAAATCAGGAATTTTGCAGAAACACAAGTTAGAACAAACTTTTCTGCTGAGGTCTGTTTATAACTTCTTGCTAAATGTGCTGTCTTGGAGAAGCTGTAGTCTCCACTGGGATGCAGCTGTGATTGCAAGAGGAAAAGAAGGAATTCAGAGATTCAACTGATCATCAATAACAGGGATGCCTGTGCACAGCACCATAAGAAAACCATCCTGCTCACACTCTATTTTTCTTACAAATTTGTCCATGATGTGCCTGAAAAAGGGCATAATAATTTAAAATAACTACCTGTAGTTGTAGTTATATCCAATATCTTTCCTCACTGATTTTTGATCCTTACATTTCAGTCTCCTAGCTCAGGCAAAGGGCAGAGTTATAATTGTACATCACACACACATTGTTCCTGCTCAGACAAAAGCAACATAATGTCAGTGAAATATTTTGAAGGCAGAACATAAAACTCATAGATGTAAATGAATTAAAAAGAAACCTAAGCAAAGTGGAGGGCTGTAGGATGAGTATTTAAAAGTTTAAAAATGTCTTTCTCCTGCAAAGTCATGAACTCTCTATTTCACTTTCGTAACTCCATTTATCCAGTTATTCTAGCTTGAAACTGCTAATATCTGCAGAGAACCCATAAATTTCCTTTCATATTTATTCCTGTGCAGTATTAATAAACACTGATATATTCTGAACGTGCGACTGCAGAACATTTTTCTGCAGAGAATGACCAAACCTCTCGGGGTAAAAATATTTGCTACTGATAAACGAAGCTGCATGCACCATCTTCCCAAGATTTTAGGTTTTATTTTTGGTGTTTCTAATGGTGAAAAGTACTGTTAACCACCTTTCCATGTGTGTCCTGCCTTAGTTAACCCCCTGGGAAAGATGTCATGGGAGCTGTTGCCTCTCCAGGGGTGCAAGGGTGAGAGAGAGGGAACAGAGAGGGAATGCAGGGAATATGAGGGGCAGGGAGGGGAGGTTTGTGATTGGGAAAGAGGGCATAGAGAGAGGCAAAATCATGAAAAAGAAGTTTGCAGCTGGCAGGAACAGGCTAAGAGACAGGGAGCATGGAGTTCATGGGCTGAGTTAGTATACAAATAAGGAAAAATTGATAGTATTTCAAGAGGTCAAATAGGAAAACCAGGAAAATTCTTCTCTAGGTATCAGTGGATAAGCCTGCAAGCAGAAAAATTGGATAGCAAGGCTTGAGAAACTTAGGCATTTTTGCCCACGTAGTGGATTCACAGGATTGGGAATTTATTATGAAAAGTTAATTGTTAAAAATTGTTGTAAAAAATTAGATATTATTTACTAAATTTCCAGAAAGAATGTTAGACTGGAGAGTTGATCTAATTTAATAGCTATTGTCCAGAGCTATAGAGAATAACACACTGACATCAATGGGGTAAGAAATGCTCTACTCAGCATTCTAGCAAGAGAGACTGGCATCTTTGATTCTCCTCAACTAGTTGCCCCAAAATAAGTCCATGCCCCAAAATAAGTCCATGCAATCAAAAAGAAAAAGCATGTACAGGCATTTGTGTAGGATGAATGCTCATGAAGATGGTCTATACACTTTAAAATTTCCATACTCTCAGTCCCAGGGCTCACCAGAGGGGACTAATATTCTCTTCAAAGAGTGCTATGATAAAGGACTTTCTGTACATTTTTGTAATGTACCTTTTGAAATGTGTTGTCAGAAAGAATAATTGTTTGGCAAACCCTCTGAAAAGATAATACTCCCAAAATTTCACTCCATATGGAGAGTTTAATGAGAGTCTTTATTGACCCAATTTAATCAAACTTTGTACTTCCCCCTTTTATAGATTAAATTTTCAATAGAAAACATTACAGCTGGTGATCAACGGTTGTAATTTAGAAATGAATTCTTCCCAGGCTGCATAGCTCAGAAGTGTCCCTGCCATCCATGCTGTCACTGCAGTAGATGTGGTACTTGGGTATAATGTTGTCAAGAAACATTTGATATAAACTTTGATTGCTTTGTAAATGGGGAGGAGACTGTCAGGGCCCTGAGGGCACTAATGTGCTTTCTTTGCCCTGAGCAGCCTCACCTGGATTCCCCACTGCCTGCTCCAGGATGTAAAAAGAGAAAAAGGAGATGAGAAGAAAAATTGAGCATGGGGGAGCAGAGAAATGCAGTAAGAGAATAAAACCAATTTTATTTGAGAATAAAAAAAGAAACAAGCAGACATATAGTTAGTGCAGAGAGAAGGTAGCAACATAAATACCTTCACTTGTGTGACTCATTTGCTCTTTCTTTGCTGGCAGATTGTGCTTTAATTATGTCTCTGTGAATCAAATAGTGGTGAACTGTGTATATTTGAAATACATAGATGTAGGTAATTACTGAAGAGGTGCCAGTGTCCTACAGCCACCCCTTTGCATCTGCTCCCCACTGTGGTATTTAGTATAACTAGAAACACCAATGGGCTTAGTTTTGGGTGTTGGTGACCAAGAGTTGAATTTTCCCTGCCAAAGCTCAGTACTGCACTGGCAGCTCTGCCAAGGCAAATCAGTCTGCAGCTGATTCCCAGAGTGTGTGTTTGATACCACTGGATGTAAGGAGAAAATTCTTCTATTTGCTGAAACATCACATTGAATGATTTATGGCAGGCAAGTAAAGATGCATATGTGAGACTCTCTAAGTAGGACTGGTGTCAAAGGAAAATATTGAGGGGAAGGAAAAGATTGCAAATTTCTAATGAACTTTATTTATGCACACAAACCTTGAAATATTAATGGAGAATGCATAAGTAATTGATGGGTTACATATAATTTTTCATTATCTTTATGCTGAGATAGGCAGGAAAGTAGTTTGACAAAAGGCACAGGCACATTACACCCAAAAGGCTGCTGTAGGTTAGGCCTGGAGTTGCCCAGCTGCTGGGAGTGACTGATCTCCCCTTACCCAGAGCAACTCCCAGCACTTTCCTTTGGCTTTATGGGTCTTTTGCTGATCTGATCAACCTTGATCAAATGGTGGGTCAGTTTTTCATCTCCCATTTAAAGCAATTAATCGAAGGTATGCTTCTTAAGCAGTTTAACAGCTGAAATAAAAACTAATTCATATCTCAAGGGCAAATAGAAATCTATTAATATAGGGTATTAAAACTCTGATAGATTTTAATGCCTGACTCATGATTTTTGTGAGTGCTGGGATTGCCAGCAGACACTTGTCTGAGTTGTGGAACAGACTCTCTGGAGGGTGCAGGAGGTGGAATGCATTAGCAGAGTGGGAAGCAGCATTCAACAAGGGCGTCTTTTATTCTAAGTTAAAATTTTTTCCTTTTAGAGTAGGAAAAATAGGCAGAAGGGGAAGAGTTGAAAAGATTGAAATGCTAGGAGTGCTATCTTAATTGTACTTCTATTAAATTTGGGTGAGTTCTGGAGGGAAGCCAAGCCCCAGGCCTCTGTGCTGGCTGTCAGCTTGCTTTCCTCAGGCTGAGCTCACTGCACTGAAGGTATCAAAATCCCCTGAACCATAAACCTCTCACGTGTGCCAACCTGCAAAGAAATACCTGTGTTTCCATATTTCTGTGTTGGGAGAGAAAACTGCTGAACCCCAGGAGTTTCCTGGTGTGGATCTCAGTGGATTGTGACAAACCCACATGCTCTCCTGCCTTCTCTTTAGCTGTCCTCCATTGCTGGCAGTGCCACTCTGGCCCATTTTCTTTAGCCCACATGCCCTTCCTGTTGGATAGGGTCCCAGTGTCTGTATTTCCAGCTGAAGCAGAGCAAGAAATACCTTTTACTTTCCTTCAGGCTACTGTCCCTGTTGACCTTTTCAGCTTCTGAATCTTTAGCTCTCCCCTATTCTCTGATGTTGGACATGAATAATTAAAAATCTGGGGAGAAAAGAACACAGGAAATTCTCTGGTTTTTATTTTAAATGCCACTGCTGCATTGATGATAATTTTAAGATTTGCATATCTCTGGATTTGGTTTGGTTTATTTTTTGTTTCTTAAGCTATCCTATAAAAAGGACAACTAGGACAGTGTACTGGTGGTCAGGAGGCTCGTTTCTCTACCAGCACCATATCAGCCTTCCCACAGTCAACACCTCATTTCCCCTGTTGATAAAACTGGCTGATAGTTCTGTACCAAATCTTGCCAGCAAAGGCCTTGGGGAGCTGTAATATCAGATATTATATAATAATGTTTCCTCCTGGTGCTTTTGATACTGGCTGATCTGAGGCCACAGATCTGCTGATGCTTTTCCTGGTGGCAGTGCTGATGGAGGCTGCTGCTTCCCATTCCCAATCAGTCGTGCTAGTATGACTTGGAGGGCAATTTGTCTATTTTATTACTTTAGAGAATATTATTATTATTATTATTATTATTACTATTTGCAGTATTTATATCATTATAGAGTATATCTATATTATTATAGACTATAGTAGTATAGTGTGTCAGTACAGTCAGACAAGAATTTTCTGAAGGCAATTCATCCCAATTAATCTCTGATAGTGACTCATTTGTCTCATTTGTTTAGGTTAAATGCAAAATTTTATGCTGATGTTTAAGCATATATAGTTGGTTGAAATTTGTGTCTGTGTAGAGCATTGGCTTCAGATTAAAACATCATGTTACAATATTGACTCTATCCTTCTTTCTTCTATTCCAACCTGAGTGTCCATATTCTCAGGGGCTTCTGAGTGGACACTATAGAAAAGCAAGCAGCCAAAAGTCAGACTAATATTTTGCAAGTTATCTCTTTTGTAGAAGGCTTATTCAGCCACTTCTGAACAGGGTGTCTGCTCTGTGTGTCCTACCTGGATTTTGTCAGAAGTGAATTGACTGCAGTGGCTTCAGTCCTTCACCCACAATCTCACCTCTTTTGCACAAGAAAAAATAAAATCTCAGCCAGTACAAAATCCCTGTCCACCCTTTTGGGGTACACATTCTTTTATCTCAGGTACCTGCAGAAAAAAATCTCAGTGACGTGCACAGTAGCCTGTAATATAACACTGAGAATTTTGCTTTGCTTAGTAGTTAAGTTGCCCATTCAAAAGGTCATGAAGATTTTTATATGTCTCTCTTGCCTATAAACTGTATCAAGAATCCTTCCAAATTCAAAGCTGCTGTATGGGTTTTTATAGTCTAGAGATGTTGCCAAATCAGCCCTAAATCTGCATTATTTCTTTTGATTGCTTAAGAGCCAGCCTTTGGTATCTTTCTTCACTTTTTCCTTGCTTAGAGCTTAGGCTGTCTCCACTGCATGTTACACTATAGAGTGAGCCCTGCTCATCCTTGCTGCTTCTCTGGAGCACTCTCCATCCAACAGGATTATTTTCTTACAGAATGTTTTAAAAGAGACAAAAATCCTGACCCAAAATGGTTAACAGGTTTGCTATCCCCTCCACTGAGCTCAGGATTGACCTCTTTTATTTCAAAATATGTTAGATTAAGTGCAAAGCTTTTTTTGACAGCCTGGACTAGTTAGCAGTTTATAAGCATCTCTTTCTCAGGCTGGGCTGGCTTAGCAAGCACCTTTGCAATGCTGGGTAAATACAATGAACCATTCAAGTGGAAAATCATTTTAATAAATAGCATTTTAGTAAAACCTTTGATTTGCCCTCTGAGTCCTTATTCATAAAAATAAATCTCCATTACCCTCTCACTTGGCCTTGCCTTCCTGTTTGGTAGAATTTTTTTTATTTTTTTTTCAGTAGCAGCATTAAAGATTCATCCATTATTTGGAGTAATTCTTGTCCAATGCAAATCTAATAGACTTGATGCATAGCATTTTCTTTAGGGTAGAAGCTAACTGCCTTTATTCAGCTTACACAATCCCTTCTGAAAGAGCCCTTTATACAGCTCATGTCATGTCAGCAGTAATCATGGCCTGAGTGGTGCTGCATGCAAATCAGCAGCTGCTCTTTAGCTGGGCTGGAGGAGTCACATCATGAGTTTGCCAGTAAGTGCAAGGGCAGATCATAGTTAACGCTGAGAGTGCTTCAGGCAGATCACTGTGATGTCTTTGCCCTCTTCACCCTGCCCAGCCAGCACCCAGGCTGTGCCCATCACCTGCCAAACCAGCAACAGACGTCAGTACCCAGTGCTGGGAAAGCAAAGAAGACTTTCCTGTTGTCCTGGTGTTTGTTTCCCCCAAAGTTACAGCATGGCATGGAGGAAAACCCCCTCTCACTGCAGCTGTGTCCCTGGAGGATGTGGATACCTCGTCATAACCTCAGAGCTCTGGATTCCATCATCAAGACAACTGGGAGCTGATACTGACCTAAGCAGTTCTGGTGCTTTGTTTTGTTTTTATTTTTCCCCCTCCCCAAGCATGTAGGTATGATGGGAAACCAGTGAAACCAGTCAGAAATACAAACTAAGGCAGTCAAGCTAACCCAGGAGTCTGAACTGTTCACTAAAGCAGGTATTTTAGAAGGGAGATGGATTAATGTCTTTAGTATGACAAAATTCTGTTGTGATTGTAGATGTAAATCTGGTTTCATGAGTGGATCAACCATGCAGGCTGATCTGTACCATGCAGGCTGATGTCAGTGAGAACTCCATGGATTTCCTTTTGCTGAAAGAGGCAAAGGACGCTAATAACTGTTTTATACCTGTATTTTTGAGCAATAATTTCTAAGTGTGTGCTTCACATTTACTGGGAGTTTCTGTCATGGCCTCAGGGCACAGGTTTTCAAAAGAGGGAGAAGTTATAGGATTCTCACAGAGAGTAAAAAAGGAAAAAGATGAGGTCTGCATGGGAATGTTATACACTGAAAACTGGAAACTGCACCATTGCTTTCCTTCTCTTCTACCAGCCTCTTCTCAGACAAAATCTTTGTCTAATACTTTTCATGATGATCAAAACTATTCCAACATTGTTTTATTATTGGATTCCAGCTCTATTGTTTCTCTTGTTATGCACTTATATGAGGTTGTAATGAAATAACCCCCTAGACTGTTACTGCTTGATGTCACAGTACAATAGCAGTAAGTTACTGATGGATAAATAAGGCTTTTAGGATTCCAGTGGGTTCTGGTTTGTTCCAGAAGAAAGGGCTGGTGAGAAGGAGAGCACAGGTGCCTTTTGCAGTTCAACTGAATTATCACTCTGACCTTGTTTAGCTGAATTTTAGTTTGTTTGAGGTGATGTCATTTCTTTGGCCACGCCAGATTGCACAAGAGACAAAGCAGTGCTCTGGGTTGGTACATCACATTGGAGTTTTGAGGTGTCTGGAGCTACTAAACCCCTTTAGTGAGAGGAAGGTTTCCTGCTGTCTTGCAAGACAAACGGGCAGGAACTGTTTCAGAGGAGATAAGTGGTTTGGGTTTGGTTTTGCTTTTACCGTACATATTTAGAAAAAAATAATCTGGAAGTATATGTGAATCTCCTTGCTCTGCTTCTCCTTTGGATCCTGTTCTCTTTCTTTTCTTGGAAAATTTCCTTGGTGACTGTTAGAGTGAAAATTCTTTTCCAACATCAAAGAACAGTAATGTATTAAAAAGAGGAGATTTCGCTATTGGAAAATAAACTAAGAGCAGTGCAAATGCCACCTGGGTTTTTCAGGTGGTGCTTGCTGCTTTATGCTGCTGTCAGTGCTCATCTAGTCATTGCCTTTTCATCTCTATTCCAAGATTTTGTGAAGAAATGAAGCATAGTTCATTCCCACAAACTGCTTTGGGTTTACAGATTTCTCTCTCTTTACCCCTCACTTCACCCTTTCTGCCCCCTCCCTCCTCCCCCGCTGCCTTCGTGCAGCCTGACAATCCTCTGCTTAATCCCAGGGAACATATTTTTGGTACTGGCACAATAAAGAAAAAAGAGACAAATTGATTTGCATTTCTTATCTGGGAGATTCACTTGCAAAATCTAGTACAGTTTCACTGACGCAGAGGCAGGAGAGATGATCCTGTAAATCTGACATATCTTTATTGAGGCTGAGGGGAAAGGGAGTGGGAGGATGGTCTGAGCTCACTACAGGAAACCATAGCTTTTTTTGTTGTCTCAACACACGTTTCACTGAGGACTTCCTGGCTGGTTTGGAGATGCCCTCTCAGTGCCATGAGCACCCAGTCCCAGGTTATCCAGGTGCATGCAGCTCCTGTTTCCCTCTAGCTTGGCTAGAACTGAACAGGGAACAGCCCCCTGCCAGCTGGGGTGTACACACACCCTGCCAGCCCAGCCACGTCATCTTTATTTTTACCCAGCTGCATGTGCTAAGCCCAGTGAATCTGTCAGCTCCACTGAGAGTAGAAGTTTGCCCTTCCCTGCTGCTTTCCTGTCTGTGAGGGCTCGGAAGGCAGAAGTAGCCAGAGTAGAAAATTCACCTTATGGACATGTCTGGGCTCTCCTCCTTCCTACAGCTCCAGAGCAGCCCCACTGTTGCCTGCGTCTGGCAGTTGTGTTGTTCAGGTTTCCTCTACATCAGGCTCCAGCTGTGAGCAGTGACTTCTTACCTGTCCTGTGGCAACCTGTGCTATCCTGCTACTGTCAGTGCACCTCTGAAACCTGAGGAGCAGAGCCTGCCCTGATCCTCAGCTGTCAGAATCCCCTCCCCTCTCTGAAACAGGTGCTTGGTCAAAGCCCAGCAGCAGTGATGTCCCTTGCTGCACTACCAGGGTGTGCTTCCAAGTGGGACACAGAGGGCGTCTTTAAGCATAATTTTGGACAAAAAGAAATGAAAAACTGAGAGGTGGAAAAAGACAAGCATAATTGGCTGGATGAGACAGTAACCTCCTTGGTGCTTCTGCACTCAGCACTTAATGCAGCCTCTCAGAGCTGAACTACTCATGCAGTAGGCAGGAGGGTGCCCACGCCTTGGATCACTGTGTTCTCTGTTCAGGTGACTCCACCGCCTCTCCAGGCATGTCTAGGGACACAGGATCTAAGGAAATGTGGGGTTTTGGGTGCCTGATGCCTGAAACAAGCAGAAATTGCAGAACAGTCATAGAGATATTAAAGTGCTGCTGTGGGAGCTGGTTAATCTTTCAGAGCTTGCATCTGCTCTGCTTGCTGCAGCAGCACAGCTGCCCTGAGCTCACTGGGGTCACCCTGCTTTACAGCAGTGTGAAGGAAGAAATGGACTCTTACATATTCAGTTTTCTTTGCCTGATGCTCCTTTTGCCTCTCTCCTTCCATTCTGCCCTTCATGGCATCTTCAGAGCTGCTTGCTGGAACCATGAAATCACAGGATGACAAAAGCCTTGAGGCTACTCAGGGCAAGGTCCACTCAGGTGTTAAGTATCTCCAAGGATGGTCATTCCTCAGTGTCTCTGGGCAGCCTGTTCCAGTGCTTGATAACTTCAGAGTGAAAAAGTTTTTTCCTTGTGTTTGACCAGAACCTCCTGTGTTTCAGTTTGTGCCCATTTCTTCTTGTCCTCTCACTGGACAGAACCAAGCAGGGCCAGGTTCAGTCGTCTCTGCACTCTGCCATCAGCTATTGCACATTAATGAGACACTCATGAGCCCTTCTCTCCCAGGCTGAGGTCCCAGCTCTCAGACTTTCCTCACATGAACAATGCTGACTCCCTTTACTGCCCTGGTGGTCCTTGGCTGGACCCACTTGAGTCTCCCTTGTATGGAGGAGCCACAACTGGGCCCAGCAGTCCAGATGTGCCTCACAAGGAAGGAAGGATCAGTGAGATCAGCCAGAGCTCTCACTCAAAATCATTGCCAGATGTTCCATTGGTTGTGGCAGTTCTGTAGCCAGGCCATGGAACAGATTAGCTTCAATGAATAGTCTAATTTTACCTTATGCTGTATCAGCAGGGTAGTTTGCTATTTGGCCCTGAGTAATCTCTTCTGAATGACAAAGCAATCCAATCAAGTCCAGCCCCATTGCTGAGTCTGTGATGAAGTGCGTTGTGGTGCTGGCCCGATTCTTGGGTAATTTTCTTGTTCTGATTTTTCATCTTTGTTCAACCAACATAGAAATCATGATGCCAAATGTAGACAATTGACATTTCCAAAGTTGTGTTTTAAGGATTTCTAACTTGGTTTTTGTGACATACCTGTCTTTAAATTGTCATGAAGGCCAGTGAATTGAAAACAAGAGTTTCCAATTTATTTTAAAATGTTCACATCATTCATGAAATACATGATGACAAATATTCTATAGTCTTTTCATGAGTGGGCTGGTAGCCTGTGTTATTTAGAGGCATTTTTGAATTGATACACTCAATCAATTCTTCAACAGTTCTGCAATGTTCAGGTTTTTTCATTGGATTAATCATACTGTGAAATCTGTCAAGTAGCCATCACCCTGATGATGCTGTTTTTGTCACTTCTATCCTTATGCAGAGCTAGGTATTTATTGTGATAGCAGACTGTAATATTTCAATAGGATTTCTGTGAGGTGTTAGTCATTGTGGAAAGGCGTTTTTGCTAAATATATCCTGGGTTGCATGTAAAGAAATGTGACCAGCAGGTTGAGAGAGGTGATTCTCCCCCTCTGCTCCTCTCTCCTGAGACCCCAGCTGCAGAGCTCCCTCCAGCTCTGGGCACCCAACACAAGGAGGATGTGGAGCTGTGGAAGCAATTCCAGAGGAGGCCGTGAAGATGCTCAGAGGGCTGGAGCACCTCTGCTCTGGAGACAGGCTGGGAGAGCTGGGGGTGTTCAGTGTGAGGCAGAGAAGATTCTGAGGAGACCTTAGAACTCTTCCTGTGCCTAAAGGGGCTCCAAGAGGCTGGAGAAAGACTTTTAGCAAGGGCCTGGAGTGACAGGACGAGGGGAATGGATTCCCATGCCAGAGGGCAGGGTTTGATGGGATATTAAGAAGAAATCCTTCCCTGTGAGGGTGGCACAGGTTCCCAGAGCAGCTGTGGCTGCCCCATCCCTGGAAGTGTCCAAGGCCAGGTTGGATGGGGCTTGGAGCAGCCTGGGATAGTGGAAAGTGTCCCTGCCCATGGCAGGGGTGTAGAAGTGGATGGTCCTTAAGGTGTCTTCCAGCCCAAAACATGCTGTGATTCTGTATCTCCATTAATTTTCTATAAGTAGAAGATTCTTTTTCTGCTTACAGATTACAGGGCAGAAAGATCATATTCCTACCCACTTCTTGTTCTAAAGCTCAGAACAATTTAGGAAGGGATTCTCTGTAGCAACTGTAGGTTTTTATTTCATCATCCAGTATTTTGTCTCCTTGTACCAAATGTAATAAATATACACCTTATTTTAGATACTTCTGGAAAGGAGATAAATGCAGTGTGCAAAATCTAACTGTGGCTCAGAAGACAGGCCTGTGAGGTGTAAGAATCCAGCAATGTGGAGACAACCAAAGGATCTGACCTCATTTGTTCTGATCATAATTCATGTCTCAGTTCTGATCAATTGCTGGTTTATAACTTGTTCCAGACTTTTGGAAAAGGGGTGCTCACACAGGAGATACTTCCTAAAGTGTAAATCCCCTTTTCATTCCGGTCTTGTTCCAGGCATAGAGGTGTCAAAGTCAGGCACCTTTTGCTTTTGTGTTTAGCATGCAGCCTGGTGTTTGGAGCCCATGTCTGTGTGCCTGACCAGTTATGAAGTTCCCCTTGGCTTGTATGGTTTGGGTGCTCCATCAGCTACTCCTCCCATATGGGATGCAAGGTGTCCTGTCCCAACCAGCCCCTTCTTTGAGTGTGTAGGGACTCTAGAATTATCAACTAAGCTTTTTTAAAGAGCTGCAGTAGCTGCTCCATGAGTTTTCCAAACTCCCTGGGAGGTATAATCTGTAAGCACTGTATCTTGACATACTCACAAAAAAAATTACCTTGGAGTGACCAAGTGAAAGGTTAGAACTGTTGAGTGTTTTAATCAATAATATATGAGTTGGATGAGCAGTATACTGTACTTTGCAGTGCGCAATCAATAATACATTTTTTATGCTCACCTTTTTAATCCTCAGGAAAACTACATCAAAAATTTCATCCTAGGCTGCCCACAAGAATCAATAATAGAGAAAGGTTGCCTCTTCCCCTTAGTATAGTTTAATGAAAAGCATAATGAATTTATTTCCTAAATGATGCTACAAATCTATTATACATCTTCTGGAAATACCAAGTGGAAAATAGTGTTTAGTACAGTAATAGAGTTATGAATTTTCAAAAACTCGAAATGCAACATTTAAAGTTGTCAGTGTAAATCTTCCGTTTTTAAAGTACAAAATCAAGGAAAATGGAGTCTATGTAAATCAAGCTGAGTTTATTATTATTATTTACTATTTGTATTCTTACAGTCTGTAAAATCCTAAAGAAAGAAACCATTCCAATATATAGGGCAAATAATTCTCTCTGGTTTCCATTGACTTCAATGGCTTCACAAATATCTCAAGACTGTTTCTGTGAATGGAAGCCTGGCACTAACTTGTAATCTATTTGTAATCTAATATGTATAACTTTCAGTAAAATTGACCAAAGTTTTAAATTTCACTTTTTCTACTGAATCACATAGAAAATTATATACTTTTGAAATTTATGTGCATTTATAGAGAATTTGCCATTACACTAAAAGAGGGATCAAACTTTTCTTAGTGCCAGCTGACCACATTTCTATTTCAGGCTTGAAGGCATTAAAATTCCTGCTTGCTGAATCACAAAATGTATTGCTTTGTTAGCAGTACTTCAGATCCCCATGGACTTCTGCTGCCGTTTTAGTACATCACCAATTATTTGTGATGTATTATTAATTATATGTGATCTATACTTGCACCACTTCCATGGCTGTAGTAGTAGCTCATTTAAACAGGAAGGAAATTATGTAAAAAAATGGTGTTTTCTTTTTTTTTTAAATTTTTTTGGTTTGTTTTTGTTTTTGTTTTTTGGGTTTTTTTTTTGTTTTGTTTTGTTTTGTTTTTGTTTTCTGTGTGGCAAGTTACCAGCTGGGGGGCATAAAAACATTTTTATCCCAGCTGTTATGAAAACCCTGTTGTGTGCATGTCCATGCCTGGCAGGAGCAGGGTATAGGACACTCTCACACTGTCATGGACAATGACTGGGGAGAAGGTTGGAAATGTAAAAGCGAGACTTCAATCTCAGTGTAATCTGATTTTCCTTCTAGAAAAGAAAATATAGTTTTTGGTAGTGAAAAAGATCATTGGGAAAAGAACCAATTTAATTTTCCTACAGGGATTGTTGTTCTTTTGAGCTACGATCTGGGAAAGTCTAACAATTGGTCCTGGTAGAGCTGAGATGGGGGTACAGTAGGCAGTGTGTTCTTTCTTTGGCAGTCTCATTTTTTCCAGTGCTGTTTTGGAAGGTACAGCATTCAGAGGGGACCTTTTGACTCCATTAAAATCCATGTCATATCCCCAGCACCACTTGTAGTCACTAAAATTTCCCTTTGTGTGAGGTGTCTATGTGTGCTGGGAATGGCCCTGCTGTGGTAACATAAAAAGATGTTTTCTGTGTCCAGCAGGATACAGGATACAACAGCAACAGGAAAAAAGGGGAAATTGGACAAGTGAATCCTGCCACTCTACTGTTATCAGAACCTACAGAAACCATGGCACAAGGATCCCTCAGCAGTGTGTCTGACTGCAAATGTGAGGAGATGGGTTTGAGGTTTAGGCTATCTTGGCCAGCGCTGGTGGAAACTTCCCTGTGGAGAACTGAAAAGCCAAATTCAGCTTCTTCAGTAACACATCACAACAGTTGTTCCAGTTTCTACTGTGTTGGGATTGGTACCTTAAGATAAAGCTGTATTTCCTTATCACTGCTCACAGCTACCTCATTTCTCACGTACAATAAGCTTTGTAAAATCCTACACAACAGGCAAGTAAAATTCTAAGAAAACAAATGTAAGTGTTGCTGAAGGTAGGAACTGAAATCAATTAAGGTTTTCTCACAAAATAATTTCCCTCATTTGCCATCTGCTTAATTGTCTCTGAAACTCTTGCCCAGGGATGTAATGAAAACGTCACTTTTAATGCTGTTTGTCTCTTTGAGAAAGCATGCCCTGGCCGGAACAGACCCATCCAGAGCAAGTTTGTGCTGGTATCTGAGGCAGCACCAGCAGCTGGATCCCAGGGGCAGAGTTCATCCCAAACCCACGCCTGCCCTGCTGCAGGGATTGCTCAGGGAGCCACTGCCCTCCCTGCCAGCCAGCAGTGACACCCGCGGGCTCCTTTGTCACTGGAGAGACAAACGCCCCCGGAGTGTGACTCAGACTCCAATCTGCTCATTTTCTGGAGGTGTCTGCCTATCTGCATTTACTATTGAAGGAGTACAAAATGACTAGTCTCCTAAATTAGGTGTTCTGCTCAGATGTTTCAAGGTGGAAGAATGAGATTGTATCTAAGTCCTGAGCACCCTTATAAAGGCTGAACTTCTTGCCGTCCTTACCCGACTTGGATGAAGTCAGCCTCAGAGTGCCTGCAGGTCAGTGTGAGTGCAGCATGGAAAATGCAAGCAGTGGCAGCTGCATGTCCTCGTGGCTCTGGCTGGACACAGGCACTGGTGACAGGAGAAAGGAGCAAAGTTCACAACAGGTGTGTCTGCTGGTCCAGCTGGGGCAGGCAGGTGAAAATCTGACATCCTGGCATAGGTAAACCTGGTAATTCCCAAGAATGAGGTTCTCTCACACGATTACTTTAAGCACTCTGTTACCTATATGTTATTTTTATTTTTTGATTAAATTTTCTACTTGTGTGGTGCTGAGCATAACCCTGTACTCACCAAGGCAGTGGAAGTTACACTCAGCTGCTGCTTTGCAAGACAAAGACCTTGATGAGGTGCAAGGAATTAGCAGTGATTATTTAAAAAAAGGATAAACTTTATTATGCTCATGGTTCATGCAAGACTTTCTCCTCTTATTTAAAAATAAGGGTCTTGGTAACTACCAATATCATCCTTAACAAGAAAATCACAAAAATCCTTGATGTATGCCATCCTCTAGCTAGAGAGAAGTAAAATATGTATTTAAATATTGCAGAACAAACACTCCTAATCCTGAAGTTTAATCAAATAAGTTGGAAGTTCTTTTCAGCCTTGGTTTTGTACCAGTTCTAAAGTTTATCAGTTTGTTAGGCTGGATGGAAACTTGAGAGATGTCTTGCTGCTTTGCAGAGCTCATGGATGACATGGCTGATACCCAAAGCATTTCTTGTAAGGAATGGCAAGTCTCTCCCTTTAGTCCCTCTATTTCCTCTTTTCCCCATCTCGGTTGTTTTCCTGACCACACTCATTATTGGCAATAATTTTTTATCCTAAAAATGCTAACCAGAGACTGACATAGCTCTCAAGTGACTCTCCACAGTGATTATCATGGAATTAATCATTTTACTCCCCCAGGAGGAAGACCCCTGAGCTGACTTGCAGCAGAATCCTGTTATCATTATTATTATTATCAAATTTACATGGGGCTGCATGATAGCAATACACGTCATCTGAAAGTAGTTTGCAGTGGTGTTGCTTTTGTTTGATTGCTGTAGTGCTGGTTAAAATTCCTCTCAGCAGCACTATTGCTTGATTGCTGGGTGCTGCAAATTCTGGAGAATTAGAGCTGTTTGAGTGTCGTGGATAGACTGTGGTGATTCAGCAGATATTCTGCCTTTGTTCTTCTTGCAGCACCCCCACATAAAACCTACTTTTCCTACTTTGCCCATGGAGAGACAACCTATTTTATTTCTTTTCAACATCTTCAAATGACGTCTCCTGAGACTTCTTTAGAGAGAAAAAAAAGACCTATTGTTACTTATAATCTGCTCTCTCACTGAGATATTTTATGAAATCAAGGGCTGATAGATGACTTCACTTCTGCCTTTTCAATCCTAGTTTTACATTCTCTAAACAAGGGAGGGGAGGACAGGTTGGATAATGCTGCTGAAGTACTTGGGGAAGTAGAGAGATGGCAGTGCTAGATCCAGAAACTTCCTGCTGCATTCTAGATGTGCATGTGGAACCTCAACCTCCGAGGAGAGTGAGAGGGTTGAGGGTTGTTTCCATCAGCACTGTGCTCCCTTGGGAGGAATAGGGAGGAATCAGCTGCTGACTTGGAGCAGGGTTTTCCAGTCAGCTGCAGCCAATCTAAACACACTCTGCTGCTGGAGGGGATGGTCTGCTACAGCTCTGTACTCCTGTCCTGTCATCTGCATGGCTTTAATGGCCAGATTATTCTGACCTGAGTCAGGGCAGCTCAGTGATGTGGCTGAAACTAAACCTGTGCTTTGGGCTTGTTTTCAGGGGTTGCTCACCCCCATGCTGGGGAAGAGGATGCTCTGCAAGTTCCTCCTGTGTGGTGAAGGAGGGCAGACCTGCCTGTTCTTCAGGGTTTTATATCTGCTGAGACTTCATGAAAAATTGCAAATTTAGGTGTCTGAAGTGGGAATGCTGACTCTAAATAGCCAGTAGGCACAAGGATTTCTTTCAAAGCTTTTCCACTATAACTGTCTTCAGCAGCAATCTATTAATAGTTCTCTAATTTAGGGAAGTACCAGTGGCAATTAACATTGTGAAGTGACACCCATTCAAGGGTGGAAATGCTTATTCCTGCAGTGATGATGTTACTGCACAGTGCAGCTTCTGCTCATACTGGTGTGTCCATGGAGTACTGGAAAATCTGTGAAATCTGTATCAAGTGAGGAGCTTTGTTAAAACATGGCAGTTCCTTTTATTCTTAGTGGTGAACTTGTCCCGTGTCCCACAGTAAAGCTGTACAGTGAAGGAGGCTGGGCTGCCACATGTCACAGGAAAGCTGTGCCCCCAGTCCTGCCTGTGGAATCAGGGGTGCTGGGCAGCAGGGCTCCTTGGAAAGCCCTTTGGGAGAAGCCCCTGTGGCCCCAAAGCTGCTCAGAGAAGGTGTCATGGTGCACTGTGTGCTGCCCCCACAGGTTCTCACTGCTTCCCTGATCCTTCCCCCCACTCCCACTGGCTTGGGTGACTCTCAGTGAAGTTGCACACACAGGGAGACCTTGGAGTTGACTGGCAGACCAGATCCGGATTACAATGCTCTGTGTATTTTGCAGGCCAGATTAAAGTACTTGGAAGGATCAGTCTGGCTCATGGGCTATATATTTGACATACTTGTTGTAGGAAAGTATTAGGAGTTGTAAGAAGGACTAATGTGAGCTTATATTTTACAATTTGGTGTGGTAACTGCTTTGTTAGGGAAAGCAGAATTGGAAGAAGTTATACTATTTTTGTCTGTTGGGTTTTTTGTTGCAGCAAATGCCTGTAACATCGGCATTGAAAAGCAAACCTCATTTTCCTCATTATAACCATTCAATTAGTCTCATCTCTGTCCCATTTTCCAAGCAACTTAACGAGATGAGAAAAATCCTTCAAATTGCACTTATAATATAAACACTGCCAGTGAGCCTTTAGCAGGCAGGAAAGCCAATGGGACAATCTCTATTTACAGAGAGCTGGTAAAGAGCAAATGCATTTCAGCTGATAAATAGCAGGTAAAGGTGTGTGTCTGCATAATCGAGTTATCACCTGCAAAATGTTTTCCATGTAGAGATGTTAATGTACCTTGCAAGGAAGTGTATCTTTCTACTTCTGAGGCACAAGGAAACTGAAGGACAAGTCTGGAGCAACATCCCAAGGACGTGCTGCCGTAAGTAGGAGAGTTCTGTGACTGTGCTGGGTGTCTTCCATCTTGGTGAATCAGTTTTGAACAGCTTTTATGAAATGTTGTGTCCCTTTTGCAGTAAAAAGCTGTTACTGGTCTTACTGGGTACAATAAGAGGCTTCAGCTCAGGGTAGGTTTAAGGAAAGCCTGTGGAAAGCTGATTCTCCAGCAGCAGGTGACACTGGACTTCTTTCTCAGGCTGAAAATGGTTCCTGCTTAGGGCAGTGCCTGGCCTGGAGGAGAGAGAGGTTTCATTTTAAGGCACCTTTCTTTCCATCCTCTCTATTTTCTGTCTGAAAATTACAGCTTCTTGGAGGAGAAGGTTTGTTTGGTTTTCTTAAATATTCAGATAGCTTGGATCCCTCTCCAGCTGGTTAATAGGCAAACAAGTAGATCCAGCTGGTCAGTGTGTATCTGGAGCTTGGCATGGTCTGTAGGGAATGCAGGATTGCCTGGCTGGTACTGGGGATGTGCTGAGCAGATGGCAGCATGGTTTCCAGGCCAAGAACAGGAGACAGCTAGAAACACTAGAGGACATTGTAATCTGAAGGGATGGGGAAAACTGTGCTACAAAAATGACAAAATAAATTGATAGAGGTCAGACCCTATAGGTAGTGTAAATTCAGTAGCTCTGCTGTTCTCTCATACAGCAGCAGAAAAAGTTTACAACTGACCTAAATTTTTTGGATAGAAGAAATGTAAAACCCCACCAAAAAAACACCCAAACCAAAAAAGCTCAGGCTGCAGCCTGAAAATTATCTGTACCACCTGTTCTTGCATTAGCTCTTCCTTAACTTTTATATGTAAATGTATATAGATATTTTGGGCAGAATTTGTAGGCTGAGTTAAGCAGGGTGAATATCATAGACAATAAGGATAAAATAGCATAAAAGAAAGGTTATCCTGATATTTGCATCACCATCTTATGTGGAACTTGGCATTGTGCTGGATTTCATCTTTGTCTTCATTGCTTCAGTCATCAAATTTCTACTTTTTAAAAAATAAATTTAGGGAGAATGTGGGCATTTAAGTTTAGCATTAGAGATCATATAACAACATTTCTGATTACTTCAGCTACATACTTTTCTGCTCTTAAACTTTCAGTTTAACACCTTTGCGAACACTTGTTGCCCTATTCTTTGTAGATGCCAAATTTTACACAGGTTTGAAAAATGGATGGCTCCCTGCTGATTTTTATTCCTTTAAACAGGTCATTTCTGCTCCCAGAAGGCTTATCTGCAGCCTGCTGGACTGTGGATGGGTGTTGAGAGGTTGAATTATGATGTGCTTTCTTTCCAGCAGCATTGGTTTCTGACACTGGCACCAATTTTGTCTGTACCAGTTTCTGATGAAACACTTCCAGATTGTGGTTAAATTCACTTATGAAAAACAAGAGGCAAATCCCCAGGCTGACTAAGAAATTGCTACTCTTCTCCCCCAAACCTTTCTGGCTCTCTCCTTCTTCAAGCCAGGTCCCAAATTCAGGAGCTGCTCTGGAAGCCAGGGAAGAGGACCTGTCTGTGTGATTGTGTCTCCATTAAATCAGTGGGATTGCAGTGTAGGTTGGATCACTCTGTAGTTCCCAGCCAATTTAAATTTGCCAAGTTTTTTACTTATGTATTTTAAACCAAATACTCACTTTGCTGAGAAGAGATCAAGCTTTGGAAAATAACATGGAATAGTTAATTGCAAAATCCTTACTGAAGCGTGGCACTGCTGTCAGGTCCAGAATTTGTTTTCCAGATGTTAATTTGATAGAGCTGGGGTTGGAACTGCTCCAATTGCCCAAAACTTACAGAAGAATTGTTCTCTTCTACATCCTTCAGGATATATCAGCATATAGAATATCCTCCAGGAGGGATATTCTAGTCTGACCCTTTCCTCTCCAACAACACTCTCCTTTGATGTGTTTGCCGTTGCAGACTTAAGTATTTGCATTTGCTATCCTCTCATGAATCAGTGGCCATGGATGCTTTTTATTCTATCTTGTAAATGAACACTAAAAACTTGTCAAGCTCTTAATCTCTTGGCACCAAAAAATAGCTTTGATCATTGCAAGATACAATTCCTAGTAAATGTGCGTGATTTTTTTTTTTTTTAATATGTCAATCTTAGCTAGAATTTCCTTGAGCAAAGTTACTGGGACACCAATGGGAAGAAAGTTAAGAAAGACAAAATTTCTATAGATAGATGATATGCTTAAAATATCTCTTTAAGAAGCTTCTAAAATTTATAACTGTTGATTTGCATTTTCAGTGTTGTACAGGCATTACAGCAAGCCTTGTTGCAGGGCAGTATTAGACCTTTTATTTACAGAGTGCAATTGGGTCACTTCCCTCCTGTAAATATGACAGAATAAATGTTTGTTGTCTTGATTTAAAAAGAATTATCAGGAATTACACACAACTCAGTGTAGCTACACACAGTTCAGTCTGTACTAGAGGTCTATCTGCTGCAAAATCAAGGCAAACATATTTTCAAGGCTGGTTTAAAAGGAGATTAAAGAAAATCTATAAAATGGAATTTTCCTAAACTAAGATTCAGGTTAGGGTAAATGACATTTAGATTACAGCCTCAGGACTCACCTAAAGTGTGTGCAGCCACTTAGCAGCTTAAGCCTTATTGAGGGTTATTCCTTCCAATAATGAAAGTGAGTTTGTGTTTTTAGAGTGATAAACAATACCCCCCTCAGTGAGCAAAGAGATTAACAATACATGACATTAAACACAAGATGTGCAAAAAGGAACAGCACGCTTGCTAACTCCTCTGAGCTTTATATTATCTCAAAACATAAATTTTGTTGCCAATGGAACTCTATATAAGAATTAATTAGGGAACTTCACAAGCAGTCAAAAGTCTTGTATGCCATTATAAATTTATCATTGCTGAAAGGATCTATTTCTGCTGTCAGACATCATGCTTATGTGGCAGAATATGGAATAAATAATCTTCTTCCTGTATAAAGAGGCCTGGAAAAATGTTTAGAAAACTTGTTTTAAAAAGCCAAACGTGTTTATTTTCTGTTGGGCATTGCTGATGAAACACCAGTGAGTATGCTGCCATTCAAATATTCAAATGATGGCAGCAGGTCCCTTGGTCTCCATGATCAAAGATAACCTCCACAGGGGTGTGTTTAATACTGCAGTGCTTGAGCCTGTCCAGAGGTGTTTCCCCCAAAAGAGAGGCATTGGTGTGCTGGGAGTAAACCCAGCCATCTAAGTGCTTAGGCAAAGTCCTCTTGGACTGCAGGACCAACTTACCTTTCCATTCATTTTTATTTCAATTGCATTAACCATAAACAATTGCTTTCGCCAGTAGTTTTCTAAGCTTATCTCACTCATTCCAGTGTTGGCATTAGATGTGTAATTACAGTTATATAGCTAATAGTATCAAGATACTTGGGAAAGCCAGTACATAGTATTTCCAGTTCTTACATATAGTTAAGCATTCTGTGCTGCTACATATTTCAGTAACTCAACAACTCCACCCCTATCAGGTATCAGAATGAGTGATACAGGGAGGGGAATTACATATGCTTCTGTAGAGGCTGACATTCAAGGCCAGCCAATCTGAGAATCTGAAAGCCTCAGAAGTGCTTTTCCTGCAGAACGTTGTTACTAAAGTGACTTGCAACTGAGAAAAATTCTTTTTCCCATTTTCTGTGCACTCTCAGGTGCCTTGTGTAGCTCAAACACCCTCACAGATAACAAGACATTCAGATTTCTGGAGTCTGCACAGCACCACTGGCACAAGCTCCTGTGGGACCCTGCCCTTGCTGTCCCCACAAGAGCACTGCCTCCTTACAGTGCCAAGAAATGCAGCAGGAAGGGCTGCTGGGCAGTGGTGGAAGTGGGAGCAGGAACAGGTGATGGAAGAGCTGCTGGAGAGCCCAGATGTGCTCTGAGGGCTGGGCTGGCAGGGCTGGGTCTGTGTGTGGTGCTGCAGAGCCTGGATGTAAGCACAGGGCAGTGAAATGAGGGCAGGGGGAGGAAGGACAGGGCACCACGAGCAGTGGGAACCTGAGGGGCTGCCCAGGGCAGCAGAGGCAGGGCAGAGCCCTGGGCAGCCTCAGCAGGCACTGTCCCTACCAGGAAAAGGCTGTGTCTGGCTATCCACAGTCACAGAAACACCTCAGAGAAAGCAATGTTCCAATTTTTCCTTTGGCTCTTGGAGTGGACACTGTGTTATCCTGTTGTTTTAAGCTTTGGGGAGCCTCAGACAGGTAAGGACTTGATGCTGTCAAAAGTCAAAACGCTGTCAAGACTCCAGTCTGAGTCTTTCCTAACTCTGGGGTCATTTTGCATCAGATCCTCTCACATCTCTGTTGCACCATTTTACTGACAAGCTGGATTTGCCAGAAATTCACACTTTTGCTGCACATCTTTCACACACACACACACTGAACTGTGGGTGTAATCCTCATCCTGCTGTCTGCTGTTTTTATCCATGCTGTATGTCACCTTAAATGCACAATATTAAACAAAATTTCTCAGGAGCAAATTTTTTTTAGGTGGTAAATCTGTGTGGTTTAATGTTATCATTTCTAACTGAATGTGATACGTTGAGCTGTGTGAAGCTATTGCCCCGTAAATACCTGGGAGTGCTGAGATGTGTTCATTTGTGGTTCAGCTTGCTGCCTGATGAGCATGGGCTTTCTCACACATTCTTCTTGTCATTCTTTCATGTTTCATTTTTTCACAATCCCATGGTTGGTTGTTTTTTAATGCCATGAAGTTCCTTCAGTGATAAAAAGCCTTAGAGCCATTATCCAAGTGCAGTTTTGCTGAAGTTAATCCATCATATCACTCTTACCTGTCTGCAATGTTCCCCTTTTATTGTAGTGAGTCCTTAATGTAGATGTGATCTGTATGAAACAAATCCCTGAGAGGGAATCCTGCAGCCTCTCCTGGGTGCTCCTGTTCCTATGGGCTCTCTACCAAGACACAGTGCACAGCCTCCCCTGCAAGAAATCAAATGCCAGCACTTGTGGGTACACCTGCACTGCTCAAGGTTAGCCC
This sequence comes from Alethe castanea, assembly GCA_024734035.1. Lineage (NCBI taxonomy): Eukaryota > Metazoa > Chordata > Aves > Passeriformes > Muscicapidae > Alethe > Alethe castanea. The sequence continues at coordinate 5,593,800 of JANRGV010000045.1, read as the reverse complement.
TGGTTAGAAAGATTTAGAAATATATATTTCTAATACATTAGAAATTCAGGTTGGATAATAAGACTGACTGTCTTTCAGTGATGATATTGAAACAGTGAAGTATTTTCTGGATGAGACTACGGTTCTTTTTGAAGAAGAAAGGCAAGACACATTTCTGTTGGGAATGGCTAGGTAGAGTTGATTTGGATTTGGGAAGGACCTAGGTATTTTTGGAGGTCCCTTCCATCCCATAATTCTGCATTCTGTGCTTCATCATTTCACAGACAGTCTACTAAAATGCAAAAATCCTAATGGAGGCTGTTAAAATAGAAATCTGACAGGTTCCTGTGAATTACAAGCCAAGCAGAAGATCTCCAGAGAGAGGGGCTGGAAACAACTCTGAAAACCTTGCACTCAAAGATGGGTCTGCACCTGAGAACATTAACACAATGTGAAAGCCTGCAAACATCTGCCATCGAGTGAGATCCAGGAGATCTGTGTGGAACAGATCTGTGTGAAACTTTAACTGCAACCTGTTCTGAGCACACAGGAGCAGCTGAAAATGTAGAGATGTTGAAGAAACTTGAAGCTAAAGGGCAATGAGCAGTGGAAAAAAGATTTCTGTTCTTTGATTTATATATTATTTTCTAATGTCTGAGAGTTGAAATCTTGGTCAGCTTTTCATACTTAATATTTATGAAATGGGTTAATTGAATTATTCAAGTTTCTAAATTTTAAACATATTTGATTTTAAATTTTGATCATGTTATGGGTAAAAGCTATCCTGGCGTGAAGTGACATTTGGGGGAAGAACAGTGTGAAGGAAATTACATTTTGATGTTACATTTTAAACATGGTACCGTATAATGTTTTGACAATCCCTAGCTTTTATTAGTTTAGGTGTTCAGTTCTAATGAAAACCTTAATAAT
>JANRGV010000045.1:5572482-5592791 GCA_024734035.1 Alethe castanea | reverse complement strand
AATAATAGACCATGACCACCTCTGTAGAGAAAACACAGAGGCTGTAAATGTTACAGAAATAGTGTTAATGGGCAAACTTAGAAAATTAATGCTTTGAAGGGAACACCCTGCTGCCTGCTCATTGAGTAGAAATAACAGTGCAGCCCCTCTAAAACAGATAAAGATGAATTGCAGTGTGGAGGGTGCAGGATCTTGCAGGCTTTGGGAAGCAAAGATCTCTTGGGATGGTGGATGGAAACATAGTGGGGAAATCCAAAGCAATGCAAACTGGAAGAAAGGGTTTTAAGATGCTTCCACTTGAGGATGTGTTCAAAATTGTTGCAAGAGTCATAAGGTGTCATACTGTTGAGGACCACTTAGGAGTGTTTGCTGAATTAGGAGATGTAAAAGAATGAAAAAAGCTGTGAAATGAGGGAGAAGGTTATATTAAGGAGATAATGTAGCAAGTTGCTAAAATGAGGAAGTAAATGAACAATGCTATTTGCTTCTTTCTCTAACTCATCTACAATGGCACAGAAATACTTAAATTGAATTAAAATGAATGTATCTTTTTATCCAAGAAACGGTTCTTCAATTTTCCTGGCATAAAGCTCACTTATTGCATAGATCAGAGGTGATTTCTTCATAGTATTCTATGCTGGCTGTGCCTGAGGCTCGCTGTTGGGCTTGAAGGAGTCTTGATTTCTTCAGGAGCGGTAAATTCAGCACTTCCATTGATGTATTTAGATGTGAAGGGAAAGTGGGCTTGGTGAGGACTCTATAGTACATGGCAATTCAGGACTGAGATATGCACAATTCCTGTTTTACCATCCAGCATCTCCTTTGTACTATTAATGTGATCTCCAGAATTTCAAGTTTGTTGAAGCTTTCAAATGAAAGATGTTTTGATATTTACAGGTGTTAAACTTTTACTTGATATCTTTGCCCCAGATTTCCTTTCTCTTAAATATACATCTACTCCTTACTCTCTTTTATTTTTTTCTCTGAGGTGGAAAATTTGTTTAAAAAATTCATCTGATGCTGAGAGCAGAATCAGAACCTCTGTCCAATCTTGGCTCAGAGTGAAGTTTGACATTGAATTGGGTGGTTCCTCCTGCTGGCTGAAATTGAGGGGGATAAAAAGACAAGGCTTCTGTAGTGTGATTGTCCCTGCTGATTTTTAATACATATATTTTGTTGATAGATTGAGTTTTCAGGGAAACCACACCAAATAAAGCTTTTGGGCTACAGACTCTCCCAGCCTTTAAATACTTATAGACCAAAAAAAATTGTCTGTTTAATCACTCTTAGCATGATTTATACTTTGGCTCTCCACAGAGCTGCCTTTAAATATTCCTGGGGTCAGAGGAGGCTGAGCAGGCTGTAACATTTGTCTGATGCTGAACACACAGGTGTGTGATGATGTCCCAGCAGCAGGAGCCCTGTGTGTGGGTTCTGCACGGGCTGGGTGTCCTGGTGTCACAGCCTGTGTGTGCTGAGGGAGCTGCAAAGGCAGGGGCAGACCCAACTGCTGCTCCTGCTCACTTGTCCCAAACAATCAATTTATCTGTGCAGCCACACTGATGCTCCAGCTAAACTTGCTGCATTAATTATATCTGCCCTGAGCTTACAAGCTTTTACAGCTATTTGGAACATAAATTTTGCAAGCTTGCAAGTCAGCAAGGGGTTTTTCTTCTCCCAAGGTACCAAACTTGTAATTAAATAAACTTCCAGGTGCTGGTCATTACCAAAACTCTCCTTCAATTTGCATATTTAGGATAAAGGACTGATATTTCTAAGTTATTGAATAATTACTGGGGAATGGTTATACTTTAAGACCTTTTGTGTTTGAGATTTTCTGCCATTCTCAAAATGGGACTTACTCAAGTATGTTCTTGCCAAGGAATGTGACAGAGACATTTTCTTCAGTGTATTCCTTTACAAGCTAAAAGCATGGACTGGGATGCATTACACACATTTAAACCCACTGCTGGGTCTAATGTGCACTGTCTTGGTGTTGTGAGGAGCTAATGATGGAGTATTTGGGCTCTGACAGAGCTGTAACATTTTTAAAAATGCCTACTAATCATAGACCACAAATTCTATTTTGGAATGTAACAATGTAGCAGTGCCTCAGTGTACTTAAGGAGGTCTCTGTTTGCTCCCTCAGGATGAAGTGAAATGTGTAATTTGGGAAAACTAAACAGAGAATTTGTGAAGAGATGGCACAGAGACAGTAGTATCCCTGAGCCCATGTCAGAAACTGAGTATAATTTTGTGAGATTCTGGATGCTTCCTCCTGTATTTCCTTAAACTCAAGGTGGTTTTGGATAGCTTTCATCACCATGCCTGAATTTTTATATTAGTAACCACATTTATTCAGACAGTAGTCTTTAACTAGAAAGTTAATGGTGATGTAGGTGTTCTGATGAAGTGGGAAGGAGAACTTTTATCCACCAAGCATTGTTTTGGGTCAAGAATTAGTTTGTGGTCCACCAATATAAAATACCTACAGTGTGTCTATTTGATATATATTTTTGATGAAAGATTTCATTGCTGGTTTAAATTATCTGGTTTCTCTTTAATCTCTTCCAGTGGTTCAGCTGCTATAGGAGAAGACTGTAAGACGTTATATTGCTCATTACTTACACACATAAATATTTAAATATTTTGGTATTTTAGTCCTATCTGTTGTAGGGACTTTGTTTTGAAAAGTATGTTCTTATATCAAGCCACAACAGACTTCCTGATTGTTCCAAACATGAGTTCTTAGCAAAATAAATGGCAACAGAGCTATAAACTGAACTGAAGAGAGCTGCTTTTAATAGAAACCTTCAAACTCAAGTTTTCTGCAGAGCGCTCTCTGGAAAATGAGCCAGGCTGGGACAGCCCCAGAAAACAAGAGCCCAGGGAGCCATAGCTAGAGCACATCCATGCTTCCTGTGAAACCTGGCTGAGGAGGGAGCCCCAGCCAAGCCCTCGTGTGCCCCAGTGTGGAGTGGGGAGTTTCTTCCCTGTGGGGTGAGCATTTATCTCTCATTCTGAAGGATGTTGTGAGCAGGCTGCCAGAGAGTGCTGCTCTCACAAAGGGCAGCTTCTGCAAAGTGGGTCATGGAGGAGTTACTGCAAAGACAAACCCAGCCATGGCTCCTTTTATCTCTGCTGATTTCTCTCCTTCTCTCACCTCTCACTCCCAATGTAGATCAGATTCCTTAAAGCAGCTGCTTGACTGCCAGAATTGCTCAACCCTCCCGTCTCCTACAGCGAGGAGGAAATGGTTACTATGGCTTCAGCACACAAGAACAGATGCATTTCAATATGTTGGGTACTAACCACGCTGTTAGTGCTTCAGGTCTTTAAAGTCCAGGATAGGATTGGCCCACAGATAAATCAGATAAAGCCACCCTGGCTCCGAATTCCTCACACTTCATTTCTGGTACTATAGAGAGTATCAGTGAAAATAACAGGAGAGGTCTGAGTCCTGCTTATGCTCTTCTTTTCCAAGGATTTCACCAGGTTTCAGAGTGATTAAAGGCCCTAAGAGAGGGTAATGCATTGAGGCTGCATCTGGGACTGATCCTACCCTCAGTATATTAAGAAACAGTCAATGGATATGTGGATTAAGAAAGTAGGGGTGGGAAGCTATGACAATTTCCAAGCAAGAGGGAAGGGGATTTTGGTGATTATGCTATTTTACCTATTAATATATTGCAGGCTATTCAAGGGAAGAGAGTGAACATTGTACACTGGAGTTGAGAGAAGCTAATTTTCAGACTTTGGGGGAATTTGAGTGGGGATCTGGATGGTGTGGTTTGAACCCTCCTCTCTGTGCAACGTTAGTGAGTGAATCATTAGAAACACTTTGACATTCTACCCATGCAATCCTATTCACTTCAGCTCATTTCTAAAACCTGATTCTGCGTTCTGATGTATTCATTCTGAAGGGAGTCGGGGTGGACTGGGAATAGTTTCTGGATCTTTTCCTCCATCACTAACTTCTATAGGGGCTCTAAATAGAAATGTAGCATACTTTGCTGAAGCACATGAAATGTCAGTTCTACAGTGCTGTCATTCATAAGAACTCAGTGATGTTATGGTAGTCAGTTCCCTAAAATCACACTCATTTTGGCATTTTTCTATTTTCTCATCTTTGCAGAAAATGGTGGCTCTGAGAATCAACTTGTCCAATTTGAGTGAGACCTTCCATTAAATGAACAAATAAGCTCTTTCTGATTGTCTCAGATCTTGAAAGGTTTTTAAAAGTCCTTTTGTGCTAACATCACAAGGCTTTACAGTTTAGAAAGCGTAGAATTCAAAGCTTCATCGACATTTTTAATCTACAAAAGTAAATCTTCTGTGCACCTTAGACTTCTGGTAAGTGGGTCTCTTATTTTGTCCTCCATTATTTATTTTGATTGGAGTTTTACTGCTGTGTTTTCTAAGGTACCACGATTCATTTCTTCCATATATGAAAATTTGTTTAAAGACTTGTCCATCTGCAAGGTCATTTGTTTAGTAGGCACCTTTATAAATCAACCCAAGTACTCTAAACACGATAGCAGGTTAATTTATAAGCACCTCAGTGGAGATGCAAAGAGATTTGAATAAATCATTGAATTGTTTAAGACTAGAGGTCAGGCAGAAAGAGGCACATTATTAGAGTGATATCTCCAGGGGAAGAATTAACAGAGCTGTTTCCAAATAACAAAGAAATCCCCGGTCAGCACGTGGGACAGGTGAGCCCCAAGCAGAGTCTCGTGCTCAGGCAGCAGGTGCCCAGGAAGGTTCCTCCTTCTACTTAAGCTATATCATCTCTGAAAGGTTGTGGCAGAGCAAGAGTTGGCACCCAAATTTCTTTCTTATCTGGATACCATTTAATTGACTAGTCACTTTTGACTTTTTATACAGCATCACTTCCATGTGTGACTTTCTTCTCATTCTTTTTCTGACGTGAACAGGATGTGATATGTTCAAAACAACATCTGAGGCTATCAAAACACAATGAATAATGTCTGAAAATATATAAAAGAAAAGGAAAAAGGTTAAAAAGATGTAGCTGCAGTGGAAGAGCATCTCATCTTCCTACATGATTCTTGGCCTCTGAGGCTTACCTAGAAGTGAGCCTAGGAACCATCAAAAGTTGCCCTTTCTTTGACAGTCAGGAGTTATTTCTGTGTCTGCTAAAGCCCTTTCCACATTAATGCTCTGGCCCTCTGTTGGCTTCCCTTTTTCTGTGGCTTGGGCAGGACAGCTGTAACAACTTCACTGAAATGTCCAAGAGCAGAATAAAATCAGTCTTGAGAACAAATGTTAGTTCCTTTATCCTTGTGGGATTGTGTGTATATACAATAAAAGGAAGTTAAATGTTCCTTACTGGTTTCTGAGAAAATTACCCCTCCAGCAGCCTCAGTTCACTGAGGCACTTAAATATGGATTTAATTTTAAGCACAGAATTAAGTGAGAGCCAGTTGTCAGCTCTGTGCTTTTCATCTCCCCAGCTCGAATTATCTTCCTTGCTGCTCTGATCGTATCTTCCACTTACATATTCCCAGTCCTCTGTGCTTCCTATCTTGTCACCTGTTTCACATACCTTAATCTCCCCTTGAAAATGCCACCCAGTTCATCCTGTCTGCAGGGATTTGCCTCCCACAGAGGCAGTCTCTTAATCCCACTTGACCTGGCAAATTCCCTTGACCTGCAGCACATTTCTGAGCACAGGGCTGCTCTCTTCTTCCCTTGTCCCTGTCCCCCACCCACCAAGGACCTTGCTGATGGTTCCTTGCCACATATGCCAGCACTTTCCCAAGTAATTCTCTGCCCTTACTCCTCTCAGTTATCTCATTTTTCTTTACCATAATTTCATTTGAATGTATGGTATGGCTTAAAAACTCCAGAATAACAGGTTTCACAAAGAATTAAATTCTCAAATGACAGGGTCAATATTCTGTGCATGCAAATTCAGGTGCAACGGTGGATCTGAGCTCCAGCTAGCTCAGGGTGGCTCATTGCTGGCATTCCATGGAAAGTGTTGATGTCTGAGGAAAGGAGGCCCCACAGAGAGACACCAATGTACACAGTGTCTCTCCTTTGCATTTCACTTGCATGTTAGTATCTGTGGAGGCTTTGTTTTACAGCTGACTGGAAAGGCTGATTATATCAGTCTGTTACTGAAGGAAGGAATTTGCAGAGGACAACAATAATAAAAGCTATTAAAGCCTCAATACATCTCACCTTTCAAAAATGCAAGAAAATTCACCCTTTCAGATTTTTTGGTCTTTATCTTTTTAGTCCTTCCAATTTTAACATAGTAAAAGTAGTAAAACCTCTGGTGAATGGCAATTTAAACTTTTATTACAACTGATGCTAGAGAACAGAATTTGGTCCTCATGAAGTTGTGGTACTATTCACTATCCATAATATAGTAAATCAGTTCACTCCTTTATGATAAACTGCACTTTAATTCTTACAAAGCACTGCAATTTCACTCTACTGAAACACTTTTTCTCTCCAACAAAGTTAATTTCAAGACATATTTATTTACTGAATTACCTTGTCTTTGCTTGTTGCATCACTTGTTTTTCAGTAAGTGCTGCTGGGATTTACTTTGACTTGTTAACTATTACTTCCACCAATTGCCTGTTTAAATTGTATTATTCAGACTGTAACATGACTGAAATGACAGGAATTAAAAATAGATCCTTTTCTCTAGGGCTCAAGACCTGGAACCATAAAATAAAATGCCTTAAACACTTGTTAAAAGCCTGGATTAATTCTAAAATTCATAAATAAAGTGATTGCAGCAATTAACTTCGTCTCTCTTAAGAGACTCTAACTATACAAGTTAATCTCTGAAGGTTCTTTGGAAGTATTGCCCACAGTCATTTCCAGGCATGAGGTCTCAGCAAAGTCCTGTTCTACTTGAGAGGTTCAGGCTCACTGAGGTGGGATGAGTTCCAGCTTGTGCTCCTAGGAGTCTGCATTTGGTTTTGCTGGAAATATGCTGTGGGAACAAGAGCCAAAAGCAGTTGTGGCATATAATCATTAGCAAAGACTTTTATAACCTATTTAATAAGTCAGCTCTGACCGCGTTTCCAAATGTGTCACTGCCACGAGCAAGTTACTTTGTTTGTGAGAATTAATTCAAAGCTGGTAACAAACTACCAGGACAGTTTTATCTGAGGTTCAGCTCATAAATTTGAGAATGCCCCATTTACCAAGTGACCAGCTTTACTTAAACATTTTCAAACACTGCCTTGGAGAATTAGCCCAGGAGAGGGAGAAGAGTTGCCATTTCCGTTTAAAACATGAGCAAGAGGTTTTTAATGATCTTTAGTCTGCAGCTCCCACGGGGTAACTCAGCATCGCAGCAATGTGCTATTAATTAGCTAGGTTGGCTAATTGGAGCCCTGGTTGCATGCAGTTCAGTGTGAGCAACAGAAGCTGCCCAAAAGGAAAATAAAATGTATGTGATATGAAGTTGCTGAGCTCCCTGTGCCTCCTCAGCCTGCAATAGGTGCTGGAGCTGGCTGTTTAAAAATTGTCTCACAGTTGTCCACAGACCATTGTGGTGGCATTGCAGTCCCTAGATGATACCTGAAAGCTGCTGGTCATATCCTTCACTCCAGAAAAAGAGTGAACAAATAAATCCCAAAATAGCTGCAAAGCTCCGTACTGTATCTGAAGAAGTAGCTTAATTGTTTTGTAGTAAAGCAAAAAATGCCTTGTTTTCCTGGCAGGGGCAGGAGGCAGATGCACACCTTCACATTTGGACCAAGCTGGCCAGTCCCAAGGCAGCTCTCATCCTGGAGCCAGGGATCTGCAATGCAGGGATGACTATCACTACCTTCAATTTTACAGATCAGAAAACTGAAACACAAAAAGGTAAAATGAATTACCCCAGATCTGTTTTTCCCATGGTACTGTCATTTATAACTGGAGCTGGTCCATGCTAATTCTTCATCCAGTTGGCTCTGAAGCTTTTCTGTCCTGTTTTGTGCAGCACATCTTTAATCACGGGCATTATATTCTGTGACAGAGCCTTGTAGGTCTTGCACAGTGGGTAGATAGAACAATAAAGTGAGTGTGTAAGGACTGGAATGCAGCTCCTCATCACAATTACTTGGCAGTCGTGCCTTGATTTCAGAACACCCTGAACCATGGTCTGATTCTTACTAGATTTATCACTGGTAAAGATGTGATTGCTGATCTCACTGAAGGTTCCTTCTGGTTTTTAAGTGATTATTTTGCTTAAAGGCATGAAGTGTCCCAGAACTTTCTATCAGTTATAAATGTTATTTTTCCCCCTAGGACCCAGTGGAATTTGTCATGGCTGTTTTTGCTACTGTTAGGTTCTGGGAGGCCATTCTGGCTCTCTGTATCTATAGCACTCTCAAATGCTTGGGTTTAGTTACATTTCAGGAACTGTTTCTCTATTTCTTGTAAATTGCAAATGTCCTTGAAGAATATTTAATTCTCTGCAATTTTCCATCTTAGATTTTATCAAAATTTATTGCAAACACATAGTTAAATTCCTTTTATGGATAAAAATGAAGGACATATGGTTGAAAAGGACATATGGATACAAAATGTGCATATTTATACAAACATGTCCTGATCAGCTGAGATTATCCTTTCTTTCTCTTGTGATCAAAATATGACAAGACACAGAGGATAGTGTAGATCCTACACAGCCAGATGTGAACCTTGCAAAAGGCATTCGGAAGATTTCCAGGGATTTCCCTAAGCCTTGGATCAGGTCTTTGTTGCTGGGTGAACACCAGTGAGCAGTTAGGGCTAATTTAACCATGTGTAAACACCTTGTGAGCAGTTAAAGATGCAAAATATTTTCAGTGTAATTTCATTTCCACTTTGAGTGTGTATTAAATGACTAAATAAATAAATAAGAAAAATAAGCTTAACCAAAGAAAAGAACAACCTGCACAATGGATTCATAAGATGATGATATAGACAGAGAGGTTTGCCTGTGGTTTTGACTCAGTTCCCAGGGAAATCAGTAGGAGATAACTCTGTGTGCATGTGAACAGTGCTAGTCACCTTCTCTACTGAGATCCTCAGCTAATGTGCAGGTAAACAGAGCAGCTAGTAAATAAGTGTGTATTCTGTAGAGCTACACCAGCTACAGAAGATGAAGATCTGTTCCTGAAGCATCTGCCTGTAGCATCAAATATTCAGACAGCCCAACAATTTAGGTGTTTGAATTTCAAAATCTCATAAAGATAAATCTCATAAAGTGCTCTGCTGTCAGTTTATAAACATGGTTTGTGCTTTTCTTGTGCTGCTTGTGTTTTCTGAGAGGATTGTTTTCACAGTCTAATAAAGAACATTCATGTCCATGACACACCTTCCAGCAATCCTATTTCAATATCCTGAAATATCTTGTCAGTGGCAGCTTTGGATTGAAAATGGGGTTTGTAGATCATGGGGAGCATTAAAAAGAAGATGTTTTCTTGTTTATATGTTCAACATCTTTCTAATTTCTCTTGTTTCTTTCAAGTAGCATTGCAATTGCCTGTGTTGGTAGAGCATTTTACAAATCACTAAGATTTAAATTTTCTTCCTAGTCTTTTATGAGATTAAATGCAGCCAAACAAATTTGGAAGATTTGCACTCTCTTATGGGCAATAAGGAATATTTCCTATAGCAATTCCTATTCTGTTAATACCAGGTAAGAGTGTCCATGTCTATATTGCATGACTCTCATTTTATTTCCTTTCTACCTTTAAATGTTGCTATTTTTCATAAGTAATATGATGTAGAAAGCTACTTCTTAGTAGCAGAGAGGAGAAAAATAAGGGGTATTAAAATATTGAGTATTTTCTGGTGAAGCAGATTGTGCTGCCAGCTCCCATTCCCATTCCATGGAAGCTGAGGGCTTTCTTTTGTTCTCAGCAAAGCCTGTGGGGCTCAGTGGCTCCTGCACTGAGCCCTCCTGGAGATGTGCTGTGGCTGCTGACAGTTCTTATGTGGGGTGCTGGGAAATCTCAGGGCAAATAGATCTGTAAGGAATCTAAAGTCCCAACTGCAACACTTTGCATCAAGGTGGTCTAAGGGTTCACGAGCTCAAAGCTCAGCTCAGTATTTAGGTAGAACAGCCAGAGCTGTCGTTTGGAAGGGTGTGAATGAAAAGGAAAAAGCATGTGCTAGGTGCCATCTATCCTCTCTCCCTCTCCAAGTGAAATGTGTATTTCCCTGGCAGGCCCTGTCAGGAGACAGGCTGCCATGGGAAGGTCGCATGGCCTGGGGGCTGGGAGGCTGCTGGAAGCGCCACAGGTCAAATCTCACTTCTGCACCAGATGAAGACAAACCTTCCTTGTCTGTCCAGGAGATAGCAACAGCTGTCCTGTGCTGGGCAGGAGTTGGACTTTGAGAATCCCTCCAGCTCAAGATATTCCATGATTCTGTGATTCCAAGGGTCAGCAGTGGGTTCATGGTAGAGCAAAAGGGAGGAAGGTGTGGAGCTTCTTTGCAGGAGGATGCTTCCAGTACAAGCTTCTCCCTACAGAGCCAGCACAGGGTAAGCAGCTGGTAGGAAAAATAAAATCAGAGAATTGCAGGCTTGAGTGGCCACCCAATCCTCCTCCTTCAAATGGGATAACTGCACCGGTCCTGACAGCTCTCTGTCTAATCTGTCTTCAGACATCCCCAGTGTTGGAGACCACTCTGCCTCCAGGTAAACTATTTTTTTCGTATTCCTTTCCAAGAAATAATTTTCTTGATGCGTGTCTTGAAACTTCTGTTTACTGCTCCTCAACCTGTTTGACATACAAAGGGAAAAGTTTGTTCTTTCCTTGCTTGCATAAAGAGCTCAAAGTGAAGCACACCTGATCTTTGCCTGTTTGATGTTTATTTTGCAGTGCATTGTGTACTACTCAGGGTATGAAAACAATCTGAATCCACCAGCCAGCTCAGAAAGTGTCAGCCAAGGATGCTAACAGGCCTGAAAGTTTGGAGAAGTTTGGACCTGAATTTAGATGACAAGCTTTGGCCCAGGTCCAGCTGTTGCTAAAAACCATCCTGGTGTGCAGACAGTAGCTTTAATAAGCTGCAGAGATGGGCTGCCAGCCAAGCTTTGCTGGGCACAGGCAGAAACCTGTGCCATGTGCTGAATAGGAGTACATGAAAGACAAAACTGATGTCCAGGGGCCCTGGACACACAGACAGGTCATTCTGGGGCTGGACAACACCCCAAAGGCAAGTGACATTTGGTAGTTGACATGGGCACAAGCAGCCCTTGAGGCACAAAGGTACTGTGTCAGGACCAACCACACTTAAAAAATACCCCCAAATGCCAGGAAACACTCCTGAGAAGTGATCTTGGCCCATTGGGACTGCAGTGTGAAGCTGGGAAGTCAGCCTCAGTTCCAACTCTTGCCACTCAAATGTGAATATGCAAAATATGGAAGCATATTGTCTGCTGTCACAACTCATCTGTAAAGCAGATGTTTTATTTGGGGAATTATTCATGCTAAAGATCACACTTCAAAGCAAACAATAATTGTCATTTGTTCCCTTTAAAAAAAAGTGAAAGCTGGAAATCAAATTAATGACTACATTTCCTCAAGGGAATAGACAGAAGAGGGAATATGATCATTTTGGTGTATTTGTAGCAAATAGTTTTAGGCAAACATATTGGTTCCACACTATTTTCATATGGATTTAGATAAGAGGGATACAAATAACAGTCAGAGGAATAAGAAAAATTGCAGAGGAGGATGGGACAGGAAAAAGAGTGCAGAGAGGCTGAAATGAGAAGACTGTGAGATCTAGAGGGTAAATGCATATGGGCAACAAAGAAAGCAGCATCCTGAAGGGGAAAACAGATCATAAATTTGTAGAAATTGCAAAATTCTGCGCCGCCACTCAAAGCCAGGTAGGTATTTTTAGGGCAACATGGTAAACACAATGCTGAGAAAAGGCTGCAAGGAGAGGCTGAAACCCATTAGGTTTTCTTATGGGTCACTGCTGTGCAGCCTCCTGGTTATGGCTTCGTTTCAGTGAGCTACGACTCCACAGCAGCCAAAAGCAGTCGTGTTTCAAATTACTGCAGGATTATCACCCAGACCAATTCTTACCTGCCTTGGGTCTGACACAGCACTAATGGCAGCCTCTAAGTGTTTATGAATTGCCTGGGAAATCAGAGTCCTGTGTGCCACCGTTCTTGGACTCACAGGCTATTTCCTATGAATAAATTAAGTGGTGCCACAGCACATTCCCAGGCACCAGACCTCAGCTGTGTGGATGCATTGCCAGGATGGTCCTGCCATGGAGGTGCAGAGCCCCCTTTTGGGTTTGGATCCCACAAGTTTGTAGATACAGAAATCTTCCACGTGAAACATTTTGGACTCACTGACCATGATTTTGAACAATAATATTTTGTCTGGTAAATTTCTGATCTTAACTGACTATATGCATGATTTCAGAACTGGAAAAATACCTATTTTGCATTTATGTCAGCCACATAAACACTGATGTATGGACCTATATTTCTGTTTATTGTTAGTGAAAGTTGAGAAAATATTTTGAGAAATGATACTAGTATTTTGATTCTTCATATTTATCTCTTCTTGGAAATTCCTTGGGTCAATAATCAATTATTGCTACTTCACTGTACCAAGGACTATTCAAAACACTATAAATGCATTCTGGAGTCAGGCTTCAGCAAGTCTTCTCATCATCAGTTCAGAAGTGTGTAGCCAGGGCTAGTGCAATTGCTGTTATGAACTTTGAAAAGGGTAGTTGAATGCTATAGCCTTCATTAAGTTTTGATAAATGAATTCAAGTTTGCATTCCAAAGATGTTACTTTGGCTTGACTAACTCAAGAAAAAATACCGTGTGTTGGAATTTCAGGGTGAGTCTCTTACCTGGAAGGTGGGAAGGAAACACAGGTGTTACTTAGATATTTAAATTTGTTTATTTATTTTAATGTTAAAGCTGACAATTCATGACATGCCTGTGCTCATTCCATTTCCTAGCTCCTAAAATCAGCTCCCCTCTTGAGCCGATTTGGGATTAAGGGGATGGTGTATAAATTGTTACATGACACGATGCTGGATAATTGAACAGCTGCTTTGCACAGAGCTCCGATGAAGCAGATGTTTCCTTTTCCTGCTGGTTTAAGTGTTCCTCAGTGCCATACAATGAACATCAGGCTGCTCCCAGCTGATCTCTGGTGCCTCCATCCCTGAGTGGGATCAGAGCCCGGTGCTGGCTGGACCGGGCTCTGCAGGGGCAATCGGGGCGCCGGGGCTGCTCCCCCGGTGCCAGGAGTGCCATCAGAGCATCCCCAATGAGCCAGAGCTGTTCCCTCCCATGCCAGGAGTGCCATCAGAGCATCCCCAGTGAGCCAGAGCCGCTCCCCCAATGCCAGGAGTGCCATCAGAGCATCCCCAATGAGCCAGAGCTGCTCCCCCAATGCCAGGAGTGCCATCAGAGCACCCCCACGGGCCAGAGCCACTCCTCTGATCCCAGAAGTGCCACCAGAGCATCCCCAATGAGCCCGAGCCGCTCCCCCAAGCCAGGAGTGCAGTTCAGGTGTCAGTCACGGTGCCATCCTCTGCATTCCGACAGCTGCGAGTGGCAGCGCAGCCGTGCGGGAGGAGCAGGAGAGAGAGGGATGCTCAGGTGGGAGCTGCCTTTTGCCTCCCTCCTGCAGCTGGCAGTGACAACCTGAGCTGCCCAGCTCCATCCTGAGCCCTCAGCAGCATCCGCTCAGCACGCTGGGGTGGGAGCTCGGGGGCTGTGTGTGTCAGCAGGTGAACGAGAATCGCTCCTGTATTGACCTTCTGTGCTATCAGAAGCACCAAGCAAATCCCAAATGGTGGATGAGCTGAACAAAACCATGCATCAGATCAAGGGGTATGCATTCCTCATCAGGCTGGAAAGGTATTCCTGCATCATTGTTTTCTGCCCTTTGTTATCACTTGGTTTAAAAAAGACGTGTGTGTGCACAGAGCTGCAGGGAGCAGCTGCATCCCTCCAGGTAGAGCCCTCCTGCCCTGCCCTGCTCCCCGTGTCTGTGGCTGATGCTGAAGCTGCTTCCCAGGACAGCGTGTCAGGCAGCTGCTAAAAGCCTGTGATGAAAAGAGGAATATTATAAATATTGGGAAGTGATAGCCAGGGTGTCCCAAGGATGTGTGTCTGTGTCTGTGTCTGTGTCTGTCTGTGTTAGTCAAGCAAGAGAGCCTGACCCCATCCTCAGCCTTCAATCAAACACTGATTTCCAAATGTCTTCACTTCCTCAGACAAACATTTCCATTTAGTTACGTGCTTCACTAGGATGAATTGTATACAGTGTGGAGATTTTTGGACTTGCAGATTTTTAAATTTGACCTGCTAGGATGTACACGTTGTTCTTATTCCTAATTTACGTTATACATATTTATACCCATTTCCAGTGTATTTATAATGGGAATAGAGTTTGTACTTCAATCCATACTTACTCACAGTTGGGAAGAATGCCCATTAACTTCTTATTCAGGGGATAAATGGGTAGTGTAGTACATGGTCCATATTCTGCATTGTTATATACTGATCCAGCTCCCCAGATCCTTCAAATTACCTCTTTGAAAGTGAGTGTGGGAGATGTGCCAAATTCAGAGCCTGGCTGAGAGTCTGGCTTATTTTCTAGAGATGTTGAATATTCCAAGGCTTGCACAGTATCTTTCAGTCATGTAGAAGAAATAACTGCCTTAAAAGGCCTCTCTCCACAGAGACAACAATTTAAAATTATTGTGTAACATGCCCTTTTCTGCATCAC
This sequence comes from Alethe castanea, assembly GCA_024734035.1. NCBI lineage: Eukaryota > Metazoa > Chordata > Aves > Passeriformes > Muscicapidae > Alethe > Alethe castanea. Next base: position 5,578,035 of record JANRGV010000045.1, on the reverse strand, counting down.
ATGGTCCTCATTTTGTTCACCATTATTTTTAATGGACCATTTTTCTCTCTTCCTTTTCATCCACTGAGTCCTTATTATTATTATCATCATCAAATTCTTTGTGGGCTGCCAGCATTTGATATTTCATTTCACTGATTTAATTATCTCTGTGGCTTTTTATGGGCCTGATTATTTTTATAGATCTCCAAATCCTCCTCTTTACCAAAATGCTTACATGCAAATCTGTTTTCTCGTTGTTTCTACCGTGCTTGGCACTTGGGCTCTTTTGTACCTTGCATTTGTTCCAGGGGGTGTTTTTGGCTGATCAGATGTTACAGCTTCATCCACTGAACATGGGCAGACAGGTAGCACAACAGGGTCTTCCCATGTGCAGATAGAAGCATGTTACACTGGTTTGAATAATCTGATTTTGTCTTCTGAGCATTGTCACCATCTTTGGAGACTTGGGCAAGGGGTGAAAGAAGCCACTCTGAGCCAAGGGGATTTTTGCTCTTATCTCTGCTGGAGATTAAATAGTTCCTGCTAAGATTTTCTGCCTGACACAATGCCCTAGGAGTGACACAAAAGAAGTCCTCACTGGCATCCTACTTTGAATGCTCCTGCTACAGCTTTCATAGTGTTTTTCCAGTCAGCTCCCCCAAACCATTGCCATTTTTGCTCTATCTTTATGTGATCCAGAATATTTGGCTCATCCCTCAGCAGCCCCTCAATTCTCATTCCTCCAGCAAACCAGGCCAGCCATGTGCTGTCAAGAAAGATCTTGTAGCTGTTGTTATTTCAGAGAACCTCAGCCCAGCTTCTGCATTGTGCTGACTGGTGTCTTGTAATTGCAATTACTTTAGGAATAATGATAGACACACAGGGACACACTGTAATTTTGTGAGTTTCTTGAATCTATTATAATCAAGAGTCCATAAATAACTGCTTCTAATACATTTGACTCAAGAAGGCAATTGTTCTTTAAATGGTTAATTTATTGTATTTTAATTAAGTGCTAAATAGGTGAGAACATTTTAATGGAAAGTAACTTAACTCAGTAAGCATATTTTTAATAATTATTATTTGCCTGAAGGGGATCTGATGCAAAAGTCATGTAATGACAAGCTCTAATTGATGTTTTTAAAGCATATTTATTATGGATAAATAGTTACTTTATTGCACATATCTCTTTCCCTTACATGCACAGGTTCCCAGCTGGAGGCCCTGTTCTGTTATTTTTCAGTCTGTTCTTCCCTGCTTTGGAAAATTCCCTTGCTTGTGCTTGTAAAATAATCTCAGCCACTGCAGCACAAAGCAGGATGTGAGCAGAGGCAGGGAGCTGCTGGCTTCTCCAGAAGAAGAAGTTCTACTTTTAACTTCAATTGACTATTCAGCTCTAGGTTTTGTGTAGGTACTGGGTGCAAGGCCAACAGAATTCTGTTTTCTAGTCAGGCTTGGAGTGTGACCAGAGAAACCCTGGGAAGCTCAGCTTCTCCAGAGAGGGAAATCCAAGTACCAGGGCAGGACAGGGTATCTTTTTTGTAGACATCCTCACAACTGCCAGATGACAGAGATACACAGATGGCCCCTATTGTGTCACACCTCAGAAGAGGGAGTTTATAATGGGGGTCCTCTTGGATACCTGGATATCGCCCCTGTGGTGATGGCACGAGCAGAGCTGGGAACTCCTGCTACAGAAACAACACTGGGGAGTGTGCAAGGGGCCAGGCCTGGGGTGAAATGATTGTGCAGAAAGAAAGGATAAAGTGCAATGCCTGTTGTTAATATTTTCATTTGTCATGAAGGAATGTGAGGAATGGGAGCTGGACAGTTGGACTGGATGTGCTTCAGGCAACGCAGCAGTGTCCCAACTGTGTTTTAATCAAATATCCTGGGAGGATTTGAATTGGGAACAAGTAGTATCAGATTTAAGGACTGGGAGAGTAGACAGCTGATGTTCTTTCCTGGCAAAAATATTATGAGGAAGTTTGTACTGACCTTTCCTTAGCACTCCCTTGCGGTTCATCTTTGCACGTCCTCAGCTCCCTGTGATTCACTGGCATCTTTGGCATCACTGGGCAATGACTGTTCTTATTTTTTTGTGAATTCAAAGAGAGATCCTTTGAGACTAAAATGAGCAGTGGACAGGAAATGGATCTGATGGTAGCTCTGGTAGCATGGGGATAGCCTTTAAAAAGTCACTGCATTTGTCTGGATCTCTTTTTTCCCATCCATAAGAGGGAGTTAACTATGCACATTTCCTTCATGAAAACTATTCAGTATTTTCTGTTGAAAAATCCTATATATGTTATAAGTGTTAATCATTTTTGTCACTCAGGCACTGATTTAAGAATTTCTGGAGTACTCCTACATGTTGAGAATCACACCTATCTAAGGACGAGAATATTAGATCCCAGTACAGAACTGGGCTAATTTGACAATGACATATCTAGGATAATGCCTCACATATATCTTACATAAGAAAATGAATTGCTTTTACATCTAGAAAGAACTATGGATCATATGATATTACCTGTTTAAATCCAGCACTCTTGCATTTATTGAAGGAATTTATGTATGTTTATGATAGTATTTCCAGAGAGACATTGCATCTTCCTCTTCTGTACGTCTGTTGTACCAATGATTAATCACCTGTTTACTCATGTAAAAATTCTCGTTTCCTGTATATTTTTTTTTAATTTTTTGGCAGGAAAACATAGCTAAATTAGTGAGGAGGAGGTTTTCTTTTTTCTTTTTTTTTTCAGGGTGTGGCTTGGCAGTCAGATAGGTGGCTTAGCTATAAGTTAAAAACCCATGCGTCTTGCAACTCCTTGGTTCCTGTTACTGAAAGGAGATGCCTATAATTATTTAATTAAGAAAAGTTGTTGAGGTAGGTCCTTAGCGATTTAATCTAATGAAGATGGTGTTTATTCAGTAAAGAACAAACACTTTAATACCACATACCATCATTGAGTTATCCAGCTTGAGTTTTGAACAGTCACTATGAGCTGGAAAGAAGAAATCATGGGGTGTCAACAGAGCAAGCTTGAATGCTACTGTCACAATATGCTTATACATCAAAATTAATCTTTAATTCATGTGTGGGCTTTGAGGGGTGTATTCAGGAGGTCCACCTTCAGTCCAGGGTTTATTAACCAACAGAGAAACATCTGATGGCCTCAGAATAGCAGGATGCCACCTTAGGGCAGTGGGCAAAATCTGACATTAGACCACTGAATGTATCCTAAACTGTCAGAGTAAAAAAACCCAGTAAGGCCAGATCTGAAGAGGCAGCAAATAACTTTCATGCAACCAGCTAACAGAGCTTGAAAAAAAGGGATACACTTCCAGATGTGGAAGTACTTGTGCAGGGCTGGCAAACAATAAACTTCAAGTCTGGACCAACCTGTGAACAAATTACTCCAGTGTTTAACTTCTAATAATCAGCTCCATGATTAGGCAGGGAAAACATTAACTCCTTGGCCATAAAGGAGCATCTGGGGATGCCAAAGTAGGTCATTAGCTAATAAGCCCCTGCAGGCTCGGGAGAGGGAAGGGGGAGCCTGAAGAGGGCTGTTGGTAAAGCTGTACCACCAAACCACTGCCTCTCCTGCCTCCAAGCTCTTACTGCCTGGGAGAGTCCTGGGAGAGTTTCAGTTCCCAGGTATTTGATTAATCTTCTTTGGGGAGACTGCTAGATAAGGAATCAGAGAATTAATTGGCAGACCTTCAGCTAATTGTAAGCAAGAAAGCAATCTCTGAAAACCACAGTGGAGATCGATTTATTCGGGAATGTCTCATCACAGAATATGAAGAACACTTTTCTCCTTCCTCTTAGCTGCAGCTTCCTACCTCAAGTGTTAGGGAAGAAACTATAAACTTGTTTGAATCACAAGCAAAACTGTATGCTGCCCCCAAAAAGGGGAAAGTATATTCACTGCTTATACATTATATAATACATAAGCATATATCATTTAAAAGGACATTAGCAACCTGACTTATTTCCTCATTTTGGACATGATGCATTAAAAAGGAAAATGCCACTGCTGCAGTTTTCTTCTTACATAAAGCAGATTTGTGTCCACAGTGCCTGTGCTCAGGTCTGGTGCACTGGAGCAGCAAATCCTGCTTGTCAAGGGGGAGATTTCTTTGAAGGCCATTTTCCTTGAAGGCCATTGCCAAAGGTTCTTGGGCAGTGTGGCCCAGCAGGCAAAGATGGCACAAAGGGAGCCTGGTGAACTCTTGTCACAGCTTCTCTCAGGTGCCCTGGCTGGAACAAACTGGAGGCTGGTGGTAAGCAGGCAAAGCTTTTGCAGAGGTTTGTTAACGCAGGCAGGCAGTGCACACATCCACCCTATGATTTGCATATCTCTGAAATATCCTTAGAAAGCAGAGGAAGTAGAAAATGTGGTGTCATGGAAGGTTCAATTTGCAACTCTTCCTCTTGCACAAAGATTAATCACGGAGTCTCTTACAGCCTGGCACCTGGAGCTAATGAGAGGTGCTGTGAAGGAACCGCCTTGTGAGGAGATGCTCATGGAGATGAAAACGTTCAGGAAAGTTAAATTGCAGCTGCTAAACCTAGGAAACATCCTTGTATACAAGATATTCTATTTAATGGGATTGACTATTTATACACATTTTTTCAGGCCACTTCCATGTATTGCAAAACACCTTGCAAGACATTTTCCAAGTCACTTTTCAAAGAAAATCTTTTTTCCCAATTTTTTTTTTTTCTGATACCACAGGGTTGCCTGCATCTCATGGTACTTCAGAAAAGAAAGAATTTGCAGCTTTTGTGGGTGTTGTAAGTACAAGTACATATTCAGAAATGATTCTCACTAGGAAAGTTTCTACTTTAATTTACTTTTGACCTCTGGTGTGAATCTACCTCAAGAATTTTTTCTAAGAGCTGTGTAGCTCCTGTGAGGCCCCATTTGTATCTTGGTCCAAAGAAAGGGCTATAACTCTTTGCCAAACGTCCTTTGGTTCCTTTGGACATGAAAGGTTCCTTGAGGAGAGCAGGCTTGGAGTCACTGCAGTGAGGGGCTCGTTAGAGTGATGGAGTTCAGGAACCCCTTCCCAGTGGAGGGGACAAGGACCTCCTGGGGGCTGAGCACCCCTTTGTTATAAATGAGAAACAAAAAGTCTCGATATTCAGCAAAATTTAGATTGCTTTATTTTATATAGACAGAGCAAGTAGTGCTGGGGAATGTGAGGGGTCACCACCCACTCCATGCTCCATCGACCCTTGGTTTGCAGCTTCTCTTTATAGTATAGTCACTCATTATAATAATATTTTTTGGTTTTTTGCTGTCATAATTTTGCCAGGTAAGCAGTGGTGATGAATAAACATCTGTACAGTCTCTGGGTGATGGTCAGTCTCATAGATAACCACCTGCTCTTGGCAGATAAAACCAGTGACAATCAGGAAGTCTGGGCTTTGTAGATCACACAAAGGCAGGAAGTCTGATTTTTCAAAATCTGTTGGACTATTGGAAAGTCTGATTTTGCAAACTGGTAGTAGATACAACTTATTTAGAAAACATAATATTCATAACAGGGGGATTTAAA
>JANRGV010000045.1:5548278-5572382 GCA_024734035.1 Alethe castanea | reverse complement strand
ATATTTATATTTATATTTATATTATATCTATATCTATATCTATATCTATATCTATATCTATATCTATATCTATATCTATATCTATACTATATATATCTATATTTATATCTATATTTAATTTATATTTAACTGTTTTCCTACATATTTACCTCTTTTCCTACATATTTCGCTGTTTTTCTACATATTTCTTAGTTTAAACCATTGTTTATAACAAGTACACTGAATGAACCGTTTTTAAGTGTTTTTCTGCAGTCTATCAAACTTTTTGGAACTCTTCAAAGTTGCTAATATTGTGCTAAACTGGAAGAAAAGAAGGTAAAAAACAAAATACCAAAATTAAAAGACCCAAAATAAAGGTGAGAGGTGATGCTCTGGGCTGCAACCAATTGTTTTACCTGCAAGGCTCATGCAGAGGGCATTAACAAAATAAAAGCACCAATCAAAAAATTTGTGATTGAGTAAACATGAATATATAAATAAGATTAAAAGTAAACAATAAATTTTCTCCTGCATAATCATATTGATTTGCTGTCCAAAACTCCTTCATTCCTGCACAGGCCTCCAGGGAACAATGACAGGACAGGTTCAAAACCAGGGATTTGACCCAATGAGTTCCAGCCTAAGCTGTTGGTCAGCCTAAACTTTCAATCAATCATAAGTGTTTGCCCAGAAACATTAAGATGGGTATTTAAGGTGAAGTTGAGAGCAATAAAGTGCTTTTTTTGTCACATGAATCATGGATGATGTGTCTCTGTCTCAGACTCAGCACCAGTCCATGTTACAATTGGTGATAAAGCCTTGGAGGATCATTCTGAAATTGATAAAACTGATAAAATCCCTGTCTGGTTTTGAATCTGTGCTGCCATTGTTCCCTGCAGGTCTGTCTATCAGGCCAGGCTGTGCCACACCGTGGAATCATGGAATGGTCGGGGTGGGAAGGGAATTTAAAAATCACCCAGTGCCACCCTGCCACCTTCCACCATCCCAGGCTGCTCCAAACTGGCCTTGGACACTCCCAGGGATCCAGCTGCTCTGGGAAATCCATCCCAGGGCGTCCCCACCCTCCCAGGGAGGAATTCCTTCCCTGTGGCAAACCTGAATTTCCTCTCTTTCAATCTGAATCCATCCCCCCTTGTCCCAAGTCCCTCTCTGGCTTCCCTGTGGATCCTGGAACGGGCTGTGAGGTTTCCACACAGTGTTCTCTTCTCCAGGCTGAGCGTCCCCACCTTTCTCAGCCTGGTGTCCCCTCATCTTCCTGTCACACCTGTGGTCCCTTGTCCTGAGTTTTGTGGGACCTGGTCAAGCCCAGGGCTCTGATTCTGCTCCAGCCCCCCCCCAAAATCCCCACACTCACCCCATAGCTGGTCTCCTGGGCTCCCACGGCCTCCAGGATGCTCTCGATGTACTCCTGGGGCACGGTCAGCAGGAATGTCCCCGTGTCCACGATGGCCTGGCAGCCCTGGCTGCACCAGCTGGTCACTGACTGCCCGATGGCAAACCTGGCAGGAGAGCGGCCACAAGGACGTGGCTTTGGGCACTGCTGGCCCCTAAACCCAAAACCATCGAGCCTCGAGCCCTGCAAAGCTGCAGCTGAAGCAGGGGGTGATGGCCAGAGGGACAAACACCACTCACCCCTCAAGTGCCACCTGCCAGTAGAGCTTCTGTGCCACCGGTGCCCAGGTGATGTCCCCCTGGAAGAGCTGAGGGTCGATGCCCCCGAGGATGAGCTCTCCCCCGTACTCGTAGGTGGGCTGGCTGCAAGAAAACAGAGTCACAGCAGCAGAGATCAGGAAATCCGTGTGGTAAATGTGAGGTGGAGAGAGAGAGAAATCCCCAAGGAGCCCTCGTGGGGACAGGCAGGGCACAGCAGGATGTGCAGGCAGGGCACAGCAGGATGTGCAGAGCGCCCTGAACGGATTTTACCGTGAGAAGTAAAAGCTGAAGATGGGCTCAGCGAGCTGGTCCTGCTCCAGCATCCCCTCCAGAGCTGTGGCCATCCCTCCCACTGCCAGAGAGGGGTAGGCCATGCCCAGGATCCCATCGAAATCCGCAAAGTAGAAAGGCTGGGTGGGCTCGTCCTGGCTGAGCCCGAACTCCTGGTTTGTGACAGTGATGCTCTGGATCTGCAGGGGAACGGGATCCTGGGTCAGGCAGGCAAACCTGAGGGGTGGCTGCTGCTCCAAATCCACTGCAGGGTCACAGCTGCTGCCAGAGGGGAAAACTGGGAAAAAAACCCAGGAACTGGGTTAAAACCCAGCCAAAGGGCAGCTGGGTGATTGAGGGTGGCAGAAAACACTTTGTATCAGTTTATACCAGTTTATATCAGTTTATACCAATTTATATCAGTTTATATCATTCTATCAGTTTATACCAGTTTATATCAGTTTATATCAGTTTATATCTGTTCTACCAGTTTATATCAGTTTGTATCATTTGTATCAGTTTATATTAATTTATATCAGTTTAGATTAGTTTATATCAGTTTATATCAGTTTATATCAGTTTATATAAGTTTATACCAGTTTATATCAGTTTATATCAGTTTATATCAGTTTATATAAGTGTATACCAGTTTATATCAGTTTATATTAGTTTATACCAGTTTATATCAGTTATATTAGTTTATATCAGTTTATATTAGTTTATATCAGTTTATATCAGTTTACACCAGTTTATATCAGTTTATATATCAGTTTATATCAGGTTTATCAGTTCTGCCCAGGGTTTGTCCAAGTCCAACACAGGACATGAGAGCAGCCCTTAGGCTGTTCCTGGGCTCATCCCATGGGGGCACAGCTCATTCCAGCCAGGACACAGCAGCAGGAGGGCAGGGGTGGCACAGGCAGCACTCACCTGAGTGATTCACTCACCCTGGGCGTGTCGTAGGGCAGGGGTGGCACCCTGAGTGGCACCCTGAGTGGCACCCTGAGTGGCCCTGGCTCACCCTGACTCACCCTGAGCGTGTCGGAGCCCAGCGCGACGGTGACGGTGCCGCTGCCGTAGGACACGGTGTGGGACTGGGCACCGGGGGTGAAGGTGAGCGAGTCACTGGGCTGGAACTTGGCGTGGTTGACTGGGGGAGAGAGAAGAGGGAAAAGCCCTGGGTATGGGCTGCAGTGGGATTTCACTGCTGGGTGTTCCATTGGGATAATCCCCATGGAGCAGCTCCTGTGCTGCAGTGGGATTTCACTGCTGGATGCTCCATTGGGACAATTCCCAAGGATTAGGGATAATTCCCAAGGATTGGGATAATCCCCATGGAGCAGCTCCTGTGCTGCAGTGGGATTTCACTACTGGATGCTCCATTGGGATAATTCCCAAGGATTAGGGATAATTCCCAAGGATTTGGGATAATTCCCAAGGATTGGGATAATTCCCATGGAGCAGCTCCTGTGCTGCAGTGGGATTTCGCTGCTGGGTATTCCATTGAGATAATTCCCAAGGATTGGGATAGTTCCCATGGAGCAGCTCCTGTGCTGCAGTGGAATTTCACTGCTGGATGCTCTGTTGGGATAATCCCCATGGAATGGGTCCTGAGGATTGGGACAGGCTGCTCCTCTGTCCCTTGGTTCTCTCTCAGTTTTGGGGTTTCCATCCCAGCTTTGCCCAGAGCCCTGTCCAGGTGATACCTTAGGATTTTAGCTTTTCTATTTTTCATATATTTGTAATCCTGCAATTCTTTAGTGTATAACCCTAAACTCCATAAAAGTGTTAGCTCCTCTTTACTCACATGTATCTCCCCATTTTCATCACAGGGGTCACAAGCACAGTGCAGAGCCCTCACTGAAATCCCCACCACTCTCCTGCCATGAGGGGTGAGCTCTGCTGGGACATCAACTCTGAAATTCCCGGTTTTCCTCTTCCCTCTGCCCTGCTGCACATGGCCAGGGAGCACCCCTGGGATTTCTGGGATGGCTGTGGGGATTTGGCCACCTCCCTTAGGCTCTGAGCTTGCCAAGGAAGGCACCAGCTCTCCCAGATCAGCATCCCGGGGTCATTTTTGGCATCCTGATGTCCCCAACACGACAGAGGAAGGATGTGGAAGAACAGGGACAAGGACGTGGCTTTGGGCACCTAAACCCACCTCGGTATGGTCTGGGATGTTCTGAAACGCATCAAACCTCCAGCCCTGCAGTGCTGGGATACTTGGCACTAATTAGTGAGTGCTAATTACTCCTAGGAGCCTTAATAGCTCTGCTCACAGCATCCCGGGGTACTCACAGCAAGCAGGACTCTTGCAGTCCGTGGAGGGCACCCACAGGTTGGAGGAGCCCGTGTCGAAGAGCACCAAAAATTTTTGGGGGGGTTCCCCAATGCTGATCTCCCCAAAGTAGGAGGACTAGAAAAAAACAGGGAATCTCCATTTGCCACGGAATCAGGGACAGACCAGGAATCCCCCTGGCATCCCCCATCATACACCCAACCAAGGGAGCAGACTGAGCTCTCATCCTGCTTTTACAGCCCCAAAAAAATGAAATACTAAATAATTATCGTGGATTTATTTCATACAGAAAAGCCTCACTTTATGGCTGGGGATAAACTTCCTTGAGGATTAAAACAGCTTAAAAGAGTGGGGGGAAAAAGAAATTTAAGACTGGGGGGAAAAAGCAATTTAAGAGTGGGGGAAAGAGCAATTTGTCACTCCTGGAGGCTCAGGGGTGTCCAGACTGCTGTTGGGAAGGAGGGGGGACAGGCAGGAGGGGCACTCACATCCAGGTGGTTGGCTATGGGCTCTCTCACCACGGAGCCCTGGCTGGGCTGGTATTTCTTCACTGGATCGTATTTAATGTGCTTCAGGAAATCATCCAGCACCCCAGCTGTCCTCATCTTGTCCCGGATGGACAGGCCTTTCTTCAGACTGATCCTGCACAGAGAGAGGCAAAACACAACGGCACACAGCAGGGAATAAGAATATTTGGGCATTTTCAAAGGCTCAGCTCTCTGGGCTCCTTTGAGCCATGACAGGAGCTCTCCTGCCCCAGGAGCTGCTCTCCACATCCCAGGAGCTCTCCATGTCCCCAGGAACTGCTCCTCATGTCCAAGGAGCTTCTGTCTAGATCCTAAGAGCTCTCCTTGCCCCAGGAGCTGCTCCCACTGCCCCAGGATCTCTCCACATCCCAGGATCTGCTCTTCTTTTCCCTGGGTCTGCTCTCCTTGTCCCAGGAGCTGCTCTCCATGTCCCCAGTAACTTCTCCTCACGTCCCAGGAGCTTCTGTCTAGATCCCAAGAGCTCTCCTTGCTCCAGGAGCTGCTCCCCATGCCCCAGGAACTCTCCACATCTCAGGAGCTGCTCTCCATGCCCCAGGAGATCTCCAGGTCCCCAGGATCTGCTCTCCTTGCCCCCAGGATCTGCTCTTCATGTTCAGGAGCTGTTTTCCATGTTCAGGAGCTCTCCTTGCTCCAGGATCTGTTTTTGCCCCAGGAGCTGCTCTCCATGTCCCCAAGAACTGCTCCTATTGTTCAGGAGCTGCTCTCCACACCCCAGGATCTGCTGTCCATATTCAGGGGCTTTCCTTTCCCCAGGATCTCTCCGCGTTCAGGAGCTGCTCTCCATGCCCCAGAAGCTGTTTTCCGTGTTCAGGAGCTCTCCTTTCCCCAGGATCTGCTCTCCTTTCCCCAGGATCTGCTCTCCATGCCCCAGAAGCCGTTTTCCATGGTCCAGAAGCTGTTTTCCATGGCCCAGAAGCCGTTTTCCATGCCCCAGGATCTCCCCAGCTGTCCCGGAGCTGCCCTGGGCTGTGCCCACCCGATGGAGCTGCATCCCCGCGCTCCATCCCCCGCCCTGTCCCCGCTCCTCCCGCACCTCACCGCCCCTTCCACCAGCTGCAGGCACGCCAGGACCACCGGGAGCCACTTCATGGTGCCCGCCAGGACCACCGGGAGCCGCTTCATGGTGCCCGCCAGGACCACCGGGAGCCGCTTCAGGGTGCCGAGCAGTGCGCGCTGAGCCCTCGGGAGGCGGCACAGCCAGCCAGGGCTCCCGCTTTTATCCCGGCTCTTTCTTATCTGCCCACCTCCGCTTTCCATTAGCACCTCTGGCAGCCTCAAGGGCCGCTTTGTGCCCCGGACCGCGAGGATCCCGCGGAATCGGCGCCCTCGGGGGCGACATCAAAGCGGAGCGATGCGATAAAGGGGCAGCGCTTATCGGGGGCGAGGGACCCGACGTCACCGCGCTGGCCCGGGGCTGCGCTCGCCAAAAGCTGCGCCAGCCTTGCCCCGGGACAAAGGGACTCGCGGCTCTCGGCGAGGAACCCAAAGGCTTTGGTCTGCCCTGCTTCCGCCGCTGGAGAGAGCGGGATGGAGGCGCAGCGGCTGTCCCGGCGCACGGGGAGGGGAGATGGAGCCCGTCGGGTTCCTCCTCTTGCTTTTTCCAGGATGTCCCCAGGTTCCTGCTGTCAGTTTTTCCAGGATGGTCTCAGCAGGTTACTTTTCTCTTTTCCTTCAAGGTGATTCCCAGGTTCCTTCTCTCAATTTTTCCAGGATGGTCCCCAGTTCCTTCTCTCTTTCCCTCCAGGATGATTCCAGGTTCCTTCTCTCTTTTTCTCCAAGGTGATTCCCAGGTTCCTTCTCTTGCTTTTTCCAGGATGGCTCCCACATTCCTTCTTTCATTTCCTCCAAGGTGATTCCCAGGTTACATTTGTCAGTTTTTCCAGGATGGTCCCCAGTTCCTTCTCTCCTTCACTCCAGGATGATCCCAGGTTCCTTCTCTTGCTTTTTCCAGGATGGTCCCCACATTCCTTCTTTCATTTCTTCCAAGGTGATTCCCAGGTTCCTTCTGTTGGTGTTTCCAGAATGGTCTCAGGTTCCTTCTCTCTTTTCCTTCAAGGTGATTCTCACGTTTCTTCTCTTGGTTTTTCCAAGGTGATTCCCAGGTTCCTTCTCTCATTTTTTCCAGGATTGTCCCCAGTTCCTTCTCCCTTATCCTCCAGGGTGATCCCCAGGTTCCTTCTCTTGTTTTTTCTAGGATGTCCCCAGGTTCCTTCTCTCAGTTTTTCCAAGGTGATCCCCAGGTTCCTTCTCTCAGTTTTTCCAGGATAGTCCCAGGTTTCTTCTCTGATTTGCTCTGATGTGGTCTCCAGTGCTGTCCTTCCTTCTCCTCTTCACCATCCCAGGCTTCACCCCAGGACATGAACTCGTTTCCATGTCTTACCTGCTCCTGCTTTCACTATTTGGACAGAAATCACTGATTTTCCCATTCATTGTTTATTTTTTGGTGCACACCATTCCCTCCCCATCTCATATCCAAAGGCAGCTGCTGTCACCCCAGGGAGGTGCAGCCCACCCGAGGGGTTTCACCCACACTCCACATCCTCCCACCACCCCAGAAAGCCAGAAAATCCCTTGTTTGCTTTTTTTTTATTCTGTGAAAACAAAAAACCACAGACACACACTTCCCAAATCGCCAACAAGCACCCAAACCACTGAAATAGTCTGAGTTATAATCCAAATACTTTCTAGAAAATTGACCAGAATGAGTTTGGTCACCATCTAAGTATTTTCTACAAACAAACCAAAGTTTTTTTTTTGTCATAACCGAAATATTTTCTGGCAAAGGGGCTGTCATTCAGATGTTTTCCAGAGCTCCTCCAGACCTGTTTGCATCCCAAATCCAAGCATGACAGCTCTTGGAAAAATAACTTCTCCATCCCCTGGCACTGCTATCGCTGCTCATCCCGTGCCAGGACTTTTTACATGGATTCTGTTCCCTCAGGTGTGTCCTTCACTGGATATCGAGGCTGTCACACAGCAGTTGTGTTGTTTGCCAGTTGCATTGATAGAAAGATCAATTCATCATCTTAAAGCCTTAGTTTGCAAATTGGTATTAGATATAATTTACTTAGAAAACATAATATTCATAACAGGGGGATTTAAAACAGAATGATTTAATAATATATTTTCCTCTGTCTAGTGTTCATGCTTCACTTCAGACCTTAGTATTCTGGTTGATACAAACCCCAATTCTTCTATGATTAACACAGATCTTTTATCAATTATCACACCTTCCATCCTCAGGACACGCTGCCCCTGCTCACTGTGGGGTCCTCCTGCTCTCCAAAGGGCATGGCAGCTCTCCACTGGCTCCTTTATTTCTGTGACTGGACAAGCACTGCTGGCCATCCTCAGCACCCCTGAGCTGGAGCTGCTCTGTGGCTGCTGCCAGACTCCCCAGCCCATGCCTTGGGATCCAGACAAATGCTGCTCAGGCCTTGTGAGAGAGAAGAACAGACGTGAGTCCTACAGAAATAAAGCTCATACTGAGGCTTGTTGCTTTCTTTTCAGTAGGCTTTTGGATTTCAGTTTTATGGCTCAGAAGCTCTGCAGGGATGAGGACACTTTTCCTCGTGGTGTTCCTTCCAGCCTGCCCTTGCCAGGTGTCTGCAGCAGGGGGAAGGACCCAGGTCTGTGGCCAGCAGCACCATGGCTGGTGTTGAACTGAACAGAGAGAAGATGGTCACACATTTAGCATGGAAGCTTTGTGCTAAGTCAGATCTCTTATTATTGTTATATCATATATTTAGAGCTTCATATTTAATTCAGGTCAAATCTAAACTACTAAACAGAACTGTTATGCAGCACGCATATCAGATAAATGAAGTGTGGGTTTAGCACAGCTCTGACCTAGTTACTTCATGCAATGTTTTCTAAAAGCAAAAATTGAAATCTTTTATCTGAACACGAAATGAGTCTTTGTTCCCCTGCCTATTGCAGCACTTTGCATATATTTGGTTTCAAAGACTGATGAAATTTGCCATTCTGAATCTTTCACAGGTATCATAAAGGCTTGTCTTTGCTGGTAACCCAACCCAAGAGTGTTTTGGCAAAAAGAATATCTGCCATCAGAGGCATGCAGAGTGATCTTGACATATCAGATGGCAGAAAAAACAGGACCAAAGTTGATAAACATTAATAAAACATTAAAAATAGCTAGATGTTTTTAAAAAGAGTAATTCTATTTTTGTTACTGTACTCAAAAAGTAAAAAAAAAGGTATTTGCAGGAGAGGCAAACCAAAGTATGAAATGCCAAGATATTTGAGACTCACAAAACACAGATATGTTTTTAATCTTTCTGAAACAAATACATACTTTCTACCATCCATACTTTGAGTCTAAGAGAGAAAGAGAACATAGATAATAAAAAATGCTTTAATTTCTTCAAACTTCAATTGACATTATTTTTAAAAATAGATTTGCTCTGAATTGTAAGAAATCTATAAAATAACTGTGGGGTTTTTATGTTTGCAATCAAACAATGGTTTTAGTAATTAACTTTCATTATATTTGATTTTAGAAATCTTGACAGGTTCTGGTTATTATTAAAATGGGAAAAGTAGATGTAGAATGAAAGTGAGGAAAACCAAAATGCAATGTTTTGCATTCAACCCCCAGCTGAGTTATTGAGAAAATTAGTGTTTAGTTAAACCCCTGGTTTTGGAGAAAAAGCTGGGGTTTTGTCATTAAAAAATGATGCAAATGTCAGCTAGGCAGTATTAGTGAGTGTTACACAGCAGCTATGGGGCAGATTCCACCAGAGAACTCAGAGCTGCTCGTCACTGCTTGGCAGGGAAAGTGTTGATATTCCAATGGACTGGTCTGGGAGACACTGGTGATTTGTAACCCTTCAAGACACCCAGTAGCTGCACTCAGAAGTGATTTAACTGGGAGCTGGGATGTGTGCTGAGATAAGGGATGAGGATTCCATCATTCCCATTAGGTGATGATCCCACTGGGATTCTGCATTCATGGCAGGAACACCTGTGCCTTTGAAGGACAGCAGTGTGTACCAATGCAATTAATTGCTTCCACAGTTTCCATTCCAAGCCTTCTGCTTGGCCAGGATGTCTCTCCTTTTTCAACTCTTCTTGCCACTTTCCTCCATTTCTGTTTTGTATTCCCTGCTTCTTCCTGACACCCTTGAAAATGTAACGCTTGTTAATCCAGTGTGTGAAGCACTCAAACCTGAAACCATGCCATGGTTCTTCTCTTTCATCTATTATTTATCAGGAAGGCTTTTGAAAGCAATGATCAGTGTTCGACATGAAGCCTGGATAGCTCACAAGACAGCAGGCTCAGACATGTACCAGCTCGGGAGAGCTGTGGTGGCAGAGCAGCAGAGTCACAAGTGAAAGAGAGAAAAGCAGGCTGTGGGAAGTGAAAAGTGCAGGAGCTCTGCCCTGCCTCTCTCCCTGTGGTCCTCAGGAGCTGCTGGATGTGGGAGGGGCTCATTGCTTTTACACTCAAAACTGAAGGGAGGAACAAACAAAATACTCCATTAATGGTTATTATTTAAGTCAGTAGGGCAGGGTTATTTCTGCTGTAAAGTCAACTTTCTCCAGATTTACCTGCTCCCTGAAACTTGACATATGGGGGACAGTCAATAAATAGCTCATGAAGGATTGATGCCTGTGCTAGTTTAGACTGGGCCTGGTACTTTCAAAGGTGTGGTCTGATGAGAAAGATCAGGAGCCTGCCTTGGATCGTGGTTCCTGGCCCCCTCTTATTCCCAGCAAAAGAATGTGGCCACCACCCTTTATTCCTCACCTCTGGCTCCATCACCTGCTGTCAAGGATAATGACATAGCTTGGAGGGGAATTCTCCAAAATCTGGTCCTTTCCTGAACTTACTTTCTTGTGTATGGAGCTATAAAATCTCAAGCCAACCAACAGCAACCAGAGATGGGCAAAGTACTGGATGAGTGATTCATCACTTGAAACAACTGTCTGCAGCTCCTTGCCTTACCAAGCTGCTCTTAGACTTTGCTGCCATCATTGCTTCTCATTTTGAACAAGGGAGAACTCTGCAGAGAATATACAGCTTCCCAAGAGGTTTCTTCAAATCTAGTTTTATTTGAACAGTAAAACTTAGTAGATCCCAGGTTGTCTGAACTACTTTTTCTTGGCTCCATCCTCATACTTCTTTCTGTAACTCAGAGGAATGTCCAGCTTGGATATAGAGAGGAAATGATGAATGAGACCAGACTGAGGGACTACTTCATTGAGATTCTATTTTGGCTCCTAGCATTTGTGGCTAATACTGAGAAATTAGTCAGGTTGGATTTTTACACTTCATGTGTGATTATGCTGGGTATAATTCTGGTGTCACTCAATGCAAAAATAAATACTGAAACTAATGAAGTTATATGAAAATAAAACTGATGTAAATGAGAAGAGAATGGGCCCCCCCTGTGGACATGAGATCAGATTACTACCAAACTCTTATTTATCCTAGAACTCCTTTATACCTCTGACAGTCAAAAGTGGTCTTAAATTGGTGGGTGGAACAGTGACATCCACTCATTTTAAGATGCCTTTGTGCTTTGTGAGCAGTGGCAAGGCTTTATTGTAAGCGTGGATGGAGTTCCCTGTTAGCAGAGGCACAGTGTTGTAAGGAATGGGGAGTGTGGATGCTCCTGGTGTCACCACAGCCCTCCCTGCCCTCCTGTGCTCCCCTGCTGCCTCAGACCAAGCACCTCACCAAGGGCACTGCCCCAGCCTGCTGGGATTCAGCAATAAAGGTGTTTCCCTTCCCGAGGGGAGCACTGTGCAATCCTGTGTCCATGGCCCAGCTGCAGCAGGAGTGTGGCCAGACTGAGCCCAGAGCACAGAACTGGGACTAAACCAGAGTTACTGCACTAGGTGGAGACACCCCTGGGCTGCCAGCCCACAGGGTTTGCTGTGCCCCAGGTCTGCTCAGAGCCAGCTGGAGGTGAAATGCAGAGCAGGGAAGAGGCTCCTGCTGGAACCCCAGGAGACTCAGGGACAAGCAGGTGTTCCGTAATTGTTCCTTTGATATTTCTTGGCAAGAAAATATATAACCAGATTTCTTTTAAAATCTTCCAAATCCTTCTTTGCCTTGATTCTGTGTATAATACCATCAAACTTTGGATAACATGGTTCTATGATGACCTTTGAAATTTAGTGTGAAGATGAACTCTCAGATAAGGAAACCAGAAATCCTGTCACCTTAGAAGGGTCTTAATGAGGAGCTGAAAGAGTTCCCTGTTCTCTCCAGGAGCAGCCCCAAAAGCAGCAGCAGGTTAGATGGCACTCATGGTCTTTTCCAAGCAGAGAAGCACACAGATGTTTTGTATTTGGTGTATTGGGAACCCATCCTTGACCTGGACACAAACTAAGAGGAGTGAAACTGTGTTTTGTTGTTCCTGTCACCTCAGGGCACCTTTCTAACCCCGTGGGGTCACTGAGTAGGTAACTCAGGTGAGCACGTGGAGGGCTGGGAGATGAGCTGCAGCTCCAGGTGATTTATCTGCACAGGCAGAGTGACAGCTCCTGTACTGCTTCAGGATTGCCTCTGATAAACACTGGCATCTTAAGTGCTGTGCTTCAAAGCTGCTGAAGTATGAGACGGGCAGCAAAAAATGAGAATTGGATAAGCACATTAGCACGTGACTCTGCAGAGGCTTGAAGCATAATTAGCTGTAGTATTTTAATGATCTCTTTACAGAGTATATAGAAAAAGCAGCATGTTTATACGAGTTCAGCATTAGGAGCTCTGCTGTGATTTGTTCTCTGGAAATGCTGCAGCCTCTGATTCCATAATCTGTTGACTGAACTCATGGACTGTCAAGTATGTCTCAAGATTATCCATGTTTGGATGTCAGATTATATTTTTTTTAGGGAACACAGCTTCTATTTATTCTTAACTCTGTTGATGATTTTCCCAGGTTTGTGCCATATGCTGTGTGTCACAGATGAGTATTTTGCTGTCTGAAAATGTGACAACTCTGTATCCAGTTTAATAGTTCTGTCATGTCAGCATTGTCATTAGCACTGAATTACAATAGTGGGTTTTTAAGCATTATGGGTATTATGGCATACAATATTTGTTAATATAACAAATAACACGGGCAGACGTTTTAAGTCAGTAATATTTTAAAAACATCAGTCAGTCAACAAAGTCATAGAGACTGATTTAGTGACTAATTAAACAAAGTTTGCTGCATGGTTATGCCTACCTAGATAAACTGCAGTTTTATGCATCTGTCTCATTATGGGCTTTATGCATAATTCACGCACACTGACAAAACTCAGTTGCAAAAAATGTGTAGACAATATATTTAATGAACAGTTTTAAGAGCTTGAAGATTAAAAACAGCAGAAGATTTGTAAACTCATATACAGAAAGGATGCAGATATATTGTTGTACACAAATTCTATATGAGCTGACTCTCTGATATAGTTTATGCAAAATAGATATAATGTGTAATTCTGTGCAAGGTTAATTTTGATCAATTCTTTTGAAACCACAGTTTTGTCCTGCTGAAAGTAAACACCCTTCTTAGAGTCAGAAGTACAGAGAAAATGAGTGGGTAGTTAGATAAGTACTGTTCAAACCACAGCCTTTTAAACTCCAGAGTCAAATAAATGCATACTGCTGAATGATAGCAGTCATTTAGTACTACCATTTCCCTGGTATAATATCACCAGCCCATCAAAGCAGTGAAATTTAAATCCCTTTAAAAATGGGGATTATTTATGTGCCTGAAATGACATACTTTATTGGATTAGAAATACAATTTCAAGTAAGGACTTGATTTGAACAATAATTGCAAGTTCCTTGTTATTGGAATGGCAGTCTTGGTATTCTGTTGTTTTGTTTCCAACTTCTTTCCCTCTCTCTTTTTATAAACATTTCTCTTTTAACAATTTCCCAGTGCTTGAACCAGGACCAACCCAAAAACAGTAAGGGAAAGTGTTTCAATCAGCTGGTGGGAATTCATGTTTTTTATCCTTTTATAAGCCAAACCCAAACATGAGCAGCCAGAGCTCCTTCTTTATTTCCACACTGTGGTTTTTAAGCAGACCTAAACCTTAACTCACGTGAGTGAACATTTTTCTTATGGAAGTAGCTCTTCTGACGTGTTCAAGTTATTAACTTTGCTTTTACCTTTGTTTGGGATTATTTATTTGCATGTTCTTAAGGCTGCTGGGGGGTGTCCAGCCTCTTCCTTCATGGCAACGTTGTGCTGATTAGAAAAGCTGCAACAAATGGAGAAATCTTCCACACAGTCTTTGTCTCACCATATTCGAAATGGCTCTTCCCTAACATTGCAATGAAATCTAAATATCAGTTCACTCTTTAGGTTTTCAGGCCATGTTTAGCACTGTAACCTGCTTTATGCTGAGCAAACTCCCCTGACAGAGCGTGGGGATGGAGAAGGGGAGCAGACAAGGAGGCAGACTCAGTGTTGGTGCTGTCTCCTCTCTCCTGGGCAGCCAGGGGATGAGGTTATTCATTGTCTGGAGCCATCTGACATTCCACGTGAGTCAGAGCACGAGCTGGCAGCACAGTGGGACAATAGATTTGCAATTAGCAAATATTTTAATGTGCACTGGCATGCCCTTTAATCAGCTGCTCTCCCAGCCTTTCCTGTTTGCTTTTCTGTGAAGAAGGTTTGTTCCTGTGAGAAGGTTTCTCTGAGCAGGTTTCTCTGCTGGCAGGAAGGGGATGGAGCAGCAGTGTCTGTCTGTGCTCAAAGCTCAAGGACACAGGTACAACAAACCCTCCTCCCCTCACAGTCCAGACCCAGGCAAGTACAGGGACAAGACTGGGGTGAGACAGCCCAACTTTGTAGTGACTGAGTGGCACTGAAGAGTCTCTTGTGAGGAGGAGGGAGGATGTGAGCAGGACGAGGTGAATCTCTTCAACCATTTCTCTGCTGCATTTGTTGGCATATCATTTGTCAAGATATTTGGGGAAGTGAAAATATTTCTGTGAATTAAATCTACTTCTGCATAGTTCACAGAGAATAAAACATTTGTGTAGTACAATAAAACAACTTGTAGTTAGGTGAACATTATAAACTAGCAATCTTGCATTAAACAATATCCAACTTCCTATAAACTGTGTGATTGAGGAAAAACATGCTGTTTTTTTCTGGCCTCCTCTAACCCTACAGTGCAGGGATTAGTCCCAAAAAGGGATAATGGAGGCATAAGATAGCAGTGGCCTAAATCCATGAGTTACCTTTCCTGGACATTTGTTCCACTGAGGCTTCAAGGTCCTGGCAAAAGCAAAATTTCTTCCCAGTTCATTTTTCTGTGTGGTTTGTTAGGCTGATGCTTCCCCTGTACCAGGACAGGCTGCACACTTTATTGATTAAGCTGCCTGGTTTTCCCTTTCAGTGACATCCTTCATTTGAATATGTATCTGTTTTGCTGAATCAGCTGTGTATTGAAATGCTGGAGGGTTCAGCTGCTCCTCTCTTTGAGCTGCATATTTGGTTTAATCCTCTTGAGATTTTTTGCTTGTTCATCTGGCTACTACTTTAGCCAAGTAATTCTGGGGGGTGGAGGGGCTGCACTGCCAATTTAATTTCTGACTGGAAAACAGATTCTGTAAAATGAGTTGTGCCATTCACAGCTGCAACTGTATATTGTTGGAGTTAAATGCTTTTTAAAAGAAAATGTAAAAGGTTTATTTAATTTCTAGTATTGGCAACCCAGCATTGGGAATACTAAGGGAGTTCCCAACCTAGAAGCTAAAAATAAATAATCAGGAACACAACCTGAAGCTGGGGGGCTTGAGGTGGGGCTGGGAGGTTATGTCAGTCTAAATTAAGATTTAAGAGGACCTGCTCATTGTCTCTTTTCAGGATCTGTGGAAGTTGGGAAGCCAAGCACCCAGCCTGGCAAAGGGAGCCTGGGTCCAGATTCAGGCACATTTCAAACAAGCAGTGTATTCCCATGGCAGCAACTTCCCTCAGAACTGAAGCTGGGGTCACAGATAGATCTTTGTATTTATTTATTGTCTATGGATATAGATCCCAGACTTTAGGGGGTGCTTTACAATGCAGATCTGGAAATGCCCTCTGCCCCAAACCCCAATCAATTCTAGCTGCAGGAACCACTGTTTGCTCCAGCATCAGCTTTCTTTTGGCACCAAGCTCCTGTCTGAGACCTTTCAAATGTGGCAGAAGATGCTTCCTGCTCAGGAAGAATTAGCTCATCTCTCAGGAGGGACCAGACTGCAAGCTGTAGCACACAAACTGGTGAGTGATAGCCCAGACCTTGGGAGAAGAGTGAGCTCCACTGCCAGCAAATGGATGATGCTGCAGCTCAACACCAGTGGTAGTGTCCTTCCACCTTCCTCATCTTCTTTTTGGACATCAGGCAATGCCTGAAGGCACCTGAAACCAGCACTGGCTTCCACAAATCTTTGATGCAGTTCTTCCTCCAGGGAGAGCCAGGGGTTCTGTATGGAGCATAGCTACAGGGAACAGCTCCTGGGCACATTAGGCTGGATATGAAATATGGATAGACTTAGTGTGCTGCTCCTAAACCTGCTTTAATGTCTGCCTTGTCTCCAGTTGCTCATCACAAAGACTCACCTAGAAAGTGCCTGGAGCCACAGGATTAAGCAGGGAGCTGACTGGAGCAGGAGTCAGCAGCAGAGCAGCCACAGCCAGGCTTCTGGCTGGAAGAGCCTCTCCTGCTCTGGCTCCAGCTCCCTGCAGCCAGAGGGCACCTGGGCAGGACCAGGAGCTCACAGCAGTGTTTTTAACTTGCCTACTAGACCCTCTCCCCTCTCTGGAGTGGGCAGACACTAAAAATTTACAGGAGCTTTCTCACTGACACAGTGGCATCACTCCCAACACATCTGCTCTCTCTTTAGAGGAAAGGGTTGTGTAAGTGGTGCCCCTGGGGGTCAGGCATCTTGGCTAGCAGGTGTGGTCCCCATTTCAGTTCTTTCCATGCTTTTGTTTTTTCCCTGAACACAGTTTGGGTCAGTATGTATAACAAGAGCCCTGTAGAACTTCCCTTAATTTTTACAGCTTCTAATTATCACTTGATATTATGGTATTGTTTCTTCCAAATCACTTATTGCAGTATTTTGGAAACATAGATGTTATGACAATAATGTTATCAGCAAATCTTCTGTTTTTTCAGTAGAACTAAGTAAGATTGTTAGCTGAAAAAAATATTTCTGGGAGGTTCCCAGAAAAAAGCTTTTTGGATATTCCTTGTGCTTAAAGGGTTTTGGTGCAGACTGAGGACTGTACTGGTAATTCAGTGAAATTTATTTCAGTGTCTGCACCTGCCTCTCCTGTTCAAACAGAGGCAAGTCAGGGAAATTATTACTAGAAGTTCTATGGTCCTCTTCATCTAGGCTCTGCATTTAACAGGGACATTAAACAAAACTCAAAGCAATGCAAAACATCAGCTATTGGAGAAAATGGCAAAGTTGCAGTAAAGTCTAGCAAGAGACAGATGTTCAGTGCTGGTGAGCAGAATGTGCACAAATGATGTTTACAGTCCCTGCTTCTGACCCAGCTCCAGCAGTCCTTATCACCACAGGGAGGATTCTCTGCAGTTCCCTACCATTATATGCCTTTCAAAAACATGATATCTTTTGTGCCTGCATTTTTATTTACTAAGTATATTTTCTGTTATTTCAATACTGTTCAATTTTAAAAGCATCCTCCCCCATGGCCGGGGCAGTCATGGGGTGGGAGGACCTGGCTGTGCTGAGGAGATAAAGGCAGGGTAAAGGCTGGGTAAAGGCTGGGTAAAGGCAGAATAAAAGCTGGGTAAAGGCTGGGTAAAGGTAGGATAAAGCCAGGGTAAAGCCAGGGTAAAGGCTGGGTTAAAGGCTGGGTAAAGGCTGGGTAAAGGTTGGTTAGAGGCAGGGGAAAGAAAGGGTTAAGACAGGGTAAAGGCAGGGTAGAGGCTAGCTAAAGGCAGGGAAAAGGCAGGATAAAGGCAGGATAGAGGCTGGCTAAAGGCTGTGGCAGGGAAAGCGCTGGGGCTGTCCCAGCTCTGGCCGTGTCCCCAGCCTGGCTGTGCTTTCAGTGCACATCCCCTGGGGATTAGAGCAGCTGCAATCAGCTCTGAGCCCTCTGCTCCCCTCTGCTCAGCTCTGACCAGCAGCTGGCCCCACCGTGACCTTGCTCTACTGAAACGACTCTGTACTGAAGCACCTTCTAATTCTCTCTCTCCTTTCCCCCCTCCCCTTTTCTTTATTCCTTCCCTGCCTCCCACTTTTTTCTTTCCTTTTTTTTTTTTTCTTTTTTCCCAGTGCATTTTGGACTGCTGCAGATTAGAATCTCTGCTGCAGAGGAGAGAGGCCGAATGTTATCAGTGTTATCAGCTCGTGTGTGAGCGCTGCCGCGCAGCCAGCAGCCTGGAGCTGAGCAACTGTGCCATCCCCCGGCTGGGATCAGCAGCACAGAGAGAGCCAGGGCAGCTCCCAGCCCCGGGGTGCTGCAAGCCTTTGGAGCCATCACAGCCAGCTTCCCTCGGAGAAATTTCCTATCCAGTGCCAGAACTTTTTTTTTTTTTTTTTTTTTTTTTAATCGAAACTGGTGAAGAAAAATAAATCTGAAGGGAAAGGCTATTATTGCAGTTCATGAGCTGACATTTTATCTGAAAGCGAGAGAAAGAAAAGCGTTAGAAAAAAGTCACCCAGGGAAGTTGGAGCTGGCCTCAGCAAACACTTAAATATTTGCAGGAGAATTCTGCAGGTCACCAGCTGCTTAGATCTACAATCTCTCAGGGCAGGGATTAAACCATGGGTTGGATGATCACTCACATATAATTTTATTTCTTAGGCCCAGCCAGCTACCTAGGAAAGAGGTAAAACTGAACAAAAACTGTACATAAAGCATAAACTGAACCCCAAGTGATCTGTAAAGCTGTAAAAAATCTCTCCTCTGAAGAGAGAGGTGCTTTTGTTCTTATACAGGAAAAAGTGCCACAGTGTGGGGATGCTTTTGCACCCATATGTTTGGTATAGAACCATTGCCTTGGCCCAACATGAAATAAAAGGCCCAATTTCTCCCCTCTCATTGACCTGAAATGCCTCCCACACTGACATCACTGTGGGTCTAATGGCTATTGTTACCCGAGATCTGTTGCTTGTTGTTTTTGTCCAAAAATACTGGCAACTTTCACCAGCCCAAACCCTGCTTTTTGCTCTGTCTAGGGGCTTCTTTCAAGGCAGCTAATGAAGGGAAGAAAGCCTATCTTCAGGGTATCAGATCTTTTAAATAGGGGTTAGCACCTCTGTTTCAGTATCTTCTATCACAGAAAGTCTGTGATCTGCTCTTTTGGAAAAATAATTCCTTACTGACCCAGAGCACGACAGTAAATTCAACTACAAAATGAAAAGGATGAAGCCTGCAACCTGACTGGTATACACAATTTCTCTTCTTCTACAAGGTTAAATGTACAAAATGCATAAAAACTGGAGACTGGTCCCTCTTTTGCCTCAAAACCATTCCTTCAGGGACCTTCAGCCCATTGGAACCCATCTGAGAACCCAAGAGCCCAGAGATATTTGGTGGCAGCCCCTTGCTGGAACTGCCAAGGAACCAGGAGACAGTGGTGAGTTTCCAGACAACTTACATCATGTAACTCATTATCAGAGTCCACAAGAGTAAACTGGGAAGGTTTTCAGTGAAAATGAGCCAATTTCCTATGGATGTAAATCCTTCACAAGGTATGCATGATAATTAACGTAATCCTCAAAGAAATCCTTCGAAGATATTGCATCTCCAGGGTGAAAAGGTCTCAGCTGAGGCACTGAATTCTAAGAGTATCATGTTTGATTTACTAGTGATCATTAAGGTTTACATCAAAGGTCAGGAATAACTCTGCTATTTGTAAGCTGAGAAAAAAGTATAAACACTTTAATGTATTGCCCTGTCACTGCCAATTCACTTGGTATTCACTGTGATAGCACTGCTGTTAATGAAAGTATTTGGTAATAATGTGGATGTCATAGATATTTATGTTCTCATCTCTTCCAGTGGCTCAGCAGGTAAGGTGAGTTAGGAGCTTTGCCATTTTACATTTTATAAATTAAAGAGGGAAAATAAATCCTATTTTGTCTCAAAGAAGTACTTAACAAATATCTATCACATTCAGCTATCCCAAACAGGGATCTATCTTATCACAGAAAACTTAGTACTGCAAAGAAAGTGGTAAGTCTCTGGGGTTGCTGGAAGGCCAAGAGGAAAGCTTTCCATGGCTTTGAGAGGAAACAGGTCAGTCTCTGTTCAAAACATCAAGATTAGCTGATATATAAATATAGCTAATAAAGAAAATTTTAAAATTATGTCTCTAAGTTTTGTGTATGAACAAGGCTTAAGTCACGAATGGGAAAAAATGCTCTTGGATACGTTTCAAATCTTGAATCAACAAGAAAAGGAGCCAGCAAAGGAACCATAACCTTTGCACAGTGGAGAAATGTGTGCCTGTATGGAGCTTATGAAAAAATCTCCTAAATGTAAGTTAACCTTGATTTTTGAACAATCAGATGGCACATGTGCATTTAGCTGACTATGCATTAATGTGGTTTTCCACACATTTTAAAATGAAACACAAATACTTTGTAATCCCTCTGCACACATTTTTAGCCTGCTCTCTGCAGATCACCCAGTGGTGTCTCAAAACCTGGATTTTTTTTGGTGAAGGTCAGCAGAAGGCTGACCATTGATCCCAAAGGCTCTGGCATACAGGTTATAACCAATCCATTCATTTTCTAATCTAGTCATAAGACATTTCATAATATTAATGCAGATAAACAGCAAATGCCTTCCTCACTCTGAAATATTGCCTTGGAGCAGGAGGCCCTGCACTCCTGGGCTCATGAGACCATTTTGGGGCAGCTGCTGCCAGTTGGTGCATGGCATCCTAAAGGAATGCCTGGGAAATGTTTATACACCTTGGCCATTGCTATTGCTTTATTGTCATGTAATAAAACATTCTTACTCATATTTGAAGAGCAAGTGCTGATCAGACAGTTCTATTGATGTGGATTTTCATATCTTTTGGTGATGAAAGTCCTGCTCCATTAATGCTTTGAGTCCAGCTCAACAGAACTTGGCAGGAGGAAGAAATAATTGACAACAAGTACACTTTAAAAATCTCTATTCTGACCCATCCACCTCACCCATCAATCAGCATCCTGCAGTTTCAACCCCTGGGCTGGTACAGGTGGGCTAATGAGTCCCTGCCATTCCCAAGGCTTCCTGGAGCCCAGGGAGCCCCCAGCCTGCCCAGGGACAGAGGATGCACTGTCTCCTC
This sequence comes from Alethe castanea, assembly GCA_024734035.1. Taxonomy (NCBI): domain Eukaryota; kingdom Metazoa; phylum Chordata; class Aves; order Passeriformes; family Muscicapidae; genus Alethe; species Alethe castanea. The sequence goes on along the minus strand of JANRGV010000045.1, from coordinate 5,551,337 downwards.
TCCACAGCCCTCCCAGGCCCCTCCACAGCTGCTGCTATTGCTGTAATCACCTCACTACAGCCTCTGTGCATTGATTCCATTTGGGAAGTGCTGCAGTGGGAGAAGGGGATGCTGGCAGGAAGCGTGCCAGCCTGAGAACTGGTGTGGCTGGGGATGTGCTGCCCTCTTGCACATCACTAGTGGGACTGGACTCAAAAACCCCAACATTTTTATAGGGAGGGGGAGACAGAAAACCTTTTTTTCTTTTTTTTTTGTCTTTTTCTTTCAGAGCCTTTCAGTGTTTTCTTTTGAAAAGATCATTAGTTTGCTATGCAGTAATTTGTTCCATAGATGAATTTTATGCTTTGATTGTGAAAATTTAAATGTTTCCTTGAAGCCTTTTGGGATTTTTTGCCTTTTAATTAAGATGGAAAGGTAGCTAAATGCCTGAGTGGTGGCTATATTATGAAATGATTCATTATTTGATACTTTCTCCATTGAAGTTTGTAAGTTAGTGTCATACTGAATCTAATACCTTCCTTTAGTGATGCTCTGAATGCCTGTGGAGCCCTTAGCAAGAGCTGGATGTACAAATAGAAGTGGGGAATTCACAGCAGACTTATTTGGAGGCTTATGAAATGTCAGATTTGTACTCAGGGCAAACTCTGTGAAGGATTCTTCTGGCTTCCTTTGTTACTACATGAAGAATTCATTTTGGCACCTCCCTTTAGGGCTGGTTTCTTTTAGGCCATGATTGCATTAATAATATCAGCTCATGGTGTAACTGATTGAATCCCTTTCACGCTGGGGAAGAATTAAAGCCCAATCTAATTTGCTACTGACCCATAATAAGCCAAGCCATGAAGTAAAGGGCATTATTTTCTCTCAACTTTTCAGTATGAATGTATTAATTTTTATATTTCATACTCCTGAAGTAATTAAATGCCCTAGATGAGGAAATGCTTCATGTAAATGTGATTTCAACACCAACACCAAAGATTGATCTTGTTCCCAGGGACCAATGTTATTTAACTAAAAAGCTGATTTCATTTCCTAAAAGCAACTACATTTTGAGGCTGAAATTATTGTTATATTATTATAAAATTGCTCAGATGCAAAAACTGGATTTCTAGCTGAAGAATAAAAGGACACCTTGATTTTTGCAAGCATACACACTGTAATTTTTTTTGCATTGTTCTGCTTGCTTCCTCCTCAGATCTCTTTGCTTTAGGATTATCAAGATAACAAACATGTTCAGGTTCCAAAAGATTGTTTTGGTGACTCTTTGAAGTGCAAGCTTAGCCCCAGCTTTACAAGTAAGGCCTGCTTCTCACAGCTAAGCTAAACACAAACACACATGGCAGGTTATGCAGGAGCAGCAGTGTTCCCAGGAAAGCCATTCCCAGAGGGCCCAGACATTCACATTTTCCTATCCACACCTTAAAACAGTCAGCCTTACATTTGGAATTTCTGCATTTTGTTCATTTGGCCCTTGGTTTTCCAGCACCAGGAACTCCCTCCAGGATGCCCCATGGAAGGTGTGGAGGCAGCAGCACAGCCTGGGGGTGAGCTCTGCCATCCCCCCTCCTGTTGAGGTAGGCAAGTGCCACCTTTGTCTCCCTGGCAAAACTCTTTTTAGTCCCTGATTCTTAAATCTTCATTTAAACCTGATACTTGAAAAGACTTTGCATTTCTTCAGAATGATGATTTATTTTCCCCTTTTTTGGAGATACATATAACTGATTTTTTTCTGAGGCTTTTAAAATTTCTGGGCTCTGTGGCTCCCTACAGTAATGAGTCCTTCAGACTAATTGTGCACCAAGGAAAAGAATCTTTTGGTCACTTGTGGGTTTTTTGGTCATTTTAATCATATTTAATGCTTTGTAATGAGTCCCTGAAGACTGTGTTCATACCCCACCGAGGTGGAAGATACCTCTGCAGCTGGGATCCTCAGCAGATGCTGATCTTTGCTGAGCTGTCTTTGAGGTCCTGCCAGCTCTGAGAAGGGAAAGGAAGAGAAAGGGCTGGACCATCCTGAGAAGGCAGGAGTCCCTTGGAGAGGAGCCTGGAGCTGCTGCTGAGGCTCAGGGGGTGCCCTTGCCCTGCTCCTGGAGCAGGGGGCTCCTCTCCCAAGGAAACCCTCGAGGTGAGCAGAGAGTGAGGGCTCTGACAGCCTCCTATACCTGGGGCACTGCAGCTTCCCACAAGACTGTTCAGAAGCAAGAAAAGTCACCTATGAATGTTAAGCTTAAAAAAGCAGCAGCGCTGATGAGTATTTTTGGCATGAACTGAAGAATCCTTTTGTTCCAGCTACAGCCCACATGCTGATTCAGCTCAGCAGCTCTCCTCTTCTGTTCTTTGCCTTTCCCAGAGCTTTCTTAAACACCACTTCTGGGTTGCTGTTTTCTTCCAGCCTGCTTCAGTTATGTTTGGTAATGATGGCTCATAAAAATATTGGCACATACTCTCAGCTGGTGGCAGTAGTCTATAGGAGCATGCTATCAGTCACGATATGACTCTGTTCTTTTTTCATGGTTTTGCTGTATTTATTTGATCTCATCTACAATAAAGCCTTTTGATACTGCTGAAGTGATAGAAAGGCATCATATGGTAAATGGTAATCAGGCTTTCCAATATGAAATGGTTTGAATAAATTTGCTTTGTGGAGTCTATCCAGAGCTAAATTCTGCTGTAATCTGCCACCGAGGCAGTGCCCAGACTGCTCAGCTCTGCTAGGTGAGATGTTCCTGGGACAGGGTGGGTGGTGTCACCCCTACACAATACACCCAGGCTGACTTGCTGACCTGGAGCCCAGAATAAAGGCAATTTTAAGTAGAAATGGTTCCTGTCTAATTTTTTCCTGCTTAACACTCTTTATTTACAAAATCATAGCTGAAACTATAATTTTATTTATACTGAATATACCAGTATTGCATATAAAGGCAGAATCACAACTGACTGCATGCTGAGGTATTTAATACCTTGAGTGGCTATTTATGTCTAAATGGGGGGGGAGGGGGGGAAGAAAACTGAAAGATTTTTGGAAAGAATATAAGGGAAAGGATAAAGAAAATAGTCAG
>JANRGV010000045.1:5504910-5539729 GCA_024734035.1 Alethe castanea | reverse complement strand
GCTGGGATGGAATTGCCAGAGCAGCTGTGGCTGCCCCTGGATCCCTGGAATGTTCAGTTCCAGGTTGGACATTGGGGTTGGAGCAGCCTGGGACAGTGGGAGGTGTCCCTGCCATGGGTGGGATTTAAATCCCTTCCATCCCAGATTATTCCGTGTGGGAAATTGAGGAGCTGTTGGTGTGAATGGCTTGAGGCACTTGAATCCAATCCTGCCAAAGTTTTAGGAATGATCACAGAATATCCTGAGCTGGAAGGGACCCCCAGGCTTGGTAATGTCTCGTTATCCCAAATGGGATTTATAGAACCATGGACCCCCAGGGATCACCCAGTCCCACCCTGTCCCTGCCCAGACCCCCCAAAATCCCAGCCTGGGCATCCCTGGAGCTCTCCAGCCTCAGGGCTGTGCCCATTCCCTGCCCAGCACCCCTGGGGGAAGCACAAACTGCTGGATCAGGGAGATGAGGAGTGAGCTGGCTCCTCATCCAGCTGTGGATTTCTTTCCTGGCTGTCCCAGCAGGGTCTGGGCTCCCTGTGTGTCCTGCAGGCTCCCCTCTTCCCCCTGCAGCAGCTCCTTGGGAATTCTGGGGGATGGTGAGTGGCAAAATCCTTTGCTTTGCCTCTTTCTCGTGGATCTCAGCCTTCACAGCTCTCCCTGAGTCAGCTTTCACAAGCAATAAATTCACCCAGCCACAAAAATGCTGCTTTACAGGAAAGCCTTGGTGCTGTGGTTGATGTCTCCTGCACCCTGTGCCAACACCACAAACATCCATAGGAGCACAGCAGCTTCCAAGGCAGCTGATGGGAAATATTTCAGATAAGAAGGAAAAAAAAAAAAAATCCCAGAATGAACCCAGAGGCTCCATCTTTAATTTAAAAAAAAAAAAAAATCAACCACACCCAAACCTAAAGTAAATTCCCTGTACCTTTGGTTTATTTGTATTTTTTGGAGCAGATTTGGCTGGAAGTTGCTGGTCATCCAAATGACAATGAAAATGAAATTCCAAAGGGAATGGAGGATATGGAAGTACCCCACACCTGACTGAGATTTCAGGAATGTCCCCTGCACTGTCCTGGAGCTGATGGCAAGAATTAAAACCATGGATGACAATCCAAAACGTTGCCCTTTGTGCTCTGGGGAGGGAATCTTTAAATCCTGGAGCTGTTTTCCAAGCCTGGGTGGTTCCAGAGCTCCACATCAAGGTGGAAGTTGCTGGGTGAATTTCTGAACTCTCCCTTCCATTTTCTCACCACCCTCCTTCCTCTCAGCCCCACATCTCTCAGAGAAAAGTCAGAATATCAATTATCCACCATGGCTTTCCTTGGTTTTTGTGCCTGGAAACAGAAATCCCAACCACCCTGGAAAGGTTTCATCCATCCATCCATCCATCCTTCCTTCCTTCCTTCCTTCCTTCCTTCCTTCCTTCCTTCCTTCCTTCCTTCCTTCCCTGAGCACTGATTTTTTGCATTTTTCTCCATCTCAAGAAAAATGGACCCTACAAAGGGATGTGGAGCTGTCATAAAGTGCATTTGAGTTTCCAGTTGGAATTATCTCTACTAAAAGATCTCGTTTCCATGGGGGCTGACAGCAAAAAAATCCTGTAAAAAAAAAAGCCCCCACTGTGAGGTTTGGGGGGGGTGAAAAAGGATTGGAGATAAAGCACAACCTGAGGTTGCTCGGTTTTCACCAAAATCCTCCCAACAATGCTGAAAATCCCATTTAGTGTATGGGAAGCCATCTTGGAGATTTGGGACATCTCGTGGCATTGCCATTGTTCAACCCTGGGAGTGTCTCTCCAGCAGCTTTTGAGAAGAGAGAAGAAGATTTTGGGGAAAAAAAAAGGGAAGGAATGAGTTCCTGGGCCTGGATTTCGGGAGCTGGGTCAAGGATTCAGGAGGTGCAGGAAAGCAGAGCAGGGCTGAGCACTCGTGGGGTGCCCCCAGAGTTTTCAGGGACACCCTAAAGCCACCAGGAATGGGATGGGACATCCTGTGGAGGATCCCAAACATAAAATAACAGACAATCAATCATTTAAGTTTCAGATAACTACTCCCTTCTAACTTCTAACTTTTAATTATTTTCAACAAGGTAACTAAAATCCTAATTTTCTGAGATTAGTATTTCATACTCCGTAATGGATAATGGTGGGTGAATCCATGCCTGCTGTGTCTGAGGACCGGCAGGGGCAGGGCAGGGCCAGCCCCGCTGGTGGCCGCTGCCCTCGCCCCGTGGCCGGGCAGGGTGCCCAGGGCTGTGTCTGGAGCTGCTCCTTGCTGACCTCCAGCCATGGGGGAGCGGCCACTCTGTCAAAACTCAGCCCCGGGACCCGCTGCAATTTATTGTGTTTTCGTGCTTTATGAAACCTGAACTCCATCCTGAGGCCATTCCCACACAGGAGCGAGTGAAGATGGAGCTGAAGGAGATGTCAGATGCTGTGTGAGCCAGGAACCAATTCAGTGCAGTCAGAGGAAGAGGATGACCTTCACTACTGTGCCATTAGGCCACTATTGGATTTCTAGTCCTGTACTGTAGTTTTTCACCCAGTCAATTAACAGAAACAGGCAGACCCTGATTTCTCATGCTTTTAAAATATTCACAGGCCTGTGACACTTGATTTTCAACAGCTGCATGAAAGGGGGGGGCTATAGATCTGATGTGCATCATCTGAAGTTCATTCCAAGTCCAGCCAGTATGTAGTGGCAGCTTTCATTAGGCTTTGGCATGAAGAAGCTTCACAAGAGACAGGAAAAGAAAGTGGAAAAATTATGAAATTTGACAGTGATTAAAAGTTTTAGCTAACCTCTTCCTTTGGTACTAAAGAGCCATTAATCACAGGTGGATATGGATTTATATGGTGCTCAGCAATGACCATGAAGGAAATAATGCTGACTCTCCTGAAAAAGATAAAAATAAAAAATTACAAGGTTAAAGATCTTCTCTGAAGTGCTCAGAGGATCTCTCAGCTCCTTGGCCCTCTCAGTCACTGGGACAGTGCTGCTGCCCTGAGTGCTGCTGCCCCCACCATCTCTCCTGCTGTCCTTGGGAATGGGCATGGGCTGGGGATCAGGTGCCCCAGAGCCCTGTCCTGATAGCTCCAGTGCAGCTCCAGTGCAGCTCCACTGCCACTCCACTGCCACTCCACTGCAGCTGCAACACAGCTCCAGTTCAGCTCCACTGCAGCTCCACTTCCAGCTCCATCCACTGCAGCTCCAGTTCAGCTCCACTGCAGCTCCAGTTCAGCTCCACTGCAACTCCAGTTCAGCTCCACTGCCACTCCACTGCAGCTCCAGTTCAGCTCCACTGCAACTCCACTGCAGCTCCACTGCCACTCCACTGCAGCTGCAACACAGCTCCAGTTCAGCTCCACTGCTGCTCCACTGCAGCTCCACTTCCAGCTCCAGTTCATCTCCAGTTCATCTCCAGTTCTTCTCCAGTTCAGCTCCACTTCCAGCTCCAGTTCATCTCCAGTTCAGCCCAGTTCAGCTCCACTGCCGCTCCACTGCAGCTCCAGCTCAGCTCCACTTCCAGCTCCAGTGCAGCACCAGGGCACCCTTCCTCTGCTGCTCTGCTCACCTGGGGCTCACACAGAAAGCTCCCTTCATGCTCATGGGTTCTTTTCCAAGATGTCCCTTACCTTGTGTTTAACAGATGTTTTTTACATTTAGGAGAAGTTTTAGCAAGGACTGAATTCCCACGGTGTGCCTTTAACCAGGCTCCAGTGATGTGGAGCTCTCCAGGTTGTGTTTTCACACGTACACTGTGTGAACAGCCCTGCTGCTGTGCTTCAAAGGGAGCAGCCTGAGAGATAAATGAAACCTCTCATCTGGGATAATCATTCTCATCTTTAAGAAACCCAGTGAAAGCTGAGGGCATGTGGAACCTGAGTGTGATGAATTGGGGGAAAAGTTTGTGTCAACTAATTAAAATCACTCAACCTGGAACAGGACTGCTGTGATGAGTTAACAGTTGGTTTAAAACCATAGCACAGCTCTCTGGGTTTGGTGCATGAATTTAGCAGAGACAGCTTGGTAAACTACATAATTAGATTCTCTTTCTACCTCTATTCTCTTTTGCCATCAAAAGCTTTATGTATATTGGACAATTGAACCAAAAATTAACTGTTGTTGCATAATTTCTGTAGGTATTTTTATAGAAATCGAAGTACATTCCGGCTTATTTTGTCAAACTCAAACCTAGCTATTCCAGTAAACTAATTTCCAGATAGCATACAAATATGGAGCAGTGATAACATCCCATTAATAATGTTGTTGTTTGGGGTTTTGAATTTTAAAGTGAACATTAATTTAAGATGATTACATGTTCATACATTTTTTATTTTTAAAATAGGCTACTACTGGTAATATTAAAAAAAAAAAAACATTTCTGTTGCTTACAGACTTATCCAGCAACACTTTATTTTGCAGTCTTACAAAGGGAGAGAAAAAGCCCCAGCTTTACATAAATACTCAGATAGACTTGCATTTTGCACTGAATGAAACAATTTTCCTGAGAGAAATCTGTAGTTCTGCAACAGTGATTATTTCACCTTGGTGTTTTCAAAAGGTGCTGCGGAAAATGTTAAGAACATAAAGTACCACTTAAACCTTAAATTACCTCATTTGGCTAACTTGAATTCTGAAATTATATTTTGCTGCTCTGGTTCTCTTTTCAGTCTTTAATTCAGCTGAGACTGCTCAGACATTATGAATTCACACCAATATATTTCACAGACTATCTTTGGGGAGATGGGCTTTTAGAACAGCTGCATTTTTACATCCTGTTTATGCCTCCTGTATTTGGATTTAGTACAAAACATTTGGATGGGGAGATGCCACTGCCCTTTTGGCAAGGACGAAAGACTCATTTCTGCCGTTGGTCCATCCTGGTGCTCTGCCTGCAGAGAAAAACTTCCAGGCTCTCACACACCTACACAGACTGCAAAATATGGGTGCATTCAGTGCAATTAATATTTTTTAAATAATACCCTGTTGTATTCATAGAAGAAAATGTAAATTCTTCAATAGACACCAGTGAATGTAGACATCTGCTTGAAGTGAAGTGTGTAGGGTTTTACTGCATTGAGGTGTTGATAGGCAGAGGTGACTGGGAGGCTTGGTCTGAAAATGAAAGAGAAGCCTTCATTTTCTCATCAGACACACACTGGCACTGCCTTTCAGTAAAGTTTTTGACATAAATAAACTCTGACATATGACCTGTATTTCAAACTTAGGTATAAGGTAGTTTCATGAGAATATATATGAGAATTTTCCCTGAATCCAGGGAAAAATTATCCCAGCCATTGTCTCCAGTGCTTCACTGGCTGATTTTGAATTTGAGATAAAAAAGTTGCATTTCTAGAAGTGGGAGAGAAATGTTTATGTGAGCAAATATCCAAAACAAAAATGAAACTGTCTCACGGACAATAAAGCCAAAAGTCTGGGAAAGGCAGGTGCTCAGCAGTGTAGTGTTTATTAACTTCTGGTGAGTAGAAATTGAAATGATAAACCCAATCTAAAATGCTGTGAGTAGAAACATCAGATCCTGTGGCCTCTGCCACCCTCTCTAGGCAGTGTGCATCCAGAGGAGCTGGATCTGCATGGTGTCCTCTGGAGCTGCCCCCTGTGCTGACCAAAACCCTCTCCACGCCCCAGTGAGAAATCTGAGCCCCCAAATCAGGAGCTGCCCAAGCCCCTGCCCCTCTCCCTGCCAGTGTTTGCTGTGTGCACTGGGGGGACTCATTAACACACAGCTAATGATGTCAGGCTTGTAGTAGGAAATCTAAGTGGTCAAGTAATGTCAAAATTAATTTGTTCCTTTATATGATTCACCAGATGCATAACCAGACCTTTAAATTTACAATTCACCTTTATGATTTATTTTGGTTTTGCCACACTGCTGTTAAAGACACTCCTGCTCTCAGCACACACCAAGCTAAAAAAATACATTACAAAAGCCTCAGCTGTTAAGTAGTAGCATGATGATAAAATGACTGAACAGAGCAGATGGGTTCCCACCACTGTGCATATTGGCCCAGGGCTCCTGGTAAATATAGAAGAGCAATTTCTGTCATCCTGTCAGGGGTATTTATATGCTGCCAGTCACCATCCTATCAAGGGCAGAGTAGTATTAACATTCTCCCCCAGTGTGGTTTTTCTTGATCACTGCAAAGCTCTGCTGTGGCATGCCAAAAAAGTCACTTAAAGTGTTAGATGGTAAATAGCTTAAATAAATATGGGGTACTGACCCATCCAGACACAAAACACTGGTCCTCTCTACCTTCCTGCTGCCAAGAGAAATCTGAGCTTCTGAGGGAATACCTTCAGATATGGTCTTTATTGGAGAATGATGGGGAATGACAGAAGGAACTACTACTGTAGAGAAGATAAACTGGATGTTTTTATTCATTAAACAATCACATAAATAGGATTTTAATACCAGGTATTCAGCAATATTTCATTTCACCATAACCTTTTGGCTCTCATAATACCTATGACCAAGTAACAGTGAATATAAGAGGTCAGCAGAGTGCAAAGAGGGCTGGAATTGCTGGAACAATGACAGGCCACACAGCCCCTACAGCTTATGAGAGTTTTTTCTTTTAATTAAAAAAAAAAAAAAGTGGGGGGAGGAAACATCACTGTGCATGTACTCATCTCAACACTTAATCATATTACTTTCAAGTTTACAAACATTCAAGATCCCCAGAGACAAATATAAAGAGTCATAGACTTTTCAAGAAAAGAAAAATTTTGAACAAGAAAAGACACAAGTCCATTGCTGTGTTCTATTCTGTGGAAAGCACAGAGACTTGAATTTATATGAGGCTAAAAGACATAAGGATTGAGCTCTAGAGATGCTCCTAGAGCCCTCTGCAAGGGCTCCAAGAGCAGCTGGGCAGTGGAGCAGCCCAGCTCCAGGGACACCTGGGCAGGACTGGCAGGCCAGGCTGGGGCCACACTGAGGCCACCCCAGGGGCAGGAGCAGGGGGTCACAGCACTGCCCCTCCTCTTTGGGGTCAGGGCTGGGGTCCTTGTAAACCAGATTAGAGACTTCTGTGGTTTAACAAGGCATAAGCGGATTTTTTTTTTGCCCTGCCTGCCTTCTCCTCCCTCTGCAGGAAGCTGCTCTCCTGGCTCCTGAGCTTCTCTTCCCACTCCTCTTCTGTGCTGCAGCTTTGTCCTGCTCATAGCAAACTCCAGAAGGGCCCTTTTATTTACTTACCCCTGAAATTAATTTCTCAGGACTTTTACTCTCATGGCATCTTTTGTGTTGGTGTTATAATGAGCAGGAAAATAAATCCTCTTGGGTACAGGAAGATTTTTCAATAAAGCCTGATAACCCTTGTATATGTAAGCATTGGATTCTGTTTTGAACAGGAAGACCTATAAACTATTTTCAATTTTGATGACAGGCATGTATAAAATCAGTGGCCCCTTATCACTTCAGGACTTCAATCTGCTGCACCTTCTTCCTAGGGCAAATGTTTATGAAATAAGCTTATCCTTATCTTCTGAAACAGACTTGCTTGTTGCAGGAATCTACTTCCTTTGCTTTTGATGACATCTTTCCATTGGCTGTAATGGAGAAACACAACTTCTGAAGTTTATAACCTACTCAGGCATGGCATCTCTGAGAATCCACTTAATTCCTTCCCTCTTTTTATTTTTTTTCCTTTTAAAACTTGTTATAACTTTGCTGTAGTCTGGACTGATATTATATAAACCTGCCTAAAAGGACAATGAGATTAGAAAACTTTCTTTAGCTGCAAGTCTGAATACTACACAATTTTTTTAGCTGTTGCTCAGTAAGAATGTTTTCCACTTTGAATTTGCCATGCTGCCTTCCTTCTTCTGGGATTCAAAACATCTGCTGGTTTCTACAAGTGAAACACAGGTGCATCAGTGCACCCACATCTCCCCTCCTCTGAAAAGAAATCACTTTTCAACAAAACAAAATGAGACAAAACCAAACCAAATCATACAGGAAAACAGAAGAATCTTGTACAGGCAATAGAACATTAGTCTGTCCCTTCCCCCACCACCCATGTACCTTCAAAATAAACCCAGAGTGTTTCTAGAGAAGATACTGGCACAGCAGTGGAAGAATTTGTTCTGTTTTGAGCCTATGCAATGAAAAGCCTTTCTCAGAAAACTGTTTGCTGGGGGAAGACCAGCAAAATGCTGGGTTGATATAAAGCATATGATACTAAAGTGCCAGTGACATTGAGATACTGCAGTGCCAGCCCCCCAGAGGTGATTTAACCTGAATCTGCAGCAAAGGCTGTGTGAGCATCAGTGGAGGCTCTGGGAGAGATTTGGGAACACGTGTTTACTGACAGCCAGGGAATGCCTCAAAGTTGCTCTCCCCAGAGAATTGTTATGCATCTCCACAGCTGCTAAAACATATTCTAGCTTCCCGAAGGGAAATGCTTATGGTCCCAAGTGGCAAAGAACTGTTGAATATCATCTCTCTATCTGTCTTTTTATCTACCTGTCAAGGACAGGTAAGGGAGCAGACATGCCCATTGCTTATGGCAGCAGGAGAATCCCCTTTCTTCTTTGTAAAAAATGACAGTTTCATTCAAAGGAGGGTGTACTGCTCCCCAGCATAGCTCTCAGCTCCTCAGAGAGGTAAAACACGTTAGGCTGGGGGATGTGGTGTGGAAGGAGCAGGGTGCAGCAGTACCAGGCAGCAGTGAGGAGCCCATGCCAGCCTGGAAGTGCACAGAGAAGGGCACAGGCTAGTAACAGGGATGGCAGGGTGTTGGACCCTGCTCCCTGCCCAGCTTTCACAGCCCCACACTGCTGACAGGGCATCGTGTGTGCCGGGCAGGAGCCAGAGCTGAAGCTGTGAGCCAGCAGAGCACAGAAAGTGTGTTAGCCCCTCATGAGGACTGACTGGCTCTTTAGAGACATGTTAGCATTTCTGCTTTACAAATGCTTAAACTCAAAGGTGAACTCAGTATTTCTTGATCTGTTACAATTGAAACTGCTCAGACAAGTTTTATGAAACTAATTACCTACTGTCTCTACTGGAAGTAAATATTGAAGGCAAGAACAATAAACATGGGCTGAAGTGTGCTATGCAAATAATATATGTAATTACCAGTTAAACCCATGCAGTGTGTTAATCACTATGTGGGTTAGATGGTATTCACAGCAAAGCAAAGGCAATACGACAGGAGAAGGCTCTCTTTGTTTTTGTCCCTTATTGCAAGTAACAATTCATGAAGAAATGTATTAATGTGTCTGTATCCTGTGTCTCAACATTGCAACATAAATAATGTGAAAATTTCTCCTTTGCCAAATCCCAGCTGCTTTAATCTTCCCAGGACTGCTTTTCTAAGAGTACAGAGTAAGGCTTAGTTCACTTGTACAATGCATAAGGCAGAGGGAGGTTTTTCAGAAGCAGTGCTTTAAAGAAACTCTAATCCTACCAATGACAACAAAGTGGAGGCAGTTCTGAGTGCTTCTAAAAGCACTAATGGTTTACTACTTGTTTTCCTGCATTAAAAAAAATGATGAAGAATATAATGAAGGAAAAAATATTGTGAAAAGTGAAGATAATCTGAGAAGTACCTTCATAAAAGAATTGCTCAGCAGAAAGGACAAATGCAAGACACCCCTGGTCTATTAGGATTATATCTGGAAAGGGATCTGAGGTGAGCAGGGAGATTCTGCATTGGGAAAACCAGAAGGGCAAGGGTTGAGTTGAGTTTTGTTGAGTTGGGGCAGCTCTGAGCTGTGAGAAGTGCTGACTGCCCAAAGGTTTTGGGGATTCTTTCTTGAAGGAAATATTTAGAAAAGAGATTAAAATAATCCTTTTCTTCTTCTTTCTCCCTCTCCTTTTCCTGTTGTGAAATGTTTATAGAGCTGCTCTAGATGATGGCATATATTTCCAACCTCCTCTTGTTCCAGGAGGTTTGGCTCAGCTCTTGACCTCTTCTCAGATGGGCTGTGATTTCAGTTTCTCTCTTGACAGCAGTAGTCTTAAATAAGAAAAACCTCCTCCTTGGCCAGCATGTTACATTTGGGCTGCAGCAATGTCTCTGTGGCTGACCTGGTGCAGCCAGCAGCAGCTCCTGGGCCAGCAGCACAGCTGGGCTATTTTTGGCAGCCCAGGGTTCTTGCCTGGGGGCTGGAGCCCCTTCCCCAGTGTAGAGGGGAGCTGGGATGCTGGGCCTGTGTCCATTGCCTTTGAGCACCAGGAGCAGGGAGCAGCAGCTCCTAAAAATATCCAAAAATATCCAAAAGGAAACAAGGGGCTAATGCTGCTGGCTTGTGATCTGGAAAGATGCATTATTCATTGTTTGCAGAGACAGGAGAGGGAGAGAAGATGCCTGGCAAAGCCCCCAGAATGGCTTATTTACCCCTGAGTAAAAACTTAGGTTTGTTGAGTAGACTCCGTAAATTTAGGAGGACTCCTGAAATGTCCAGACGTTTCTGAGCAGATGAATAATGCTCTCTTTCTGAAAGCTTACTGAATCTTTTATCATTTTATGCACTATTTGCATGGGCAGGTCTTCTGAAGGAATAGCAGTAAATAGCAACCTCTGGTACTGCCAAAGGTATCCAGCAAGGGAGGAGAGCCAGAGACTTCCACAAAACCTAAGGATGTCCTAAGGGTGGCTGCAGTGAAGACCACTGTTAAACAGACAGAAAATATACATTAAATTAATGAGTTAAACCTCTCTTAGGAGTCTGAATGGAGCTGTGCTATGAGAGGGTGGTTGAGCATCACAGCTGTGCCCTCAGACACAGCAGCAGAGGTGTTGCTCTCTTAGGCAGCCAGGCCTCCAAGAATGATCCTGGAGTTAAGGCAGAAATTGAATCAGCTCTCTCTGTTCATCTGATTCCACATTTTTTGTCAGTTTGGAAATAGTTTCTTCTCCATGGTAATCCTTTAGCAATTCAGCTCCACTTAGACCAATTTAGACTGAAAGAGAAAGATTTCCCAATGAGAGCTCTGGCAGCAGAGTAGGACAGCAGGACCAGATTTATATCTTTACCTTGTTTATTATCTAGAGGGTTTATGCTCTCATCTGATTAGGCTCTCTCCTGTGAGATTCCCTGAATGCTTGAAACAGAAAATGTCACTAACCTGGCACTGCTGACAGGACTGGGCTCCCTCTTGGACAGTGGTTTCTGTGTCTATGGTGTTAGCTGTGTTTCTGTGTTTATTGTCTCTCCATAAACCAGCCTGCCTCCGCTGGGTTGTGCCAGCCATATGTACTTAATGAATTGAGCTGGCTTCCACGGCTTTATAAGGGATGCTTAATTATTCTGTGGGTTCCCTTCCAGATTCTGTTTTACTCTGTTCTTGCCTGAAGACTTAGTTTGCTTGAGTTCTCAGTCTCTGTGTGTGCTTTCTTTACTGAAGGAAAAGGAGCCTGTAATGATTCTGAGTGTATGTGCTTGTTCTCTTTGTATGTTCATGCTTTCCTACAGCTACTCCCACATGCACATATATATATGTATATACACACAGAGAGCTGTGTGCAGTAAAACTGAGATGTATCTTACTTGCTAAAGCCACCAGCAGGCATTATAGTGCTGCAACCTTGACACTCTGGTCACATTTACAGTGATGGTAAATGTGACTGACTCCAGCCAAGCCTGAGCTGACTGCTCAGGACTGATGCCCCAGGAGCTGGGTATGACAGAGCCTCTCTCCCCTCACCCCCAGCTCTCCCTTGCTCTCATGTTGCCATCCTTGCACATCAAGCTGGCTGCAACCTAACCCCAGCTCAAGTCATGCCCAGGATGCAGCAACAGCATTTGTTAGTGCTTTGTTTTAGAGCACAGCTGCAGGAGGGGGAGATGGCATCAGTGTCCATCCTCTGTGATTCAGCTGGTGCAGTGGCACAGGGAGCAGCACAGCTCCTTCACAGCTCCTCTTCCTCCCCCAGCTCCAGCCCAAACCTCCCAGGCCAGGCTCTCTGGAAGCTGGGAGTTGTTCATCACATCAGTGCTTTGCTGCCTTGGACCAAAGCAAATGAACATTCACAGGACATGAAGAGGAAGTCAGGGACCCAAAGGGCAAAAGAGATTCCCGGGGCAGATTTTTGAGGAAGCACAGGTGGGTGGCTCAGCAGCCAGTGCATCCTTCAGGGAGAAGTGCCCCTGGGGCTGGGCACAATGTTAATACACATCACATAACACTGCCAGGTAAAACCCAGGGACCAGCCTGGGATGAGGCAGGACCTGATGCCCCTTGCCAGCTCAGCTTCATCTTCACTGCATCACCACTGACACCTCTCCCCATTTCATGCCATAACATCCCAGGATATCTGTCATTTTTATCAGTTCCTGCAGCTCAGCTGCTCAAAACTTCCTGCTAGTGTCATTTAGCCTCTCTCATCTCATAGATAGCTCCTAGCTGCTAATATATACTAACAATTTTCACAGTCGCCTGCTTTCCATCTGTTACAGCTTCACTGCTGGTTTTTTTCTAACTTCCTCTATGATCTCAGCTTGCCTTTGTTGAAGTTACACACTTTTTCATCCTTACTGTGAATTTTTGGTTTTTTGGGCACCAAATAAAATGTCTATAAACAGTTTTCAGCTCTCAATCCTATTTCCTTTGATTTTAATTTCTTCTTGCAGATTATTTGATTCAGAACAGCTTTCAGGCTGGTGAAACTGGTGTTTCAGAGCTGCAGAGATGGCTGGCTGAGATTTTTTTTTTTGTGGTACAAAATGGATGTAATGCAATCATGCTCTCTTGAACCCAAGTGTCTTTCAACCCCTGTGGTCAATCCTTTAGCTGCCAGTGTAGTGTTCCCAGAACACTGGGAGCAACACCTTTAGAGTTACAAAATGTCATTTATAATTTCAAACGGTTCTGACATTTAAGTATTATGGTGTGAGTCCTTCAGCAGCTGCCTCCCACTTGGCAACCTGCCTGAGGGCTCCATGGTACAGGCAGGTGAGGGAGGAGCTCAGTTCTCAGATTCTTGTGTGATTTGCCTGCCCTTAGCAGGCACCAGGCAATCCCTGGCTTTGCCTTGTTCCTCAGGCCCACGAGCTGTGTGCCTCAGTGTTGTCTGACTCACATCTGGGTAATACTCTTTGCTCAATTATGTGCTGCTCTTTTGTTTTTATCCAGCTGGTGCTCCCCAGGTCATCAGAACCACTTTGTGTAATTGAGTCACATGAAACTTTTGGGTTTCAGCAGCAGAAAGGTCAAATATATATTCATAAATTACCAGTTCCAGCTCCTTGTATTTAATCACCAGACATGTAGCATCTGTGACTCACAATAAAAACAATTCTCTTTCACTCTCTCTTTTCACTTTCTTGACCTCAAGCGGGGTCAATTCAAACTTTAAATTCATCCTATGTCTAAGGTCTGCCCATCCCCAGAGGCAGAAGGTATTCCAGACTTGCCTGAGGACATTTGCATTCAGGATTCTGGCTCTCAGGGAACATCTCAAGAGGAGCATCCCCAGGTGTCCCAGTCTTCAGGGCCCATGTGCCTGATGTTCTTCCACCTGAGTGGGGAGCTGCAGACCCTGGGGGTTTCATTCTTTGCCAAGTAAGAAGGAAGTGACACTGAGCAGCACCAGAAAAGACAATTACAGAGTTATGATCAATGGCAGGTCACCTAATGCCTAGGTTTGGACCACAGATACAAATCTAGCAATGGGCAGAAGAGAAGCACTGAGAATTTTGCAGCACTCAGTGGAAATCCTGCATCTTTTTTTATTAGGATGATAAGAGAAATGAGGTGTTGAGTGAAAAGGATGTGTGTTGAAGGCATCAAAAAACCCATCAGCTACTTTACCAACAGTAATGGCTCTGAGTGAGTGGTTTGGGTGCTTAGACTAGAAGAGTCACTAATAGATCAGGTCCATAATGGCACTGAGGAGCCTTCAAAGATAAATGGCAGATTTCCTACAGATTGCTGATTCCCTAAGACAGATTTCATTCTTAGGCACTGAAAACAAAATTTTCATAGTCAGAGAATTTTTTACTGAAGTGCAAATTGAAACAGCTAAACGGTGTTTATGCATGTGTATGCATATAAATATGTATCAACTTCCTCACTTGACATGATTGCAAAAGAAATTCCCATTCTGACTTTTCACACCCACATGAGTACAGGAAGAAGGAATTTAAAGGTTGCTTAAATTTATGTATCCACTGTGAAATTCCTGAGTACTGAAAAGTACATTTTGTTGAAGAGATATGAGTGCTATGTAATTTACTGTTTGAGGGCTTCCAACTGAAATGTTACTGTACATTGTACAACACTTTTCATTGAGTGGGAGTTCACCTTGCTTATCTCTGGCCAGAAGTTTGCAGTGTTATTCTCTGTGCATCAGCTCCCCTTCACAATGGAATCAGGAGCATTTAACTGGTATTATATAAAAGTCAATTAGTGCTCAGCAATCCCTAAAAGAGCATGAAGGAACTTCTTGCCTTCAACAGAGAAGAATGTGATTGTTTGCTATTAATATTAATAGTATTGCTATGGGCAATAGATCTTCAGGGATCTGAGAAGTGAGATATGCAAAATACGGAGGTATAAACCCAGTGCATAAAAGAAAGGAACAGAAAATCCACAGCTGTGATAAACCTTTGTCATCAGCACCAAGCCTCTTTCAAGAGAGTGTGGTGGCTCAGGAGATGCAACCACATCCCACTGCCTGTCTAATCACATCCCTGGCTGTTGTTTTCCCAGAAGCTGGTCTCTCTCTAGTGAAAATGCTGCACTGACCTGCAGGGGATATCCCAGTTCCATGGCCAGCCAGCTCCATGCTGAGCTCCCCAGAGCTGGTCCTGCTTCCTCCTGAGCCTCTGCCTCTGCTCCTGGACACAGCACACACTGATGAAGGCTCAGGAGCTAAAGCAGGACTTCTACAGAGCAGCCCTGTGCCTTCCACAGAAATAGGCTTGGAAAACTCAATTAGCCATGTCCTGGTTTATCTGGGCTCCTGCCTGGGCCAGCTTTGACTGTGGGAATGAGGGAGCTAATGGAAGAAATATTGAGAGGCTCAGGATGAATTCAAGGCCAGGGATACTCACAAAGGATATCCACATGGTGCAGATTGCACATATCAAATTGAATTTGGCTTCCTTGCTGGTTGGCACAGCTGGCTTACCACCGTGAATGTGTAACTGTAAATAAATAAATACATTTTCCTTATGCTTTTCAGATAAATGTCAGAAATCTGACTTTTCTATCTTGGAAAGCAAGCACCACAGATGATTATACAGCAAAAAAAAATATGTCAAAGAAAATGTTTCATAGCTCCAGCCCTCACTGAATTAAAGGCTGCAGTCACTATTTGAATTTCTTTCATGCCATTGGCTTTTTTAAGGAAACTTTATGACAGCAAAACAACAGGCTTCATTTGCCACAAGTCTGGTAAACAGAATGAAAGGATTAAGAAGAAAGAGAAAATATCAAGGATGACACTGCAGCAGCTCTGGCTCTCCTGAATTCACTGGTGCCAGCTATGTGAGTCCAGCTCTTCCTCCTTTAAATTAAAACTATGTTTTATTTTAGAATAATTTAATTTCCCAGAATGCATGCACTGGAAAATCCAAGATGGATTTTTTCAGAAGGGTTAGAGGCTCAAAGCAACTCAAGAGTAGTAAAGGAGTCACATTTAGACAGCAAGAACCCACCAAGCCTCCATGCCCAGGGCTGCTCACTGGCCAGCTCTAAGTCTGTAGAGCACAGACAGAGTTCAGCTCTGGAATCTCACAGAATTTATTTCAACCCTAAGCCCAAATATTGCCATTAGTGGAGCTGCCAATATTTAGGTAAATTGATACCTATTTCCCAATGCCTACACAGACACTTGTGTGTAAACAGTGTCAGCCAGAGCTTGCTGCCTTTTCTGGCACTGTGGAAATTGTGTGCCCAGACCAGCCAGGAACCAAAGTCCTGGTGACTCAGTGTGGGTCAGCTCCATCTGTGCTGTTCCCTTCCTACCCTGATCCTGAAATAAGATTGACCTTCATGAGCAGGAGGGAGAGCTTTCATTTAGAAAATATACAGCACTGTAATAAATGTAATCTTTATTAACTGGTGCACATAGAGCAAAGTTTGCAGTACCTGTACCTTGACTTGATAGATTAAAAAAGAATAAAATCACTTTACATTTGCCCTTGACATAGAGCATAAAGAAATAGAAAGAATTTTTATATAAAGAATTTAGTACCCTATGCACCTCTATGGTCAGTGGCAGGGCAGTCTGCTCTCTGCTTTATCACAGATGGGGAGATTTTGTTCAAAGAATTGTTCCTGATTCCTCTGAGTAATGTGTTTTCTCCAGGCGTCATCTTGCAACAACTGCCCCATAAATCATGTTCAAGAGAAAATGCTTAGAAAAGGAACCAAAAGCTGTACATCTTAAGGCTTTGCTAGCCATTGACAGAGATCTATAAATGTCCAGCATATACACAAATGCTTTAACTTATTTAATTATCCAGGAGCGGTCACAGTTTTGGTAAATGTTGCAAGCAAAGCTGAGCTAGCCAACTTTTTTGACTGTGTTTGCATCAGATCACATCCTGCTGCAACTGGTTTTGTATCTGTCATTAAATGAATTCACAGCAGTAAAATACAGAGCAGGGGTCAAGGAGTTCACATTGTAGAGAAGCAAAATGGCCTAAGGGCCAGTGGCAACAAATGGGGATATTTATCCATGTGACTGCTCTCTGATTTATTGAAATGAAAACAGGAATAGCAATAGAACATCTTGTCTTCCATTAATTATCAGGAATTTCCTTTTACCAACAGTGAGTTATCTTTTTATTATTGGAAGAGTGCACTGACTGCATTTCTGTTCATGTTTTCCTTGTGCTTATTTGGAGAGGTGTCCTGGTTTTGGCTGGGTTAATGTACTCAGTACTTTACAATTACAATCAGAGACATAATTGCGTCAAGTCAAGGAAAATAACCAATTCTGCACTGTCAAAACTTTGCTCTTTTTAAAAGAAGTAATGGATCATATCAGAAAAATACCCATTTTGCCTTCTCAAAAACTCACAAAACAGCAAGCGGAAAAAATCACCCACTAACAAAGATCTGAACCAAATCCTCTCAGTTCAGCTTCACTGTGTGGCTCAAATGATCAGGAACAACAACATCACACATCTCCTGGTCTCTGCCTCCCTGGCTGTCCTAATTAATAGTGGCCAGAGGCAGTATTTATTTCTTAGCCCACGAGATAATAGGATATTGATTGATCTGGGAGCTAATAGCCAAGGTTATGTCTCACATAAGAAGGGATTGTGTGGATTGAAGTTCATCATTGATCCTGTTTCC
The DNA here is from genome assembly GCA_024734035.1 of Alethe castanea. Classification (NCBI taxonomy): domain Eukaryota; kingdom Metazoa; phylum Chordata; class Aves; order Passeriformes; family Muscicapidae; genus Alethe; species Alethe castanea. The sequence goes on along the minus strand of JANRGV010000045.1, from coordinate 5,522,449 downwards.
ACACACTCAGGGGGATCATACATTTAACTGTCACATAAATAAGAACAAAAGACCCTTAATGACATTTATTGACTCCTAGAGATGTGATTCCTCACTTGCACCCACCACCAGTTACTGTGGTCAGCCCACAGCTTGCCACTGACTCAGGTCTGGTATTTTCATTTCAGTGGCTCCTCCCTGCCATGAGCAGGGAAATTGGAACGTGCTGGGATCTTCTGCTCCTGCAGGGAGGGTCTGGATTTCACTGCCTTTTCATCCTGTGGCATTGCCACCTCACCACAGCAACCATGGTGAAACTCAGGAACCACGAGAGGAAACTCAGGAACCTTGAGAGGAATGAAACAGCCAAAGAAGTATTTCAAAGGACTATAAAAGGTTTGGAAGAGATTTAAACCAGAAAGAAATGGAGTCATAAATTCAGTGTAGAATTGAATGCAAATATTGAGCAGCAAGCACATGACTGGAACTGCAGAACTGGGCACAACATGGAGCACTCATTCTAAAGAAAGCTTCAGGATCATAAAATCTGGTCTCATTGCAGAATATTTTGTGGAAACCATTTGTTTCAGTTATATCACTTCGGTTGTTTCATGCAGTCTTAACACCCAGAACTGGAAACCTTATTAAAATGTATGTTTCTGAAATGTGTTTCACAAACATGGAGGTTTCAGTGATTTGATACAGTTCTGCAAGATGGCTTGTGTTCCTCTGAATTAGGATTTTCAGAATGAGAAATAGTCTGGCAAAAAACCCCACCAAAATCAACCAAAAACAGAAATAAACGGAAATTGAATAAATTGAAATATCTGCTTTGTTTAGATGGAATCCAGAAGCAAAATGACTATTTTATATCAAAATATTTTGAACTGTTCTAATCACTGACAGGACCAATTCCTCTACTGTTCATTGCTCTACCCATTCATATCTGTATAATTAATTACTTCAGTTCACTGTCTGTTAGGAGTCATCTGGGGACTGCTACTGAAAACCAAATGCAGAAAAGTGCCTAACCTCCTCTTGTAGTCTAATGTCAGTGTCACTGAGAAATGCCATTTGTTTTTCCCACTGATTTTCCCAGCCATGTAGGTCCCTTTCACACAGTTCTGGCTGGCCCTGCCCATCCCCATGTTCTGTGTGGATCCACAGCCTTTTTGGGACTGTCTGCTCACTTATTGTCTTTAATCTGCCACAGCAGCTTGGGAATTAAGTTCACCTTCCAGTTTCCTTTTCTAAGCTGTAACTGGACCTGTTTTTCAGGTGTTTGCCTGGCTCAGTCAGGATTTCTCAGTTTGCCTCTTCACCTCTGTTTAATTTTCAGGGAAGACACTACTTATGAAGGTACATGATGGGAACCTAAAAAAGCTATTAATTTATTTGACATAAAAGCATTTTGGAACTGTGCTGCTCAGTGGCACATGAACCTTGTTTTTATTAAGCCGTGTAATGGGAAAAAAACTAATATCAAATCCAAGGAAAAGCATTAAAAAGCTGTTTTGCCTTAAGGTACAGAAGCTCCTGAAAAGCATGGTATTTTCTCCTCTTTCAACTATTACAGAGAAATAGCATTTTTATTCTCTCATTTATGTCAGTTAGGATAGCTAATGATATATATTATTACAAGACCCAGAGCCAGCCTCATCTCATGTTAGCATTACATTCTCTTCTTTGCATCTAGTACTGCTTTTCTGACTATTATGTGCCATCCAAACAATTTCAGATACAGTTTCAATTACAGGAAATAATAGGATTCTTGAGGACGTGCAAAATGCATCAAATATTTTAGCAGCCTGTTCTGCCTGGCAGTAGCTGAAGGACCTGTTTGCACTTCCAGGAAAGGAGTGGAATGTGATGCCTTCCATCAAGCAGCCTTTAAAGTTTCTGTGCAATGGTAAGAGGATAAATATCTACAAGCACAGGAGAGAGTATGCCTTGCTGCTTAACTCTGCACTTTCACCGTAAGTGCCCATTAAGGGACAATGTCAGTTTTTATTTCCTCTGAACTCAATACAAATCCAACAGTAGCTCTAACATCTAAGCCCAGCTATGCAAGTTTTTTATATGATATTGTATTTTTTTGGCTCAGGTTTGAGCGGGCCATGCTTATTAATGAAGAATTTCCAAATGGATGTCCATGATTTCAACAAAGCCAGTGGTTTGGGGGAAAATACTCTGCACTGTGGAAAGAAATTAGATAGATTTTGTCTGAGTAATTAATTGAAATGAAATGCTTAATTGAAATGATATACAGTGAGTATTTGTTACTTGCTGTGCCTGATTATTGATTCTCTTTGCAGAACATTAAGACTACAGTTTTAACAGTGAGGATCTTCCTAAGAGCCTCCTTTTGGGTTTCTAATAATAAATTAAAAATTCTCTTTTTGCTTTGGGATCTGGATTTAAATGAAATAACGTCATAAAAGACAAGTGCTCTGAAACAGATGAGCTTAATTTAATTTAAGGCTAAAAAAAATCCTGCTCTGAATTTCATGATTGGGTGCAAAGACGTGCCAGCACAAAGTCACTGGGACCTATTCAGGGATACATGTCAGATGTAAGACTATTTCCACGAGTGCTTACGTTGCTAATAGACCTCTTAAAAATAGTATAATGGAGATTGAGGTTTGTATCTGAACACATTGTACCATTTATCACTGGCAGCTGCACCTGGTTTTTACATTAATCTTCTTGGAGAGCATGCACCGATGGACTGAAGGCTCAGAGCTGAGGGTGGCACCTGTCCCAGAGGCTGTGGGACATCCTGTGGGTCCCTGGGGAGCGGGGTCCCTGCATCCCCCTTGAGACCTGGGTCCCACTCAGAGAGCTGGATCCCTGGATCCCCCTTAGAGAGCTGGGTCCCACTCAGAGAGCTGGGTCCCTGCATCCCCCTTGAGAGCTGGGTCCCACTCAGAGAGCTGGGTCCCTGCATCCCCCTTAGAGAGCTGGATCTCTGCATCCCCTTGGATCCCTGGATCCCCTCAGGCAGCTGGATCCCTGTGCAGCTCAGGGACACACCCTGAGGATTCCTGACTGACACCACAAGCCTGTGCTGCCTGTGCCCTTAGAGGAGGGCGCTCATCCCTGTTTCTTTCCCAAGGATTGCATTCCATACTGATGCCTTAAGTTTTAGCTTTTTATAATTTTCAGATCCTGTACTGCTTTAGGGTATAACTCTGAACTCCATATAGAGTGTTAGCAGGCTCTCTTCACATTTTGGTCAGACAAAACAATCCTTGCAGGCCTGAGAGCCAAGGATACCATCACAGCCTCGGGCCCCAGAAGAAATAAACAAAGGTGAATCAGAGGAGAGGCAAACCAGGGGAATATGACTTCATTACCTGAAGGGATAATTGGACAACTAACCTCTGACATGCAAACAGACCAAACTTATATCAGTGTGAAAAACTCATAACCCCTTTCCATCTTGGGTGTAACCCCTCTCAGAGACTTTGACTGCCCAAGGTGTATCTATTGAAGGCCTTTAATAAAGTCTACTCTTATCCTCTTAACCTTGGCTAGCCTCTGTTCCAGGTAGCCACTCCAAGGCATCAAGGAAAGCAATCACAGAGGTGCTGGCAGTGAAACTCCTGGGTAGCCATTTCCCCCCAGCTTTGTTTTGTGTGGCTATGAAAGAAGAAGGGTTTTTACATATGTTAAAATAAATAAATAAAACCCAAAGAATCGTTACCTTAATTTAAACTTCCTACATTTACCTTACTTCCTACTTCCTACTTTTACATTATTGCAACTTCAGCAAGTTTCTGTGCAACCACTGGGAATTTCAACCAGCTCCTCCTGACTTCTTCCCTGGGTTTATTTAGAGGTGGTATAAACACCAGGAATTAGGTTGGTCAGGGCCAAACCTGTCCTTAAATCCAGCCTTATCCTCCCAGTCGGAATGAGTGCAGTACGGTACCTGCACACTCCCAAAAGGGCCAAGCCTTGTCAGGGTAAGGGGTTTTTTTAAGAAAAGCAAAGAGAAATTGGCTAAATGCAAAAAGCATCAGAATCTACACAGAGCATGAGAACAGCCAGGCTGAGTGATGTGGTTTGGTACCAGACAGCTACATCAGCAGGTATTATTCTCATTTCAATTTCATGTTCTTCTAAATGAAAGTCCCATTTCTGGATGCTTTAAATTGCTGAGGAATTTAAAAAAAAAATCTATGTTTATAGAGGTAAAATGTGCCATGTTGAGGTAAAATACATCAGATAATAAAACAGCTAAAGACAAGAATCTGCTATAAAAGACAACAAATTTTTTTTCTTTTTTTTTCAGTAAGCAACATGTTTTTCTAAATAATGCATTAGCTGCTTTTCATTTTTCAAATTAGACTCTATTATTTTCAGCTTGCTATCACTCAGTACAGCTTGGATATTTTTAAATACTTTATAATTATGAACCTAAAAGACATTGGCATAGTAAGAAGCTTAGCAGTAATAAAAAGAATGTAAGTGGAAAGGTAGAACAGATGAGAAGCAGCAGCAATGCTTTTTATGATAGTAATCTAATTTTAAAATATCTTCTCATTTCTATGCAAAAAGGTATTTGTGGAGTTGCTTCCCACACACCTGCAGGGCTGTGGAGCAGGAGGAGCTCTGGGTGAAGGACAGGGGAGCAGCCTGGAGGCCCCTGGGCTTCTTATCTGAAATGTGCTGAGGAGCCATCGCTGATAAGACAGAGTTTTCACAGGGAGAGGAGCGACGCTTATTCTGCCAGAATTCAAGAGAAAAAGTTGTTTAGACATAAATGAACAAATACAGAGTGCAGAAGGATGCTGGCTGCTGTATCCCCCCACCCTATGGCCCCAGCACCCCACTGGCTTTGCTGCCTCTTGTCAGGTTTTCCTTCCTGCCCCATCCCAGCCACCCTGCTCTGTGTTTGAGCCCTGGCCTCAGCTGGAGTCCTCCCAGCCACAACAAACCAGTGTGCATCCTCAGAGTCACTCTGCTTTGCTTCCAGAGCTGTTAGCCTTCATCTGCCATATCACGAGACCTTTCATTGCATTATACTGTTCTATATTTAATGATAATACATAATTTATTTACCTCAAGTGAACTTGTTATTATTTCCTATCAAAAATTATTCAACAATACCATTAAGGAATCCTCTTCTTAGATGAAAACCATAATTTTTAATACCCTTATTGTAACATTGCTGCAGCAATTGCTGAATGAATACATTGCAATGTAGCAGGAAGTAAAAATTGTCAACTGCATTGGCACACTCCAACTGTAAGATTTTTTAATTTTTTTTTAAGGGGGAAAAAGAAGTCTTTAATAGTTTGGAATCAACCTTACAAAACTGGGAAAAATCCTTGGGATATAATTTTAGGAAAAGGGAATGATAATAAAAAATATAGCTCATTTTGTTATGGCTTAGGGAATTTTGCAATCTGAGAAACAGTCAAGTAACTATGATAACAAGTAGTAAATAATTTTTCTAAGAAAATACCCCCAGAGGTGACCTTTCTGTCAGATTGAGGAAGGATTGTTTCCTATACTATAATATGATTCTTTTCTCCAGAAAGACTGGAATCCTCCAGAGCAGTGCTTGTGTCCTGCTGTGCAGAATGGATCATTTTGACCACAGTAACCTTTTCATAAATGAAAGCTCTCCACCATTCACAGAGCAAAGTTTATGAGTGATGTGCTTCCTTCTACCATTTATTACTAAAGGCTACACTGTAGTAAATTCCTTTCCAACTGCATTTCAAACCTAGCAGGTAAAATATTCTGCGTTATTTTACTACATGATTTCCCACTTGTATCAAAATTGAATATATATGTACATTTTTAAATATCATTAATATTGCATGCTCACTTTGACACTGCATTGGCACATAGCTTATTAGGTTTTACACATCTGCTATTTTTTGCAGTCTTTCTCTGAAATGTCACAAATCCTGAATTTTGATGCTATCTCTGCTCACCAACTCAATGGGCAATGGTGTTCAATTCCAGTGCTCCTTCTGAGCTCTCAAATACCTGCAGTCCTCCGTGCCTGTAGAGTGATGCCAGTGTGATCCATGGGCTTCTGCTGACTTAGTTTGATGATTTTTCTTTCCCTAAGTCCCTAGAAATATCTCCTGCACTGGTCTCCCTCGTTTCAGGGTGAGGACAGCTGCAGAAGTATTTCCAGGAGTGACAAAGCCTGCCACCTGCAAACCCTCTCTTATGTCCCTGTTTCCCTCAGCTGACCATCCCTCTTTCCATGCACTGGGGTCACTCATAATGGGCCCAGGACTCCTGCATGCCCACAGTGTCACCTGGGGCTCATGTGGGGAGCAGGATTTACCAACAGCCCCTACCAGGCCATCAGTCAGGTCAGAGAGCTCCTGTGGTGGAAGAATGGCAGGAAATCTCATTTCCCCAGGTTTATTTGTCAGTACCTATGAAAGTCCTTCTTTGGAGAATGTACATGGCAAAAAAAAAAAAAAACAACAACATCCCAAAAAGCACCTGATATTAGGTAAAGAACCCAAAATCTTACTTTGGCATTGACTGCAGTAAAATCTAGGAATAACAATACAAAGATTTGATGTGCTCCTGCCCCTGCCAGGTGGGGTTGGTGCAGCTGAGCTGGGCTGGCTGGGTGCTCCTGGATGGTCCAGGTGATCCTGGATAGTCCAGGAGATCCTGGATGGTCCAGGTGATCCTGGATAGTCCAGGAGATCCTGGATGGTCTGGGCTCATAAGGAACCAGCAGCCTGATGCCCCCTCAGTGCAGACAGATTTCCCCACCTAAATTATCCACTCCCAGCCAGCGTCAGAGCAAAGCTGGAGTCACCATCTCCATTCAAGTACTGTACTTGCTTAAAGGCACAACACAATTAGTCCCCTGTCACATGCAATTAGTTACCACCATGTTGGCACATATTGTAAAGCTTTTTTTCTGTAGCTTATGTGCAGCTAATTGGAGCCTGATTCTGCAGAGCTGTACCACAGGCGTTTCTGCTGCAAGGAGATGGCCCCCTCTGCCTCCACTGCAGCAGGGGAGGGCATTTGCAAGAGAAACCTGGAGGTCAGTTGTGACATCTCAAATTAAGGATGGACTGTGTGACCAGGACTGAAAAAAAATTATCAGAGTCCAATTTCTTGGGACTTTCTCAATGACTTTGAGGCATTTTTTCTCTCTTTTCTACAGTGGGGCCTCACTCTCCCCTTGGTCTTGCAGGACCAAAAAAAAAGTGCATGGATTGCTTCCAGCATTAGAATAACTTTTTCTTAGGAATGAATTAATGCACATGCCACAGAGTTCAGGTGATCTTTCAGCTATTGCAAATGTTCATCACATGTGAGCACTCATAAACTTCTCTCAGGATTGCCTGAGCTGCAAAATGGCATTGCTTCACAGTGGAATTCATAGGAATAAATTTCCTTTGTGATAAGGTAATACAGACCTTCTTTCACCTCAGCACATTAAGATAATGTTGTGATGCTATTACCATAATAACACTATGGTCATGTTGTTATCACTATGTAACAACAGACAATTACTACCTGTTGTAACCTGCCAGGCTAACCTTACAGTATCATTAAAACAACTGTGAAACACTCATTTCTCTATTGGGGTGGCTTCACTGGAGAGCAGAGCAGGTGCATTTCTCTGTATCAGCAGCAGAAATTGTGAATTCAGCTTTGTGTACAAGAGGAAAGAGCAGCAACTGCAGCTAATGGGGTGGTGCAGGGCTGCCAGGGGGCCTGGGGGATCAGACACACACCATAAAGCAGAGAATCTACTGGTAAAGCTGGGCTCAGGGATGGGGCCAGAGCACAGAGAGTTCCAGAAATGAAGGGGAGGAATGACTGCTGGGCTGTGGGAGTGGTCCCAGCTGTGCTCACTATGGAGGTGCAGCTGTGAATTCTAACAAAAATGTTAACAAATGCATGGTACTATGAGACATCAAGGGCAGTGTTGGAAGCCAAATGGGAAGAAAACAGCATCTCCCCACAGAGTGGCTTAGATTATCTAAAAAACTTCTAGACCACTCTGGTTTGGATCACAGCAAATAGTTAGATTTCCAGTCCAATAAAAAACTCTGGGGTTTTGTTGTGTTTTTTGGTTTTCTTTTGAGGGGTGGTTTTGTTGTTTGTTGTTGGGGTTTTGGTTTTTTTTTTTTTGTTTTTTTTTTTTGTTTGGACTATTATTATTAGGTTTTTTCGCTTTGGTTTTTGCTTGCTGTGGGATTTATGATTAAACACTGATTTAATCATCAAGAGGTATTTGGGTTGTTTTTCAGGTGCACTCTCACCCCAGCAGACCTGGGTCATGCTGCTGTACCTCACTCAGCACAGCACAAAACTCAGCACAGCACAAAAGGGAAATCCACTCAGCCATCAGCTGCCTCACATTGGAAAATATAGACTGGTTTAATTCTTTTCTCAAATATACTGCCCCCATTTCTTGAGACAGAGGGGACAGAAAACTGAATAGGAACACTATTACTGGATAAAATCCCTTTTTTTCCCAGATGAACCACCCCTTTTAGACTTGCAGAGGGCTCTGTCAGTGTTTGAGAGTGCAGATGTCTCAGTGTCTCTCTCCTGAAACACCCCACAGTTTATATTTTGTCTTTCAACACTTCATTGTAAGGACTGACAGGGCCTTGCTGATGCCTCTCTGCAGCACCTCTCTGCCTGAATGCAGAAATGTGGCGTTTTTTATGCTGGATAAAACCTGCTGAGTCTTCCTGAGCAATCCCAGGTTGGGGGATGTGACCCAAATAAATGTTTTCTGGCAAATGTATTCTGGCAGAAGATTGCACATTTTGCAGATTATAAATTGCACCCAATTTTCTGGTTTTGCTGCCTGATTTCTAGTGCTGGAGCTGTTGATTGCTTCAACTGAAACATTTTTCATGCAAAAAGAAAAGTAGATGTTGCAAGCATTTAAAGAATGCTGAAATGCACTGATTTTCATGCTTGTTTTTTAATCCATGCTCCACTGTTCAGTTCCTATTACTAATATCAGTGACATGAGCCCTGATCTCACATGGGCTTGTGTGTGGAAGTTTTGGTGCAGCTTCAATTCTGAGCTGAGCCAATGAAATAAACTCAGAGGTGATTATGACACAAATCTGTCAAAGCAGTGCCTGTTTGCCCAAGATACCTACGGGATCACGACCCGTTTGGATCTGCTCTCTTTTGTTACTGCTTGAAATTGCTGTAGGATTTCAGCTTTGGCATTTCCTCTAGTGTTTCTTCCAGAACCTGCTGTTCCTTGAATGGCCAGAGGGCTGGTGCCTGGAGGGTCAGAGCACAGGCAAGGACTTGTTGTGCTTTGGCCTTGATGTGCTCAGCCCAGAGCTGCCTCAGACCCTTCCACAATACTAATTTTAACAAAAATTAAGCACCTGGAAAACTATGGAGAAGAGAATCGAATAATTTCAAAATTAACCTTCTAAAGGTTGGAAACCATAACTCAAGGATCCCACGGTGCAATTTTTCTTCCTCTACCGGTGGTGTTTGGCACACGGAGCAGCACAGCCCCAACACAGGCACACACAAGGCCAGGAGATGTTGTTGGATGCTGCTGGGAACCAGGGAAAAAGATGCCTTGAAGACTTGCCTTTCTCAGGCTGCTCAAGGACATTATAACAATGATTAAACACCTGCAGGGTTCGTGAGAGATGTGATGTTTTGCAGAAAGCATGTTTTCAAAGAGGCGCTGCCTTCTTGGACCAATGAGCCTTTTCTATTCTGTTTTGCACATACTACCCTATATATATGTGTAGTGCCTCTTTAAATAAAGCTCCTTCTCTCTCTTTTGCTTCTCCATTACACGAGGAACTATGTTGCATTATCCTTTTTGCTGCTCCCCTGTAGCCGAAAAGGAACAAGGAGACACTGCCCAGCTCTGTTAAAGACCTCCCACCACTCTGTGGCACCTCTAGCAAGGGTTTATTCTCTTCCCTACCCTCAATATTGCAGCCCCAAAGCTGGGAGATGGGAACCTGCTGGGACACCTTGTGTATCTGACTTATTTCCAGTTCCTCCAGCTTTCTCCATCCCTGTGCAAGTCCTGTTTCCAAGGTGGGGGCTGTAGCCCCGACAGGCTCATTCACAGGACACAGTGTCTCGTGATGCTGTCAATAAACAAATGTGGGAGAGTTTTCAGCACTTAATGGTGTCAGGCATGAAGCAGAAAACTGTTCTCAGTCCTACCCATATGGGAGCTGGCATGCTGCAGTTATCTCAATATGGGTAAAATGCAGCCCTATGTTCAACATCTAAGGAAGGTCTGGAGAAAAATCCCAACAGCTCAAGCAACCAGGTAATGAAGGCACAACAGAGAACCCAAACACCTGTGGAGCAGAAAGGGCAATTTTCTTTTGGGTTAATACAGTTAAACATTTTTATTTATTATTGCAAAAGGAAGCCCATTTAGGAAAAATACTTGTTTAATGAATATTTGGCTCATAGGTTTCAGACCTAAATACGCCTATTCAGGTTCCTGTTAATTTAAACAAACTCCTGGGAGCCTGATCCTGACCTGAATGCACCACACAAAGGAGGAGAAAGGCAGGCAACACTTTTACAGATACTTTGTGGGAGGGGAATCTAGCTCAATGATCTCAAGATTTCTATTGACACAGTGGTAACCAGATGGTTACTGTCTGTCCTGTCTATCTCTCAGCTAGAACACTGGCTGGCTTTAAAAATTTGAAGATATTTTGCCTCAAAAATTTGAAGATATTTCCCTGAAATCCAGCAAGTCTGTTCAAAGGGATTGGGTAAAGAAAAAATTTAAGTCCTGCTTTGTCTGCTTTTCTTTTTATACCTAACATTAAACATCTGCCTTTTTTACAATAAAGTTTAAAACCTGAATATCTAGTCATGCTTAATCTTTTTCCAGCTCCCACCTATCTGTCACTGGAGCACCTTAAATTCCCACTCAGACATGAAGACAGATCATAGAATACCTTGAGATAGCAAGAAATCAAGCCCAGGCATCCAGACAACTCCATCCAAGACATACTTGTGGTGCTTCTCCTCTTTCTAGCGAGCAGGAGCTTCTTGGGACACTTTTCTCTTTCTTTCCAGCTTTAGGAACATCAAGTACAAGCATGATGAATTTCAGCTTCTCAACAAGAATGAAAAAGCCTCTATAGAAATATATTTAAATGCCTGACATCTAGCTTCAATTAAGTTTATCTGCATTAATAACATACATATCTCACTCAGTGGGTAAGGATATTTTTAATCTTTTATGCCGTCATCCAATAAGCCCAAAAACTGATAAAAAATACATTCATGTGCAAATCAGTCCTTTTTCATTTCCTTTTACTTTTTTTTTTTTTTTTCATCCTACTTCAATATTTTAAAATCCAACATCTCTGTGAGCCCTGAAAATATTTCCTATTGGCATGGCTAACAACAAATGTTCAGAAGTGAGCTGTCAGCCAGTGCAGAGAAGATGGGCATCAATGAGCTGTGCTCATATCACAGGGCTGATAATGGCACATGGAGCCTTTCACACCTTGATCACCAGCTTGAATCTGCAAAAATCACCCAAACCTGGCCTACAGTTATCATCATGTGACAATTACCTGGCTGTCTGGGCATGATTGCTGTTCTCATCCCCTGCAGTGGACAGGTATTCTGCTTGCTGACAGGATCTTTCTTTCCTCCTACTATCAATCTCAACCATTCAGTTAAAACTAAAGAAATTGCTCTCCTCTCCCAAGCTCTTTTTTCCTCAAAGGACTGTGTGACTCAGAAGGTAACACTTTACAGGTATAGCTATCCATCTTCCCACTCACTTCTACTGTCATCCTTTTTCCTCCACTGTAACCATGAAGGAGAAGGAATTCCTTCAGCAGGAACCAGGAGGAAAGAGAAGTCTTCCTGGTTAGAGGTTATTTGTGTTCTCAGGTTCTTGCAAGAGACTGGTGACCAGAACACAAACAAATAGCAGAAAATCTTCCCGATTTCTTTACAAACATCAGTTCCTAATATCCCACAACCACTCTGTGAAGTCCTCATGGACCTTGTTTATATGGATATGCAAAAAAGAAATTGTGGTCTAGCTTATGTGTGCCAAAATAGCTCAGATAGGTTTGTGTCATCCTTCTCTAGAAACATCACCCTTTGAAGAGAGCCTTGTCCCTCAGGATCCCTCCCTGTTTCCTCCCTCCCCCAGGGAGGGAGGCTAGCTGACCCCTGGTACTTCTCTGTCCACACACTCTGAAGATTTTTATCATATAACTCAAGGCAGGGGTTAGTTCTGAGTGATTTTCTCCATTTTGACAGTTCAAATAGGAGAAGTTACAAAGGATATTCAGATCATTTCATTCCCACTACCTTTGCCCTTTTCCCTGGGTAACACAGCTCTTGAAGAACATCCAAAGTGTTCCTTCAGTTTTCCTACTGGTAGTAAATATATTTCTTTTCATTATTTTTTCCCTGGTCTTTGTTCAAAGATACCTACAAATGCAGTGAAGTGTTACCTGTCAATCAGGTCATCAGCTTAGCAAATATCTGGCAGCAAAGAAACATGAAATGAAGCAGCTACAGTGTAATTTTCTGATCAATCTATTAGACTTTTGTTCATTTGAACAGTTTGTGCCTCTCTTCTGCTATGTCATCTGGCAAGAGCAGACATCTGAAAATTATATTCTTTCACCAGATATAAAATCTATAGCACTCATTAAAATATTCATGACAAGAAACACTCTAGTCAATTGGTGAATTGCTGTTACAGGTAAACACAAATCACCACCATGCCATTACTGTGGTGTGGGAGAACTTAATGGACTTGAAGTAATTTGTGTGTAAATACGAAAAACAGGAGCACTGTGATAAGCTCAAAGGAGCCGAGGGCTTCTCCTGTGTAAATGGGAATTTGTGTATAGATAACTCTGTACAGAATTTTGTAAAGAAATTCCCAAAAAGTGAAAAAGTCCTTCAGTTACAAATGAATTAACTTAGGTACAAATTCAGGCACTGCAGGGAGCACAGCAGAGAGTGCAAAATCCATGCAGGACTGTAATCCCAGCCCTACCTGAGCTCTGCCAGCTGGGCCTCAGATCAAGGAAATCTGGACTAATTTTCCTACATGAATGGCAACCACTGCCATGTACACCCCACATATCCCCACCCCCACTGAGGAAATGCTCACAGAGCACTAATTGAAACAGCCACTGGGTATTCCGGGTAAAAGAGCCACCAATCTGACTACTGCACTTAAAATAAAGATCTTCTAGACTAGAGACAGCATATTCTGGAGTGGAAAATCCTTCAAATGTGTATGTGGAAGAAGAAGAGAACACACAAAGGTAACTTTTCCATGGCAAAATCCAGCCATTTCGCCTGGAAGCAGCCATACAGCGAAGGCCAGGACTGAGGCTTCTTCCACCAGTGCATTTTGTGAACTCTGTATTATCAACTATAACAGTGACTCGAATTAAAGCCATAAAAACATGAATGAACCCATGTCCTGGGTTTGACCAAAAGCCCAATGAATTCTGTAAAATTGCTTCACTGACTCCTCAGGCTTTTGGCAAGGCTGGTGCTAGGACACATATATAAATTGATTCAACAACTTCATTAAAAAGGACTCAAACCCCTCTCCCCAAACAACAAACCCCCAAACTGAGTAACTTTCCATTAGTTTCCATTAGTTTCCATAGTTTTTCTTCAGAGTACAAATGCCTTTATAAACAAGTTTTTTTTGCAATTTTAGCTAGCATTCAGCTATCACTATCCTGAATAGTAGTTTAAAAATCCCACCATTTTTGTCTGATTTATCTACTCATCACATCATAATGATTTATAGATAATTTCTGCTCTCAAATTAACCTTGGGAAACATTTAGATAGTCTCTGGGAAATGTGCAGCTGACTATGGAAATCTCTAATTTCTACATCAACAGAGGGCTTTGCATGCCTGGTTAAGCCTGGAACTGTCTGTTCCTAATTTGTTTCTCCAGCTGAATATTTATTTGATTCACAGCCTGTTTCAAAGATGCTTTTATACGTATTGTCATCAAGGAACTGGGATGCAAAATTAGATACTCCTGTTGTGTCTTGCTGTGTGTTACTACTGAACCACTCAGTTATTTCACCTTCCAGCTCTGCTCTGAAGAACAGAGAGGGCCTAACCTTGGAAAAGCCCATTAATTTGTTTGGAGATGGGTGTTTGGTTGCTATAGAGCAACAGCCTGCTGCAGCACTACGGTGGCTGGAGACTGTTGCTAAAACCATTTCTTGCATCTTTTTCCATGTTGAGTGGCAAATTTCTGAGGTAGAACTCTGCCAGGTTATTTTAGCAGAAAAGTTGCCAATTTTAGTAGGAAGGCTAAGTGATAAAAATATAAAGATCACCATCTTTTTATTTTGGAAATAGGAGTGATAAGGCAGAAAATGCAAATAAAATGAGACTTTAAAGAGAGGCAGTGCTGGATTATCAGTGGCAGAGTCAGTGTGGTCACCCTGCCTGCACCCTGCCCTGGGCTGCACCCTGCCTTCCCCATCCTGGGAAATCTGTACGCAAAGGCAGCCAAGCAGCTGATTAATTCAGCTACAGCTATAAACCAGAAAATAAATTGTTCCATTAAAAAAAGATATTTTAGCATCAGCTGTGATCAGTGAACCTCTTGCTCTAATTTTTCTCGTCTTTCCATTTGCCATGCGTCCTTTTCCAGCTCCGTCCAGGACAAGTTAATTACCTGCAGTGAGCGATTGCCACGGAGCTGCAGGCAATGGGATGAATCAGTTCAAAAGTACAGTGGCTCATGTGCAACTTCTGCTGCTGCAGATCACTGTGCTAAAGATTGCAAGTCACCCAGAAAATCCCAGAAGAGAGCATCATCAGGGTTTAAACAGAGTATGAAAATTGTAGGTTCACATTCTAACACGTTTCTTATTGGATTTGATTCGCCACGAGAGACCCAGCATAACTCGTGTCTAACATGTTAGCTCACACTGAGCTGTGGAGAGGACTCAGGCTCTGTTTGGAGAAGGATTATAAATAAAGCTGTCAGAAGCCTGTCCCCACAGGGCCACTCATTTGTCCATACAATGACAATGGTAATACTCTATTTTCAACAGCTTTTTTCCATAAATGTGGACATGATTTTGAACTTCACACGAAGTCCAGCCAGTCAGAAATTGTAGCCAGGTCCTGTGGCTCTATTTATCCTTGTCACTGCATCCTCAGCAGTTCAGAAGTGAAGATCCAGCTGGCAATTAAAGCAAAAGTTACCCTCAAATTAACATGTACCCCAAGTTATCTCCACTCGATGGCCTAATCCTGTTCCCAGAGAATTTTGTGAAAGCTGCCTGACTCCACTGAAATCCTCTCCTGCCCATACCTGGCAGCTGCATTAGCATATTTGAGGCCCCAATGGGAGCAGGAGAAAAATCAAGGTTATTCTCACCAAAGATTTGAAGGAAGTGTTCAGGTTTTCTAAGCTGCAACTTGGGATGTAGCCAGGAATGGCAAATAGAGTTTGGGCCTATTTGAGTAGGTATAGATATGCTCTTGAAATTATATTTATAATCAAATATAATAAAAGTTGATTAAAAGAAAAACAATTTTTTTCAAGTTGGCACAGCTGTTATTCATTCTGACTGTCTTGATTTATAATCAGCTTTATCAATTTAATTTCATTTATAGCATGGCTTGTGGCAGCACCTTTCTCAGGTTCAGAGGCAGCTGAACTCAGTTAATTAAAGCCCTGGAGGCTCCTCGTGCTTTATTAATGCAAGTATCAATATATTACATGGAATTTAGCAAAAGCAGAAAATCGAGATTTTTGGGAATGTAGATATAGCTGTTAGACCATGGAGAGAGGACTACTGACAAGGCTAGGAGAAAAGCCAGACCAAACAGAGCTGAACTTGCCAAGAGAGATCAGTGAAGGATGAACAGTGTATGCCTGATCCATTGGAGAAAGAAGTCAGACACACAGCAGGCTATCTCCAGCAGTGTGCATTTCCCAAAAGCTAGACCAAGAGCTGGCAGTGTTTCAGGATTCCCAGAATATGCATGCACAAATAAGTAGGTCGTGAACATATTAAAATCAGTTTATCCATGCAAGCCCTGTCTGCAGAGCCTCAGTGTAAGGGCAGCAGGATTCTGCCTGGCTCGGGTGTGTTGGTGAAGGAAGAGGGGCTCCTCTGCTTCAGGAGCTGGGTCTCTGCTGCTCCCTGGTGTCACCGTGCTCATCCCTTCCTCTCTAGCCACTGACACTCTCTCACCTCGGATTTCTGAGTTAATTGCTGTGAAACGACTTGGAGAAGTCAAGTTTCACGGATTGCAGTCCCAGTCATCTCCTACCCAACTGTTCCAAAGCTGAGAACCATGATTTAGGGACAAGGAATGCTGCATGATGGCTCCTGGCACACACACAGGGTGGGTGGCACCTCCCGAAAATGCAAGGAGTCAGCACAGCTTCCATCCATCCCCCTATTCCCTCCTGAAGAGCACACACTGAGACATGCCCAAGTGCCTCTGAGCCAGTTTTAAGGGAATCTTACAACACCACACATCCTCCCAGTCCCCTGGGGTTCTCAGTGGAAGACAATCTGGGATTGCCCCTCAGTGGTCACAGGGCATCCATGGCAGAGGTGATGGGGAGAAGCAAATGACCAGATATTTCACAGTTCCTGGGATGGCAGAGTGAGCAGGGGAATGCTGTGACAGGGTTATTGGCAAACCACATGAGCCAGGCTAAACCCTGTGAGCTTGGCAGCTCTGCTTTCTTGTTCTGTGTCTAACAGCTCTGATCTGCTCTGTCTCACTGCATCCTTCAGGAAATCACACAGCCCTAAGTGACCTACTCCACACCTTTACCTTCAGCCACCTGGCTATTGACAGATATATTTTCAAAGTGTTGCTATTGAAAAACAAGGTCAGGAATTATGTTGCCAGATGAAAAGGAAACCACCACTGAAATGCAAAGACAAAGACTTCCCACAATTAAGCCAAAAATTCTCATCTATATTTATGGATTCAGAACTAATCACACACCCTTGAAGCCAAAAATCCTCATGAACGTTTGTGGATCCAAAACAAACCCTATTTATATGAGACATTTATTTAAAGGAGAAATCTAATCTCAAGGGGATGGGGATGACATGATTGTTAGAATATTGAACTTTCGTTTTTCTCCAAGTTCATCCATTCGACCTTCCCTTGCAGCACACGTAATCAATGCATGCAAATCCTTTTTCACAGCTCTGTTCCCACTTAAATCAATGGCAGAACTCCCTCTGAATCGAATAAGCCCTTCACATTTTTCTAAACTCCACTCAAGTAGCTCACAAACCTACAGAGTGAGTAAGAATTTGATATGTAGATGGCACGAAGCATACAAAAGAATGCGGAAAATAAAAGACAAGCCAGTTTCATGCGCATTTTTGCCAAGTCTAATAATCCCTCTACTAATCCTGTTCCTCCAAGAGAGTTGTGGGGAGTCCTGTTCTAGCAAGTCATCACATATTCAGCTCTATCTCTGAACAAATACTCTGCCTACATCTTCCAAATTGAGGATGACTGGTCTGCACAAGATCAGATTCTGACCTCTTTCTTCATG
>JANRGV010000045.1:5470033-5481312 GCA_024734035.1 Alethe castanea | reverse complement strand
AGGGGCTGGGCAGGGGATGGAAGGGGCTGGAAGGGGCTGGAAGGGGCTGGGCAGGGGAAGGAAGGGGCTGGAAGGGGCTGGGCCCCTCCTGGCTGCTGCAGCCCTGGAATGGGGCTGCCCCAAAGGGATCACAGGCACTGCAGTCCCTTTGCTTTGTGAATTCTCTAAGCACACACCCCAGGTCCTGCTCCACCCCACTGTGTCCCACAGCCCCACTGCTCACCATTCCATGGAAACCAGGAGCTACACAGGCAAAAACTTCAATTTGAACCTGTGTTTTGTCACTGAGTGTATGAATGGGATCTTGTGACTGTAAAATGTTTAGGTCTTGTTAGCTTTCAGTGCAGCATGGTTACTACTTGATTTCTAAAGGCAGTGGCAGGAGTGAATAAGAATCCTCTGAGCAGTAGCATTATTGATGCCATTGGCAGGTGATACAATAATCCATGTGACATACAGAGTTACACCAAGGAGTGTAAGGACTTCAGTAGGGTTGTCCATGGGCTGAAATGTGCAGGCCAAATACAAAGGCTGGGAAAATGTTCCTTCTGTAGGTGTAGGTGTGACACCCACAGGTAAAACACTCTTTGAAAACAGCTTTTGATTTTTTATTACCTTTTTTTTCCCCTAAAAGCCCTATTCTCTAGGGCTGAGAGCACATCCAACCAAGAGTATCCATTTATACTGCTGAAGGGACAAATTCCAGTAAAAAGGAATCACTGTGGCTTTGGAGAAACCGGTTCTCTTAAAGCTTTCTCACAGCTCTGGAAAATTGTATCTCTTGGTTTTCATTTCTGATCCTCAAAACAGTCTGGTCTGAAAAACAGGGATTTTGGAAGACATCCTTCTTCCTGGATGTACTGTATTCTCTAAATTTTCTTTCTCAATTAACCATAATCTAGCAATATTAGAAAATCTTCTTTGCTTATCTTTCTGCTGTGTGGCTCCTCTCAGAAGGATATTTTTTTAAAATTTGTCTGAAGAAGACAAGTTGCCTCACCTGCTGCCATTATCCCTCCAGAAGCCAAGATAATACCAGCATCAAGGAAAAGCACTTGAAATTCAGGTGGCTGAATTGGGCCAGGAGGAAGGAATACAGCAGGGTTACCTCTGACAGCAGCCAGAAACAAGGTGGAGAGGCCTTTAAGATATTTATGTAGCTGAAGTTGTGTTTCTTGTACTTGCTAGTTCCCAGTGTAGGGAGTTATCGGCAAATATTATCAAAATATCAAGCTGTCTACTGAAAGAGGATGTTGAGTCAGGCTCCAACTCGTATTTGGAGCTATTAAATTATGAGTAGCACTGATGTTATCTGCTGACATTTCATTCAGCAGGAAAACTTACTTAAGGAAAGAAGTAATGCTGCAAAAGAAATCGAGGTCAGCGTGACTAGAGACCTGCAGGAGGGAAGTGTGGGTGCAGTGTGGGGTGCCAGCTTCCCACGGGTCAGGTGTTGATGGAAGGCACTGCTATCACAGAGACAGCTCTGAATTTAAACTGGGTCCATCTGACAGGGACAATAACACCTGGAAAACCCAGCAAGGTGGGACCTGGGAGGCCCTGCCAGCCACACCAACTCCCCCAGCCACCTGCAGAGGGAACCTGGCAGTGCATTAATCTGCTGCAGGCACTGCCAGCCCACACAGAGCTGCTTTTTATAACCAGCTATAATCCAGGTCGCCCACTGCCTCCTCACTACCTCAGCCTTCTCTTTTTCTCTCTTTTCACTTTCCTGCTCCAGACTGAAATGTGCTGTGCTGCCACAGACTCAGTTTTAAATCAAAGCAGAGGCCGTTTCTGCCACGTGCACGTCAGAGCTCCACGGAGACAGGGAGATGAGGGAGCAAAACTGATATGACAACAAAGAGTAACATCAAATCTAACAAGCCAGTGGGAACGGGAAGCAAGGGGAGGCAGACACTTTAAAGTGTTCTCTGCAGGTGTGAGTTAGGCATGCTGCATGTTTTGGCTCCGGGGGGTTGCTACTACAAACATTTTGAATTATAGCCACTTTAAATGCCACAGGAACCTCTCAGCCTGGCTGAAAATCCATGAATTTAGGATGCACGCAGAATGAACTTTCAGAAGCATCTCTGCTCCTTAATTTCTATAAATTAGATCTCCTAGACAATGGGAGATTATTTTGGATCTGTTGTTTTACAGAGGATGTGATACAGCTGGGCAGGGAGGCCAGAGGTTCCCTAAGCCCTCTGAAGTTTCAGGGACCTCAGAGCCCAGAGTTAATATTCCAGTCTGGTTTAGTGCTGTGCCACGGAGGGTCACAGCCACAGCTGTAATCTTTCATCCTCCCCGCAGTGTGTGCTGTGCCATTGACAGGACAGGATTTTATCACTGCTCTGCAGACCTTTGGCTGTGCTGTGTGCTTGTACAGAACATATTCCACACCTCACACAGAGCTGCCCTCAATGCAAAGTGCCAGTTTAAGGAGCTGCTCTTTCTGTGCTCTCTGTAGAAATTGCTTTGCTGCCTACACTCACACTACAAACCTAGTTATTGTAACTACTGCAACCTCTACAAACAGCCAGTCTCAGTCACCCCCAAGGAGAAAAATCATCATGATGAAGAGTTGATTCATGCTGCTTTTTAATCTAATTATATCTAATTTTTTAAAATAGTTATTTACTTCTAATGCCATTATTTCCCTTAAATCAGCATTTCTTGTAGTATCACATACCACGGATCTCAAATGTGAAGTTGAATGTTATCTTCAGCTATAGAAACAGCAGCCTAAAAATATCAAGTTCCTAATACACCAGGAATTGTGTACATGCTTATGGCAAAGACATCCAAGCACGTTAGACACAGCATGCTTACACTGATACAAGAGCTCCATTTACAGAAGTATGCTTTCCTTTGATGACTTTTGCAGAATTACCTCCTGCCTTGCAAGTGATAAAAGCACATTTGAGACCTCCAAAATATTTATGCTGTTTGCCATAAGGGAGCAGATGAGCTGATTGGAAGCTTGCATGCTTCCAATTCCTAGCTGTAGTACTATTGTATTATTAAAGAGTTGCTGTTTGAGGTCTTCTTTGTGCTTTTAAAAGTAAGAATGTGAAGAGCCTTACTTATGCTATGAAAGTTTTTATTTCAAGCATTTCAATATTTATTCAATGAAGTTGAAAGGTAAATACTGAGTAGTGTTCCATGGTTTTCTCAATTTAGTACAAGGTGAAAAACCTGACTCATTGAGGAAATGGGAACCTTATAATTAATATCACTGACTCCTCTGTGCTGACTGCCTTGCAATAAACCTGCTACTGACCCCAAAGTGAGCAGTGCTCAGTCTCTGTGTAGAATTCTACAAGCCAATTTTCCACTTACAATACTCTGCTGCTAATTTAATTCTTATCTAAGCTCACATAGTAGGATTATATGGATTATAAGCATGAAAAAAAGTGGTTTCAAACCTGTGGAAAGGGCGAGTGATGGCAGGAACCAAAGCACTCCAGAGAACTTTTTGGTGCCACTTCAAGGGAAGGGCTGGCACAAGAATATTTTCTTTATTCAAATGGTTTCTCCCATCCTGTCAAAAGACTGACTTGGTTCAAATTCAAGTGTTTCTCACCATCAGAAAGAACAGTAGAGTTGCTGAGAAGTTACAGCTCTTAGACAAACCTTGCTGCAGCTTTCATTTCGCTGTCAGTCTGGGTAGGAGTGGATAAAAGACAGATTCCTCTGGTTTCTCAAGGACACAGAGGCTTGGCCACCTCTGCAGACCCTGCTCACAGCCACCCTGTGCTGTGTTTGTGGCAAGGTGCAAGAAGAGTTTTTGCTCTGTGTTTACACAGATAAATCCCCAGGAAGGTTTTCATCATCCCAGCTCACTCATGCACCAGCAGCCTGTGCCAGTGCCACATCACATATCTGGACTCAATGATCTTGAAGGTCTCTTCCAACCTCGTGATCCTGTGATCCTGTCATCTTGCAACATGACATCCATCCTATGTTCCCATGTTTTCCTAGGAAAGACTCAGTATATTCAGCAGTAGGTTTACACAACTTTCAAGTTTAGCTGAACAAAAATTTTAATTCACTTTTGTACTTTGTCCTCATTAGCTTTTCCTCATCCTCCCTGCCAGAGCTGCCTCTCTAGTCCGTGGATGAACTGCCACAGAATTTCTGCATTTTCAGACTCACCACCCCTTCCCTTTCCTGGTAATTATCACAACAATGTCAAACTCAGACTCCAGTTTTCTACATTTCCAGCTGGCTCCTAACCAGATCCTTGCCAGCTCATCTGTGTCTGACCTCCTACAAGCCCTGCTCCATTTCTTCCAGTTCTGTCCCTGTTGAGGCTGACATTGACACCTTGTAGATCTCCTCCACCACAGCACCAATCTGATCCCAGGTAGCTCTTCTTTTCTGAAAATTCTGACTTCATGAAAAAAAATGAACCTTTATGTTCTGCACATTTAATTGCTGACTAATGATCCAAAGAATTTATTATAAATATTTTAAATCAATTACTTTTCATATTACATATACACACATTATTGTACTCAATTCTAGAAAGAGGGATGCAGGAAGAGATGATGTGCATGAAGGAGAGCACAGTATAAAGTGACATGAAATTTCTAATGGCAGTGGGAGAGGCAATGACATCTTACTGGATGGGCAGATGAAGCTGGAAAAGGAACAGCCATTCTGAGCACACAGGGCCTCAATTCATACTGAGTTTAACTTGATGAGGTTAATCTGCCAAATCCCCTGAAAGGAAAGGTCAGGGAGAGGGAGGACGGGAAATCTGAGTAAAGAGAGAACTGCAAATGTGTTCCTGCGTTGTTTCTGCCTGTGGACTATTTATGGAGCTACATGAAACATTTCTGAATGTAAATGTATCCTCCAACAGGCTCTATTAAAAGAATTTTATTTTGAATTCTGGCTCTTATTAAAATGGTTGGAGTGTTGTGTTTCCAAGCAGACATTCAGGCTTTGGATAGGCAAGTCCTCTAGAAGTGCTGGTCCTTCCCAAGGCTCCCTGAGGAGCTGCTGGGGCCACCAGCACTGCAGTGCACCCCAAGGAGGAACTGTGGGATTTCACAGATCCCAGTGAAACCAGCCAGCCAGCTTTATGACACATCTAGTGCACTCACTGCATGGTAAGCACTAACTGCTCTGACCCTGAAAACCCTTGAACACTTACAGACCTGTAAATCATGATATTTTTCAGCCAAGTGTTTATTATCAACCTCCTGGTCTAAAACCAGCTGGGGCCAGCAGAAGACACCTTCTGGCCACAGCTCAACTGAGTTACATCTCTTTCAAGTCAAATCAGGAGAGAAAAACACCACCACCTGCTTTTCTTTGTACACCTGAGGTTTGTTTTCCTCCTGAGAATCAGAAGGGTGGAAATCTTTCATCTCAAGGGCAGGGCTAGGTTCAGGACAGATGTGTAGGTGCTATTCTCCCTGCCCATGACTCAACACATTGCAAATACGTTCCACCTACACACATGTAAATAAATAACCATTGCAGGCATTTCCCTTCTGCAAAGGCATATTAGTGGATTGGAAAGAGGCATTAAAATGAAAATCACAAATGTATTTAAACTTTACCCTTCTCTTGATATGTATTTTAACCATTTTTGAGTTTCCCATAAAAAGCTGTGACTGCTATGAGACCAATGGATGCAGTTTCAGATTTTCTCATTTTAAATTATACCACCTTGACTATACTTCAGTGTTCATAATCCTACTTTTCTCTCTGATATTAGCACCATTATATACAAGCTGACACTGTGAGAAATTGGAAAAGTTGGCTTGACAAGAGAAGACATAAAAAGATGCTTGAATTAATAAGCATTATTAATACTATCTGTAAATTATTATTGTGGAAGGAGGCTCAGATAACTCAGGAAACACCAGAGGAAAAACCATCTTTAAAGTCACTGAGCAAAGTCTGAAGCCACTGTCTGTTACCAGAGCCCCACTGTCCCTGTGAGCCTCAGCCCTGCCTGCACTCACCTGTATTCCTCCAAGAGCATTCACTCCTCTGAGAATAAACAGCTGTATTTGGGTCTTAGCTGTACTGCAGCTATGCCTGGAGGGCACTGTGCCAGGGAAGAAGCCTCCTGGCCTGAGTTCTTGAGAGGATAAACATGATGGAGGTGGATAGCAACCAAAATGGAATCAGTAAGTGAAAGAAGGCTTTCCTGCTTTATGCTTCCTAGCAGGCCCATTCAGCACTTTCCTATTTTAGTTGCTTCTCAAGCCCATAATAAATGAAGTTTTAGTGAACCAAAAGCTTTTTATTTTGAGATGTCCTACTCTCTTTTACACTGTGTTGTCTGGGCTTTTGGCTAAGGTATGATTTAGGTAAAACAGATAAAATATTCATCTTTTAGAGCATCATTTCTTCTTCTTCTGACCCTTCTCTTTTCCTACAGCTGCCTGTGCCTGCCATATAAATGCTCTCATCTCTATCCTAGTGATCCAAGACCATCTCTTCTCATAATTGAGCAGAACATTCTTAGCTGTAATTAATTTTTCTCTATATCATGGAAAAACATACACACTATTTCACTGTTCCTCCAGAATATATCTCGCAGAGATGAGCATTCCTCCAGACTACATAAAGCACCACAGCACCAATTCCCCCTGTTCTGAGGCAGAGAAAGTGCTGCTGCAGCAGCAGAGAACCAGAACTCCTGGACCTACAAGTAGAGTGTACTGCCAAAGGCAAGAGAGAGCCCACAACGGGCACAGAGTTTGCTGAGTGTCCCAGGAATGGTGAAGGCAAAGTCCTGACATGAAGGGAGTAGCAGGACTTCTGCTGGTACCAGGGTTCCCATGGCACGCTCCTGACCACCTACAGCACTGTGCTTGAAGCACAGGTGTGACCATGCACCTGCTCTGCCTCAGCCTTCCTGTTTCACATTTGGTTTTCATGCTGAGCAAGCATTCAGCCAGGGGTTTGTGTCAGACCCTCACCAAACAGCACATGAGGGTGATCCCCAGCCCCTGGGAAGAGCCTTTGCTTGTTATCCCAGGGCAAAAGGCTGGGAAGGAAATTCAGTGGCTTCCATGAGCTGTGCTGGACAGCGCTCTGCCTCACAGTTTGCAGTACAAAGATCACCTCCACATCCTGGGACTTTTTGGAAGCTCTGGCAGACTTGCCCCAGTGCTGGGACAGATAACCTTCACCTGGAGAACCACTCTGTAGCATGTGATTTACACCTTATCAGTATCCCTAGACAGCAAGCACAGCAAACTCTGAGATAAGCTTCTCCAGCCCATCTACTTCTCTCCTTCAATCATTGCCTGGATTTATCACCGTGAGTTAAAAGGATGGATAACTTGGTGACCTTTTCAATCTTGTCTCCTTGGCTAAGGTTGCCAATCATAAGACATGAACCAACCAGAGCTCTAAGTCACACAAATCCAAAAAAATCAATTTCTAATTATAAATCTGAAGTTTGGTTGTGCCTCGATTCCAGCCGAAAGGGGCACAGAAATGCACTTCTGGAAATATGACTCAAAGAATACAGATTTCTTGTGAGGTTCTATTCTGTTCAACAGAGACACCACCCCCTCTGTGCCATCCCATCTCACAGGGCACTAAAATACCTTTCCCTTTCATGGCATCTGTCCAGTGATTTGATCGATAATGTCCAGCATAAAGACAACAGAATTCCATGAAAGCTTCTCCATGAAATTAACTTTTCTACTCATCTAGGCTCTCCTTTTATTGTCAGAACTTTGAGAGTGACTTTGCAATAGTGTTTACAATAACATTAATAAGCCTGTAAACTGAAAAGCCTGAGGACAATTTCTCAAACCTGATGAGATAAATTGCACAATAAATGCATATTGAAAGAGATATTTCTTTCAAGTCTTAAAACTTTACTTAGTATTCAGTCTAAATGTATTATATACCACTTTTACTACTTCTTTATTTAAAAACAAACAAATTCAAAACCATAAAAGTCAGTTTTGCTTCATTTGACTTGTGAGATGTAAACAAGGAAGCTGATTTTGCCATGGCTTTATTTAACTAGTATTGATTTATTATTTCATGCCACAATCCTCTCTTCAAATTACCAAGAGCACCCCATTCTCAAAATATTTAAGCAGAATCTAATATTTACCACTACATTTACTACTGTTGTTAATATCAAATGGAAATTGAATATGAGGAAGTTGAATGTGCCATTTTGTTATTGATTAATGTGATGAAGCCTAAAAATCCATTACTTTAATATTCAGGCTATCAAAGCAGATAAACACTGGCAATAAAGTATTTGAGACTTACATGGAAAAAGATTAAAAAAACCCTCAGTAAACAGAGAGAAAATCACATTTGAGTGAGATGTAGACCAGTGGTTTATCTTTAGTCAATACACTTAAATCAGAGCTGCATCTTTTGAGAACCGCAGAGAATGGTGTCCATTCAAAACACAGAGACTCATTGAAAAGGAGAATTGTTACAGATTATCCCATGTTTCTAAAGCTACCTGCTGTTTTGCTACTTCTACTGCTCATCCTTTTAAGGATTCAAGGAGTTGTGAAAGCAGCTTAGAGGGAAGGCACTAGGAAGGTCAGAACAGCACGTTCCCAGACTGCAAACAGCAGTTAAAGTCTTGGTAACTTCAATCCCATGAGCAAGAAATGGCTCTTTGGGCAGGTCTTGTTTGCCAGGCTTTGGGCAGTGCAGTGATGCTGGAGCAGGGCAGTGGTGCTGGGGCAGGGCAGTGATTCTGGAGCAGGGCAGTGATGTTGGAGCAGGGCAGTGGTGCTGGGGCAGGGCAGTGATGCTGGGGCAAGGCAGGGGTTCTGGAGCAGGGCAGTGCAGTGGTTCTGGAGCAGTGCTGCGGTTCTGGAGCAGGGCAGTGCAGTGGTTCTGGAGCAGTGTCGCGGTTCTGGAGCAGGGCAGTGCAGTGGTTCTGGAGCAGTGCCGCGGTTCTGGAGCGGGGCAGTGCAGTGGTTCTGGAGCAGTGCAGTGCAGTGGTTCTGGAGCGGTGCCGCGGTTCTGGAGCGGTGCCGCGGTTCTGGAGCAGCGCTCCGGCGCTGGAGCCGAGCGCTGCCGCGGTCCCGGACCGCTGCCCGGTGCCGGTGCCGCTGCCCGATGCCGGTGCCGGTCCGTGCCGGTCCTGCCCGCTCCCCTCCCCGCAGCCCCGGGAGGAGCGGTGATGGGGAGCTGCCAGCATGCATTCCTGCCAGCATGCATTCCTGCCAGCATGCATTACTGCCCGCACGCATTCCTGCCAGCACCCTCAGCCTGGCGCCGTCCCCCGACATTGCCGCGGGCAGCCTGCCTCCCTTTACAGCCAGCTGCACCATTACAGCTCTGCGCTAATTCCCGAGAAGTTTAAATGATTGAGCACTCCGCTCGGGAAGAGAAGGCTTTTTGGTGGTTAATAATGCAGGGGCTTAGACACTTTATTGTCTTAAGAGGCGTGCTGGTTTGAATAGCACAGGGAGCTTTCCGTGCATCCCTTCTAGACTGACACATCTGTCTCGGGAGGATGGAGACCCTGTGCTCTTCCCAAACGAGGTATGGCTGTGACTCCTTATGGAGAAAGGGAAAGATGGATGTGATCCCAGGAGGTTCAGCTGCAGACTGCTGTGCTTTATTAACTGCAGGCTGTTGTGCAATTGAACCTCAAAACATTAGGAGCCGTTTTCACTGAAGTAATTCAAATTACTTGAAGACTATCATGTTAACAAATGCAGTGTGACTGTTTACAAAATTGGAAAAACACCTGTTAACTTGCCTGAAATGGGGGAAAAAAAAGTAAGAAAAAAGGTTTTTGAACTTCGGACAACTTTTGAGAAACAAAAAGCACATTCTTATTTCTGAAATATTAGGGAAATGACTTAATTTTTCATAAGTTACTCAAGGGTAGTTTTCTGACTGCCACTCTGGCACTGCAGCCCAATATGTTTGATTACAAACCCAACAGCATCTGCTTGACTGTAGTTCATAAAAATATTAGAGAGAAAATCAATTATTTTTCTTGTACTGTAGTCATGGATAATATACCTAGAGGAAAATACACCTCTTTGTATATCAAAAGCATAAAACATGGTATATATAATTGTGATGAATACAAATGGACAGGAAAATTACTTTCTCTGACAAATGCTACATTTAGCTAAAGTAGAAAATGTACAGCTCAGTATGAATTCTCATTAATAACGTTCTAAATTTCTACTGGTCACAATTGAAAAGTAAATTTCACAGCATTTCAAAAAATCCTTCTACATCCCCCTCTTATTAGCCTGTAGCAATCCCTCAACATGCTTTTGCCTTTCCATGAAAAAATCACACAATATAGGAGAAAAGGGCAATTTGGTGAGTTATGCAGTATTCTTCTATGACTAACACAGAAGATTTCAGTTTCCCTTTGCTTCTGGGTTTTTTGTTTTTGTTTTTTTTTTTTAGGAAAAAGGTATTTAAAGATAAAAAGAGAATTCCTCAGGAAAAGGGGAAGTACAAAACCCAAGGACCTGAATGACAGCCTCGCTGTAGCAGTAATTTAGCAGTAGCTGCACACAACCACCATGGCAAATGCACATTCCAAGTATTAAAACAATAATGAGAGGTTTTAAAGAGGTGGTTTTATGTCTATTCAATCTAATTATATGCTTCTCTCCTATCATCATATTCAGTAAACCAGCTAATTTCTTTCTATTTTTCACCTTGGGCTATTTAAGCTTTAATATATAATCCAAATCACTAAATCTTAGAGCAAATATTCACTAATTTAAAAGGAACAGGCTTCTTTTTCTCTCTCACCAGATAAACTGCTGACATTGAAAGCTGCGAGCTCTTGATGTGATGTGTATTCTCCAAGTGGGGAGAAGCCAGCACAGAGGATCTAAAGAAATGTAAAGCGTTTATTCTTACTGAAACCTGCTGAATTTCAGTGGTGAATGGCACATTTTTATTGCAGTCACTGACCTCAGCCAAGGCACGTGCCCCATGGTGCACTGAAACATGACGAAGATCTCATGGTCTGCATGGAAAGTGTTGGTGGCGGGAAGGGAAGGTGGGAAATGAGGGGCTGTGATGCTGTGGCAGGAGCTGGAGCACACCTGGACAAAGGCTGGGAAGGCTCTGCAGTTCAGCCTCTGCTGCCTATGGGTTTGTCTTTCACATCTGCAGTGTGTGGATTCTAGAAAGACATGAATTACAATAGTGTGGAGCTTGTAATAGCTCTCATTAGCTCCATTAGTTTACTTCCAGCACCAGATAAGCAGTTTCAAAGTACAGACTGTTCCAGGAAGAGCACGTTCATTCACCAATGGCTGACA
>JANRGV010000045.1:5417003-5469933 GCA_024734035.1 Alethe castanea | reverse complement strand
TACTTCCAGCACCAGATAAGCAGTTTCAAAGTACAGACTGTTCCAGGAAGAGCACGTTCATTCACCAATGGCTGACAGAAAAGCTTTGTTTTCCGCCTCGCAGAAAGCTGCTACAGAATTACTGCAAATGTAAATATCTATTTTTGTGATCTCTGCTGGCATATGACTTGACATATGCATTTGGTGAAATGTTGCCCTCTTCCCATGCTTCTGGAAGCCACGTCCATCCCATCTGCTTCATTCCCAAATACTTAAATTTGCTTTGTCTTCAACATCAACAACCCAAAATAAATAACACGTATCCTTTGTCTGTTGATGTGGCTGTCAGCCATTTACCATTTCTTACTCCATCTGTGTCCTCCCAGCTGTTCAATCCCAGCACTTCTTTCTAACTGTGGCATTCATCAGTAGCACTTGGAGCATGAAATATCAACGTGGAGCCCTTTCCTTCCATGTGCTATGGATGGGGCAGAGAGCACTGCCCATGATTGGCAAGGATCAGGGATTAGGGGTTTGCAGGACCTGGATGATCCCTGAGATTTGGACAGGCCACATGTAAGACTGCTGATCTATTGATTCATGGCAGGTAACATTCACATTTGGAAAGCTGTGGCAAATCATCCTCAGTAAAAGGCAGAGGGAGCTACAGGTGGGGAAGTTTAACCTCCCTTCCTCAACAGAATTGTGCAGCACATCCTCACAGAAGCCACTGCCAAATATATGAAGGACAAGACAAGGAGGAGGAACAGAATGGATTTACCAAGAGCAAACTGTTCTTGCTCAGTGTGGCCAGCTGCTGTGAAACAGCCTGCTCTGAGGAGATCAGTACATGTAATTTTCTTTCTTCTTAGCAAGGCTATGGACAAGACACTCAAACAGGGACAAGCAGACTGGCTGGCCAGAGCAGAGGCAGGCTGCAAACCTGTTGGACCCCTGGTCTCAGGCAGTGATGGCTGTTAGTGAATGTTTTCCCTTCCAGGAGCTGAGCTCCTCAGGGATAATGTGTCCTCATCTTCATCTAAGGCTCAGAAGATGGAATGGCAGTGACTCAGCCCAGAGGAGCCTTCTCTCCCAGTCCTCTTAATTTTTACAACCATCAACATTTTCATACCACAATAGATTCATCTTGAAGTTTTAAGACTTTTCAAGAAAAAAAGAAGTACATTAAAAGGAGCAGATGGTTTAAGTGGGGTTGTAAATAAGTGTATTATCTAAATGCAATGAGTCCATTTGGGATAACAAAAAAAGCTCAGAACAGTCACATAAAGAGGAAGTTTATTGTGCTAATAAGTTGTCATCTAGAGCAAAAAAAAAGAAAAAAAGAAATGAAAGCATCTGTTTGATTTTAAACAAGAGTCTTTTGGGAATAACACAATGGAATGCCACTAAAAATTATATGGATTTTTAACTTTCAGTGGGGAAATAGGATTCCAAGAGACCATAAAACAGTGAAGGAGTTTTAAGATTTTACAGACAATTGCATGTAGGTGAGGAGTGGTGGGATAGTTACACAGTTTCTAGTCCAATGTTTCTCCATCTGTGATCCACAAAACACCAGCAAAATCTATACAACACAGTTGTAAAAGCAAATTAAACCAGGCATATTCCTCTCCATGTGCAAAAATACTATGAAATGAAAGGTGGTAAAAGAAATATAATAGGTATAAAAGGTTGTGTTTCATCAGGTTGTAAAACACAAGTATTGCAGCAATGCTGTTTGAGTTAGTTCATTCTTTTGTTTTTTCTCACCAGATGTTTTTATGTGCTTGTTAAGACATGTAAATCATCAAAGGGAGCTGGGTCAATTAACATACTGCTTAAAAAGCAGTTAAAATGTTTTTACTGCTCTGTCTTCTACTCAGAAAGATAAGAAATAAATGTGTACCCTAAAGATCTTCCTGAAGGGGAATGGGAATGCAGGTATGATAGAATTTTGAGCTTCTAGGGAAGAGAAATGTCATCTTGAAAAATTGAAATCTGCCCATCACTGCTAGTGCAGGCTCCATTGGTGCTTGAAAAGGCAGGAGAAATGATATGATACTACCAAGAGCACCTGTGAAACAGCTTCAGGTGCAGGTTCTGGATACAAAAACAAAGCCAGGGAGCACAGGACATCAATTTCAAAGGGAATCGAGAATTCTTAGCAATTCCAAATTCTTGGAAATTTAGTATGTAGTCTCCCCAGAACACTAAAAACCTTCATTTAATATTTCTGTACAAATGGGACCAAAAAACAGTGTGCCCAGGAGGACTAAAAAAAGTAGGTGTGGAGGATTGAGGAACAACAGTGCCCTGCATGAGTGAGAGCAAACTGGAAGGGTCAGGACATCACCAATTTTGCCATGGAAAATACATTTTCTTCATTTTTTACAAGGTCTTGAAATTTTGGCAGAAAGACTTGAAAGGAACTAAAAAACATCCAAGTCAGTGATTAGAGTGACCTACTTGATATCTTTTACTCAAGGCCAAATTTTGCATGCATTATGCTTTTCAGTTAAATGATACATTTGCATGCATCTATTTTTGATGGTTCTCCTTCTGAAAGACTTGGAGAAAATTAATAACTCCAGACAAACTCACTTCAAGCATTACAAGCTTCAGGGCTAGGAAATGATTGAGAGCAGGAAACTTCTGTTTTAGACAGGAGGCTCCTAGAAGGATTCTATCATCCTTGGCTTTGAAAGATATAATATTTTAGAGCAAGTAAGGACTAGTCTAGATTCAGGTTTTTTTACTTTAGTTGCGATATTAAAATAACAAAATTCCAGTCCTGATAATCTCAAGTTTCTTAGCAAAATGGGATAATTCAAGATTTTTTGTTGCTTTAACTTTCTTCCCAAGTTTAAAATTTTGGGTTTGCATCAATACCAGAAGTATGTTTCCATTTACCCTTTTGAGAAACAGGGTTGGTACATATATGGAAAATAACATTTCAAAACAAAATTACTTGCTCTGCCAATGAATTTCTTTTGAAATCTGAGGGGTTTGTTCAAATCCTGGTTTTGTGGAAGCTCCTAGAGAAAGTCAAGCCAGATTAAAACCATTTTTATCCCATTGCCTACAGTTATTTACTTTGTGAATGACAGGATTCTGTTAGCACTGGCTGTTCAAGAGCCCATTTCTAAAGATGCCCAGCCTGTCCTGCACACCTTCCAGCTATTATCCCAGAAATCCATTTTTATCCCTCAGTCTGAGTGGATATTTCAAATGCCACTGGAGATGTGAAGACAAAGAAATCCAGAACTGATTATTTGGGGCGGGAGGAATTTTTCCGTTTCAAAAATCCAGGGCTATAATTACTAATCCTTAGACTATTCTAGAAAACCAGATGAGTAGTTTTATGTTAAGCTATTATCAATAACTAATCTTCATCTTTTCAGGGAAATTCCCTCAGCTTTGGACATCACTGCTTATATAATCTCTTCAAATATTTATTCAGAATAAATAGGTTTTACATATCCCTACAGTGTCAATCTAAATATAATTTTGATTGACATAGGTACTTCAGCAAATTATACTGAGTTGAGCAGAAAACTACAATTACCCAGTTTTATTTGCTAATCACCGCCCTATATTTGTTGAAGTGGCTAGAAAGATTGGATCACTTGATCTCTTGCCTTCATAAAAATTACTTTGAAATGCTGCCTTTGACTTCTTCCGTTATTTTTATTGCATATCACCAGCCTGGCCACTTTGATCATGGAAGAATGACAAGTTGTAATTATTGGTGTTTTTCTCTAAGGGCGAAACAATGACCCTGGTGGCAGTAAATACCCAGAGCCTTCTGCTCTGGGGGCATTTTGGGGCTGTGCTGAGGCCAGCTCTGCAAGATGGAGCTCTTCAATTTGGCCATCCTTGGGGTCTCTGGAAGGGCTGGGGGAAGGCTGGTGTCTTCCCACACCAGAGAGCTCTACCAGGCTGCAAGGAATCTTTTCTCTTCAGAAACCCTTTAATTCTTCAAATCTAAGAAAAAGAAATTTCCCTATCAGTTTCACCCATGGGTATATACTCTAGGAATAAAGGAAAAAGGAATAGACCTAAAATCTGACAGTACAAGATACTTCACATTCAATTATGACCCAGCAATTAATTTTAAAGTTTTACTCTTTCTCACCATTTAGGTTGGGAAAAAAAAAATATTACAGCAGCATATCAATAGATAATGAATATAACTGACTTGTTTTCTCCAGAGTAAAATTACTTAATCTCTGAGTCAGGTTTTGTCTACCTGGTTTACAGATTTTTGAGGCACTTTGAGCATCTGGGCTTTGTCATGGTGTGTGTAAACAGTAAATGGAAGAGGTTTTTGCTCTGAAATTTTAAAAAGCTAATGCATTAGTAAGTAGGAAATTTCACCAGGAAAACCACAGTAAGGGTAAAATTATCTAAACTATTAGTCACAAATATCTCCTTGCTCTAGATATTTTCAAAATTTCTGTGGAATATTTCTCTTCCCAAAACTGCAAAAGAACAAGAGCAGAAATGAGAGATTGTGTTCCAGGCACAGAGTGACCTTTTCAAAAGGGAAAGCATATGTCCTCAAATTCAAGTTGTCTAGTCTTGCTGAAATTCCACTTTTAAGTCAGCTCCCAGGATGAATTATGTCTTCTGGTAAAATAGGAAACAGAAGTCTGACAGCTGACTGCAATCTTAAATTTCATGGAAAATAGCAGAGCACACTCATGGCTTAGGGTATCTTCAGCTTACAGCAAAACCCTTTTGGTGCAGGACTCAGACTTGCCCAGAAGAAAAAAAAAATCAAAGGTCCATTTTCATCTGAAATAAATAGAGTGGTTTGGAAACACATGAAAAGTCCTAATGATACATTCAAAGCACTTTTGGCCATAAATGTTACTAAAATTTAAAGTTTGCTAGAGACCCTTTTCTCAGAGAAAAGCTTTTCATCTTTTCATCTTTTCATCCATCAAGCAGTTTGCATTCCTAAAATGTCATTGTATTACCAATGTGATGAAGAATCATTAAACAACCACAAACTTCCTCAACATTGAAGAAAACTTCAAGAGTGGGGGGAAAAAAAAAAAAGCCAACTCATTAAGTTATCCAGAAATCCAAATGGGACTTTTAATAAGAATATTTTATTTGGCCCAATCACATCCTGGGAGCTTCATCCCACTGGCCTAGAGACTGGAGGCTGTAACCAGGTACTGAAGATTGTGTCACTTGAGAGAGGGCATCAGTCCTTTCCCTATCCTGCCTTGTAAGCCTTTCAGCTTTTAGGAACAGAGTTTTCTACCCTTCCATGATGTTAATAATTTCTGTTATTTTTGCAATTTTGCAATAAGTGTAGTGTGTCAGGAATTCCAGGATGGGCAAGGGAAAAATGAAAAGGTTGCAAAATTAGAGACCTGGAGCTTCAGAAGGTGCATTTTTAAACCTGTGAGTTGTTCCTTACTTCTGAAAGGGAAATTAAAAGAAACAGGGAAGAGGTGTTTAAAAAAGTGGTTCTTTATTGTATCATGTGGGATGTACCTGAACCCTTTTCTTGGCTCAGGAGAGTCAAAATGTGGGCATTGCTGAAGGAAAAGCAGAGAACAGCCTTTGGTGAGTGCTGTTGTGTGTGTTCAGACAGCAGAGACCATTTAATACTATTGTACTAGATGGGAAAAAACTGGGAATGGATAGCAGCTTTCCCATTGCTAGCAATTTTCTACTAAAATGTAGGTTTTAAATATAACATTATTTAGTGAAAGTAGCATTTCCTATTTTCTCCCTTTCTGTCTTCCTGGCAAATATTTGGAATTTTGACACCATTTCCCACTGGAGGAGGTGCCTCTCAGAGCCAGGCACCAAACCCCTGCTCCCTTTGCATTATGTCATTGCTGCATGCCGTTTTTCCCTTCTCTCAAAAATTGCCTCTATACAGAGACATTGCTGGAGAACTCAAAGGCTCCAGAAAGGGGTAGTGAAAGGCACTGACAAACTTCCTGCATGTCACAACATAATTCATTTGTTGCTGTGCCCACGGGGATAGAGGCACAGACTGAGCAGGGAGCCTGTGCCTCATCCATGGGATGTGCTTCAGCAGAGGAAATCTGGGGCCATAGGCAAGGACACTGCCAGTGACAAATGCAGAAAAGGAGCAAACACCTTCCTTATTTGAAAGAGAAAGATGAGAACACTAAACACTTAACGAGATCAAGGGTGAGCACTAACAGAACATAAAGGGTAAACTTCGAAGTCAAGCAAACAAATAAAATGCTGAAGGGCACTTCCATTCATGACAGACAGGAAGGAAGAGATCTGCTTTCATGGCACAGAAACCCTCTCAGCAGCCTCCAGGAAGAATTCATTCCTACTGGCACGATTAAGAGAAAATACCTGTACCTACCTCCTGTTCTAATCTCAAAAGATCTAATATAGAATCAGTAGCATTTTCTTTCCTATAACTTTATTGAACTGTTACAAGCA
The DNA here is from genome assembly GCA_024734035.1 of Alethe castanea. Taxonomy (NCBI): domain Eukaryota; kingdom Metazoa; phylum Chordata; class Aves; order Passeriformes; family Muscicapidae; genus Alethe; species Alethe castanea. The sequence goes on along the minus strand of JANRGV010000045.1, from coordinate 5,463,504 downwards.
ACAACAGGCAAATAACAGAGGTGGACTGCTTATCTTGTGGCTTATGACAACATGGAAGTTATTGACCACATATTTTTGTGTCCTAGGACGACATAAATGTGACTTTTTAAATACTCACAGGTCATCAAGCACAGGCACAAAGTCAAACTTGCATGTGACAATTTAATTTTAGGCAGCTCGCTCTGATCATTTTTCTTCAACACAAAATTAGCTAAAGTGACCTTAACTGGACTGGTGTTAATCCCTTTGTGCAGAAGAGCCTATACATACGGGAAACATAGTTTAATATTTACTAGTGCTCTGAAGGAGACAAAAATGACCTTTCCTAATTAAATGTCATGACATGAAGGGTAATATTGGGATAGAATATGCATCTGAATAAAGTTAGGGTGCTCATGTCTCTGGTAGAGTTAAATATTCTGGGCTCAATTCTCTGATTTAACACTGGTGAAAAACCAGGATCTGCTGTTTTGAGATAAATGGAATTACCTTGTTTTATATCAGCAAATCCTGCACAAACCCAAGCTCTCTGATCCTAGACTTGCTGGGATAAGTACATTTAAAGAATTTATAAAGTTCTGTGGCGGAAAAAAAGTGTTTTCACAAACTTGTACTCGGTAGGAGATGCAGTTCTATATTAATTTTTGCTCAGGAATGCTTCATTATCTAAGATTATAAATTCATTTGACATAATGGAAGGACAGGATAAATTATTCAGAGAAGATGTGAATAGTTTATATGCCATCAGTAAATTCTCAAGGACAGGGAGATTTGAAATATTTTGTGGCATAAGGTTAATTACCTATCTGATGTGAATTCATACATAGATGTTCTCATTTTGACATACGATTATGCTTTTAAAATACACACATAATGTTATGGTCTGTTTATTTCTCTGCCTTAACCAAAACTTTAGTACCAGTAAGACAATACACATTTCTCTGATTATTTCTCCTGCTGATAATTTTTGGGGCAAGCTGTGATTTCATTTGTTTCAGCCATGCTGGAACATTTTTAGTATTTACACTAAATTTTCTCCTTTTAAATTTGTGGGTTTGTAGCAAATGAGGGAAGAGAACAGCATGGAGGTACAAATCTCTAAACACAAAATATAAACTTAGAAAATTCAGAGGATGTTGAGGACATGCAAAAAAAGAAAAAAAAAGTTTCACATGGAAACTTTTCTGTAAACCTTGGCAGTGTGATATGGTTAGGTTGCTCGTTGTCTTACTTCAGTTCTATAGTAAGGACATATATAATAAAATGCAGATGGAAGGACTGCTGATGAATCTCACTCACTATTTCACTTAAGAAATACTTGAGAGAAGGGATAAGGCCTGTTCCAGTCCTAGTGTTAGACCAAAGAGGTGCTGGAGCAGCCAGAGCTGCCCCTGCTGTCATCTCCTGGAGCTGCTCACCACACACCTGGTGCACAGAGAGGAGCACACACAAATTCTGCTGCACAAAGCAGTGGGGAAAGGCAACAGCCAATCAATACTGTCAGCTGAGGGATCTCCACATCCCTGAGTGAGGAGATGAACATTCCTGTGGCTTTTCTGGTGCCTTTAACCCCAGGGAGGCCACGAGTGGCTTTGGGGTTATCCAGCAGGAGAGCAGGCACAGTTTGAGCATTAGGGGAGGCCAAGAAGGGCTAAAGATGAGACTCTCCTCTCCACAGTTTTGAGATCTGACCCAGCAGCTTAGTTTCCCTAGTCCTCTCCAACATAAAAAAAACCAAACTACAGGACAAAATATAAAAAGTGAACAAATATCTCTCGTGCTTAGAAAAAACACCATCATTGCTATTTTGTAAGTATAAGCAATTGAATTTTATGGACTGCATTTATGGGCTTGCTGGCTGTCCTCTCAGCCTCAGTGCATGCATGAGACAGCTGGAAGAAGCAGGGTCACAGAACTTGGAAATATGCCTTGTTAACACATAGCATGTATCTCTGACACTGCTGAAAATCTGACATAAAATAGATTTAGAAAAACTATGATTGTCATATTACATGATCTCAACTAGCAAAGCTTTCAGACCCATGGCATAAATCCTGAGCCAAAAATCACTTTACCCTTTAATAATTACTTTATCTGCTAAGACTAATGCTGATTATTTTTCCAGTGGTTATATTTTGTTTCATTTTTACAGGATTTCTGCTCAATGCTATTGAAGACTGTCCCAAATTCGTTCAATACTCTTAATTAATATTTGTGTTTCCAAGATCTTCTGATGTAATTACAGGAACATTAATCTGTCAGCAGTAATCTCAGAAAGGTTCACAGACTCTCTGCTCTCAGGGCACTTAATGGGGCCGCTCTGCCAGAAGAAGCCAGTAGGAGAGATGGGTTCAAATTCAGGCTCTTCTCTGATAAAACATTCCTGCCAAGCCAGTAGAACAGCAAAGGGGAATAAACAGCTTATTGAATCAATTTTCAGTGACAGGATGTAGACCTAGTCCAAATTCCCCCAAATCAATAAAAGAATCAACTTTCCCCAGGCTCAGAGCCACCCAGAGCTGCTGGGTTTGCTTGTAGTGCCAGAGCCAGGGGCAGCCAGTCCAGCAGAGCCTGGCACAGGGAAAGGGCTCTTGCACTCTTGAGGCAACAAGGCTCCAGTTTTTATTGTTTCATGCAAAACAGGCAAAAATCTGTGGGGCGGGGAGTTCTCCTCTGCTGTACAAACTCCTCAAAAGATGAGTTCTATATTTGAATGCCTAATGAATATCCACCCAAATGTGGCTCAAAAGCTGAGTGTTGGGGTCAGGATCTGTCCTTCTGTGAGCAGAGTTACAACCCATGTCCACCTGTAGTCTGAGCCTTGAGGCAAGTGATGCCTGAGCCATGGGATTAGCAGGGGTCAGGCTGGTCAGGCTGACCCTTAATTACTTGTTTGAACCCCTGAGCATTGTGGCTGTTTTGAATGTAGGTGTTTGTGGCCATCAGGGCAGGGTAACAGTGAGCAGGTCTGACCCACATAGACACACAGCATGCTCCTCTGAAAAGTTAAAGCAGGATGAGAACTGCCATCACCTCCCTTCAGGAAAATACCCTGAACACCTGAAAGGGGCCAGTGGCTGTTTGCCAGCTTTTATCAAACCAGGATTGCAGGCTCATGTTCACTAAGCTGTGGCCTGCATCCTTCCACCTATCCCTGCAGGATGCCAGCTTTCATTCCAGCTTGTCCCTGGCAGATTTCTCACCCAGCCACCAACTGAGCCTTGCTCCCCAGACAGGGGAGAATCTTCATGCCATGGCCTTGCCTGGCACAGACCAGCACATCTATTGGCTTCAACTACCTGGTTTTCTAAAGAACTGCACTAATTTATACCAGTTGAGGCTCTGACCCTCTAATTCTGGGATCAGTTTAGTCTGCATCAGTGAATAGGTTATCTCCTTAATTTAAATCATTGCTGCATATGAAATTATTCAGTATAATTTGATGGTTGGCTAAAATTAATGAAAAATTTGTCTCGCTAAGGCCTTGCACAAAGTTGAACTTCACAATATTAATCTTAGCAAATTAAGACATAGGAAAATGTGCTTTGTTAGCAAATGATGATTTGTGTCACAAAGCATGTGCTGAAAGAATTGAGACTCAATGCTTAAATTAGATGCTGAATCAATGAATTGTTTTGTGTTAGGGACCCTCATCTTGGGGCTGAGCATGTAAACTTGTGGGGTGCTTTCTGATCAAATGGAGGGAGCAGCACAGGTGCACACAGAGTCACAGCCTCTGCAGCTCCCACATTTCATCCCTTTGAAGCCTTGGAGTGGCTGCCTAGAACACAAGCTAGCCAAGATTAAGAGAATAAAAGTTGGTGTTTATTAAAGGCCTTCAATAGATACACCTTGGGCAGTCAGAAGCCTCTGAGAGGGGCTACACCCAAGATGGACAAGGGTCATGAGTTCTTCAGATAGCTATGAGTTTGGTCTATTTACATATCAGAGGTTAATTGTCCAATTACAGCTTCAGGTAATGAAGTCATATTCCCCTGGACTGCCTCTCCTCTGATTCACCTTTGTTTATACTTTTGGGGCCTGAGGCAGAGGGTGTCCTTGAGTTTCAGGCCTAGAGAGGAATAGTTTTGTCCGACCAAAATGTGAAGACAGTAACTGACACACTATATTGAGTGGAGAGTTATACCCTAAAGCAGTATAGGATCTGAAAAATAGAAAAGCTAAAATCCTAAGGCATCCCCATGTCTGCAGGAGAGGGGGGTGCTTGTGAACCCCATGTCTGCTGTGCAAGCGCCATGCAAGGGGAGCTGGAACCCTGCAGGCTTAGTTACAGCAGGGTGTTGAAGAATTCACATTTATTAAACCACAACAGCAGACAAAATGTCACCTCTTGTATTACTAATACTGAATAATTTGTTCACTTATTGCCTGTTAATTATGTGCCACTAATAAGTCACTGAACCACTTTGATGCTAATGTGATGCAAGCTGTGTGAGCTGAGCAGGTTTTCCCCAGGAGCCAGCACTGCAGTCAGACACAGCACCAGGCAGGTGGCCTCACACCCCCTTCCCCCATGGCATCTCCATGCTGGGTGGCAGAAAAAAGAGACACTGACACATGGGGATGAGGGAAGATCACCGCTGGCAAAATTATTTCTGTGGGAGGCAATAATTCATTATACTGGTACAAGTTGTGGCACGTGTGCTCTGAGCTACTAGACAGGGTGGGGGCCAGTCCTGTTCCCACTGCCCCTTTGTCATCCTTCACCCCATTAAAGATCACCTGAACACTGCCATCCCCAGAATTTTTGGCACTGCAGTGGGGTAACCATGCTCATTGAGGGAGGAGCAGAGAAATCTTCTTCCCTCTCATTGTTCCCTGGCAATTATACCAGACTGCAAATCCCTTGTCTATTCACTTCCCCAAATATAATATTTTTGATTCACAAATACAGTATGTGCAGATAAAAGCTGCCTGTCCTGCAGCCTTTTTGCTTCTGAGTGTGTTTGCTATAAATTATAAAGCGAGATCTGCATGACCTCATGCATCAAAGCCAGGACCATATTTTTTCTGCTGTTGTAATCCATCAATACCAGATACTTTCAAGGGTTCATCACACATTCATTCATATTCCATCAGACAGGCTTTGCATTCACATCTGCTGCCCCCATGCCCATGTGAAACAATCTCTGAGCCAAAGGAAGGGTCCATACAACACACTGAGAGATTTTTCAGCCAAGTGCCCAGCTAGAGGTACATGATGACAATTTTGAAACAAAATCATATGTAAATTTTATTGCAACTTCAGTGCCCTAAAGGTTTTTAAATTCTACTTCTAAGGGAAGATATACTTCTGTATAAACCTGAAAAGTTTAGCAGAGCATGGTCCCTTGAATTTTCACCAAGGTTCACTGGTTATAATTTAATGCTTGGCTGATGCCACTGTTACAAACACGAAAATAAAAACAAAAGTAATTTAAGAGAGAAAACAACCAGCTCTTTTTTTTTGGCTTTTTTTTTTTTTTTTTCTGTCTGGCAGGGTCCAATAGCATAGTAGAGGCTTTTTCAAGAGCTACTTTTAAACAAGAGTGAGTGCCCTGCCTGAAACTTCACCTCAGCAGTGACTCACCAGGTAGGGTACCAAATTTTCTAGATGTAAATTAACCCCTTGAGTTCAGGACCCTTGAATCCTCTAGTCTGGTTATCCTACAGCCTCTGCCTGAAGCAAGTGTGGCTCAATTGTGAGTTTCTATGTACAAATTCTGGGGAAGCTGCTGTGCCCCCTGACCTGCAGTGCTGCTCTCCGCTTCTGAACCCTCCATTGCAATTATTTAGCCTGGAAAGCTCAGTCCCTGCCTTCATGAAGGCTTGCCCTTCCCTTTGGACAGAGGGTAGAATCAGAGAATCACAGAACACAATCTCTATTTAAAATCTGGCTGCACTGACTTTCAACAAATTTGTGAAATTTCATGGATTATCTGCAAAAGTCTCAGGAATGTGAATTTAAGTAGGAATTGGTTGTCTCATATTTCTGTAGGAAAACTTCTCAGATTGATGTGAATAATATTTTAATTGAGAGACATAGAGCGCATAAGAACTAGAAACAGCCTTATTTGCTATTTGTCTAACTCAGTGTTCAGTTTTCACAGAGCAGAATCACAAAAAGCAATCACCTTTGTGTGCACGTGTGTCCAGGCATCTACAGCTGTGCCCTGAATAAATACTTCTCATTTCTCTCTGTCCATAAACACTTCTCATTTCTCTCAGTCCAGTTGCCAAAAGCTGGCAGTTGCATCCAGATGTCAGAAGGGTTCTGCAGCTGCTAAAAAACCCCTTCCCCATCCCTTGGTAACAATGTCCCCTGTAAATAGAGTCTGTCAGGGAGGTTTTGGGTCTCTTCCTTCTCTCCACACCAACAATTTACAAGCTCCCCTGGCCCTGCAGGCAGTGAAGTGCTCCTGCCTCTGTCTCTCCCTTCCCTGGCTGCCTTGGAGCTCAGTCCCAGGAGGCTTGAGGATGGCAGGAAGAATATGATGCAATGAAAGATTCAGAGCCAACCAAAAGGCCTGTAAACAAATGTCTGCAGAAGCTTTTATCTTCTGAACAAACTTCAGCTCACCATTTCTTTCTTGGTAAGAAGAAGAGACTGAATTTAGAGTTCGTTATGTAAGGCTGATTATTTTCTTCACCACAGAAACACTACACAGCTGGATCCCACATCTACCTGAGATTGAATATGCAGTGAAGGAGCAAGGACACCGTCTGCATCACCTCAAGATCTGTTTAAAATAGATGGTTTTGTGCTGCAGGAATCTTAAAATGGATTTATTCTAGTCCAGATAAAGCTTTAAATCTGTATGAAACCAGTTTAAGTCAAGACTCATCAGGAACTGTGATGATTTATGAGTGTGCAAAAGCCAGCGAGCTACCAAATTAAGGAACAAAATGTTCTTTATTTGTGTCCTAGTAGTGGTTCCTTCAAATAATCCCATTACAAGTTTCAAGGAAGGTAAACATGTAAAGCATAGACAGGCTATAAATAATTCCTTTCTAAATGTAAATCTTATAGTGCACCAATTAAAATTATCTAAATATTTAATAACAGGTTGCTACTGATTAAAGACCCTTATATTCCCTCTATACTTCCACCACTACCACAGGATTATTAATCATTTCTCCTTGAGAGAAAACCAGTAATTTATAGTGTCATTCTATTGGTCTGTTTGAAAATAAGAATGAGCATGTGTTGCTTTTTTCATGCATGAATGAACTTTTAGACGTATAAATTAATTAAAAAATGGCAGCAGTGTAATATTTGCATGTTCATAGGATTAATTTTTTATTATTTTCTTCATGTAAGTTTTTGTTTTCTTGTTGCTTTTGTACTATGGGTAATTTCTGGAAAAATGTCTTAATTTTCTTTGCTGAACTGGTTAATGAATGTGCCAGAGCAGCTTGTATTACTTGCATTCAGAGTAAAACTTGCATACTGCAGAACAGATGGGTACTGTGAACTGTTATGATGGCAGTGATTTTAAATAATACATGAAGAATTTTTCTATCTCATTAAGTTTCCAGTTTCTTTAAGAAACATCTTTAAAACAAAAGCAAAATATTCTTAGTGGGAGCTGTTCTTGTTTTGTGTAACGAGATGTCTTTAGCTGCTATGAGGAGAAATATTGGTACAGAACAAAAGCATCACATCTTCAACTCCGATTCACAGTTTTAGTGCACACAGTTGTACAGCAAATGGACTCAGTTCCTGGTTCTTCTTCAAATTCACCAGGGCCAAACACAAATCTAAGGAACAAATGAAAAGGAAGGTGCTAAAAATACCTTCCCTTCTTCCACCCAAATTTTTGGAATGCTTGCAAAAACTCCCACCTCCCCAAAAGCAGCTCTCTTCATCTCTTTTTCTAGTTCTTCTACATTACCAATCTTTTCCCCCTATGGTTTCATTTTCTAGTGCGTTCTCCATTCATTAATCAAAACCCTGTCTGTTTTCATGTTTTCTGAATTCTATTAACAGAGAAATTGGTAAGCACAGAAATTTCTTATAAGTTTCACTCACAGGCTGCACAAACAGCAGACTATTTAGCACTGTTTTGAGCAGAGAAAAAGGCTAGTGCTGAAGAGGAAATAAAGGCAATTATTAAAATACTCAGAATGCTTATTTGCTGTTAAAAGGATAATAAAGTAAGATAGTTTCTAAGTCAAATAGTTTTGCTAATACTCAGACTATAAATTTTAGATTTATGCCAATCACAATAATGAAGAAGATATGCCAGTTGTCAGAACTCATTTTCCCTTTGAATAAGCTGAGCTGGAATTCAATTTAAATGAGATGAGCCAGAACAGCAGACCAGCACATAAGGACTATGGCCCAGTATACAAAACAACCATGTTATGAATCTGAGCAATGAGAATACATTCATTTATCAGGACATGTGCTGGGGGAGGGGAGCTGAAAGTTGGCAGGATACAAATGAGCCATGAGGATGGTCAGGCTGGTCCACCTCTGCACTCCTGAATATACCCAATCCTTATTAAAACAAGAGCCAGTTCTCCCTTTCTTGCCACCTGAGCTTCCTTTGCTATAAATGTGATCAGGAGAAAAGGGCTCAAACAAAAGATTGTTGTGTCTCTGAGAGTGCTGTGAAGAGGCAAAATTTTACTTCTGGCATTTAAAGGCATCACCTGATCTGTAATATCTGCCCTTATTTAAAGACTTCTTTTCTCTTGTTAATCAAAGCAATCCAGTGCCTCGGGTCCCTCTGCCCGTTTGAGACTGGCTGGAGCCCAGGCACTGGCAGGAGGGTGATGGGGTGAGCTGCAGTCCCTGCAGACCCTGCTGGGGCTCATCTGTGCCAGCCACAGCCAGGGGGATTTGCCTTTCCCCCAGCCCTTTGGCTTTTAATTCTGCTCTTGGACTCTCTGACTGCCCCTACATCAGCACCACCAAGGTGCTTCCCCCATCAAATTTCTGGTAATGCTTGCTCCTGCCTTCAAGTATCTTCAAATTCCATTCCAGAACTGAATGGAGGCAACAATATGAAACTGTATGGATGGGAAATTATATCCAATGATAATTTTAAAAAAAATAAAAAAGAAGGTAAAGCTTCTATTAAATTCATAATTTTAACAGGAGCACAAGATTTAACAACTCAAAGTCCTGATTCTTTGAGAGTTTCTAGAAGCTTTAGCATCATACAGCACTCTACTGGCTATTAGGAAGAAAAAGTAACTCTGTCCCACAACATGCTCTATATATTAAAGGCAAATTAAACTTTTTATAGGCAGCCTAAATCTCCACATAGCTTTGAACCACCACTTGAACAATGTGAAACCAGATAGTCTCCATTCCTAAGGATTTGTGAGATAAAAAAGCTATAATCACCCCATGGTCGTTAATTGCTGCTCAAGGCTCTCTAATTCCCAAAGGAAACACCGGATACATTGTGGCTTAGAGCAATCTGATTGAATTCCTTTGCTTGTTTTAAATATGTCTACCATTACATCCCCAGTTTAACTGCCTGAGTTTCCTGCTTCTGAAATATTTATGAGCTGACTCAGGTGACATTGGTTCACAAGTATCAGCAATTTTGTCACAAAGTGTTTAGATTTGCTTAGTCTTCACAGCTCCTTAGCAGATTTCAGTTGTTTCTGCTTATATGCTACCTGCTTCTGCAGAGGAATGCACTTTTCTCGACACTGATAAGTGAGCTGATATTTTCTCTAGAATTCCTGGGCGCTAATTCCCTCTCAAAACAATTAGCCAGTACATCTTGCAAAAACTTCATCACTCAGCTACACAGCCACATCTGAAAGGTGAGGCACAGGACAAGATGTAGAAGTAATTTGAAGCTCTCACTTTATGCATCCCTGGGTTTTGTTGGGTTTTTTTCTTAGGGTCAGTAATGACAGTAAATAGGATTAGTTGGAGCAGTTAGTGCAGCTGATAGAGTTTGGCTGCACATGAAGGTCTGTGGCATGTGGCCATTGCTTTTGGCACGATGTGGATTATAGAATCGTGCATTCAACTCTTTCCTTCTCATGTTAGTGTTCTGCCAAGTCTCTCCGGGCTTTTTCGTCTTTTCAATAGCATCTGTACCTCCTACTTCCCATCAAAACATCCCAAAATGAAATGCAATGAGATGTTCTCAGCGTTTCCTGGTTCAAGAGCTTGGTTGAGTTTGATTAAAGTTGTTAAGCCATTTTAATTTGAGGGGTAAAAATCTGGAGGAAAGCAGGAATTGTCATAATAGAATTATATGCCTCAACTAACACTGAAAAATGAGCTATGGGGCATCAACAAGACACGACGGCTGCTAGCCACAGTGAAGGCAGCAAACAGCAAATTCAGGCACAGTCAGGTGGAACTGGCAGCTGCAGAGAAGAATGCAGTGCACTCCTCTCCTCTCCTCTCCTCTCCTCTCCTCTCCTCTCCTCTCCTCTCCTCTCCTCTCCCTTCCTCTGCATGAACTTTCTGCTCCAGGCATTCTACCCCAACCTTGGGCAAGCCCCTCCTCTGAAGGGACAAAGACTTGAAAAGTGAAGGGAGCTAAGAGAGATGGAAAGCACAGGGACAGCCTGGCTGCATCTGTGGGGAGAGAAAGGAGAGGGGACTGTGGGGCAAACCACAAGTTGGCTGGCTTTGCTGATGGACCAGAGGCCACTGGAGGCTTTCCCATGCCAAGGAACCTTTCAGCCAGCAGGATGACAGTATTGGGAAATTCACTAGAATGCTCAAAGTTGTGACCAGAGAGGAGACTTGTGTCTCCACAGACCAGTGGAAATTATGGGTAAATCCTTTGTAGGGTGTAGGTGATCAGCTAGGGGTGCTGGTGTAACTCATTAAAGCTTCCCCAGTTTCATTAAGAGCAGCTGACTTCCATCACTTCCTTTAGTGTTAGTTTCATAACAAAAGCCCTTGACACACCTTCCATCCCATTTTATGTTATAGTTCAATTATATTTTAATATCACCTGGATGCATGGCTGTTTCATTGCTCCACAGAACAGACTATCAAACAGTAATTTACAGCTTTCTTCCTCTTTATAAGCACTAAAGTATTCTTTCTTCTCCTTCCTTCATTTTTTTCCTCTCATTTGAGTGTGGATAAATCACCAAAGAACAAATTCTCTCTGCAGGCACTGCCTAACTAATAGCTGGGCAGCTCTTGGCAACTCAGAGCACCTTGCTCCAATAATTTTCCAGATGAGGGAACTTGTTATCATTGTGCTGGTTTCAGTTGGGATAGAGTTAATTTTGCTTCCAGTGGCTGGTGCAGGGCTATGTTTTGGAGCTGTGCAGAACACAGGGTTGGTAACACAGAGGTGTTTTTGCTGTTACTAAGCAGGGATCAGACAGAGCCAAGGTCTCCTCTGCTTTTTGTATGGCCGTGCTGGTGAGGACACTGGGGGTGCCTGGGAGGGGACACAGCTGGGACAGGTGACTCCAGCTGACCCAAGGGGTGTTCCAGACCATGTGGCATCCTGCTCAGGATAGAAAGTGCAGGGAAGAAGGAGAAGGTGGGGGTGGAGTGATGGATTTTGCCTTCCCAAGGAGCTGTTCCATGTATAGGGCCCTGCTCTCCTAAAGGTGCTGAACACCTGCCTGCCCATGGGAAGTCATGACTTAATTCCTTGTGTTACTTTGCTTGTGAACATGGCTTTTATGTTCCCTATGAAAATGTCTTTATCCCAAGTCAGGAGTTCTTTCACCGTCCCCATTCTCCCCCTGGTCCCACTGGTGGGGGAGTGAGTGAGGGGCTGGGCTGAAACCACGGCATCTGTGAATAAGGAACTGTGGACAGTCTTTGAAACTCTTTTGTTGCAGTCTAGTCAAACCCTCCAAATTTCCTGTTCTCCTACTCTTTTCCAATGAAAGCTGAGTAGGTAAGAGCCTTCAGAAGGAACTAGTCTTGACACAGGTCTTTCCTTCTTCCTGACAGTGCTCGTTGATTTTACTCCATGCAAATGACTGAAAGCCAACTAAGAAGCATTGCACTTCCATTCCCTCCCCACCACCTTCCCCAAGAGTAATTTTAGTGGAGCTTTGATTGATGTCAGATGAAATTAACTGGAAACATTTAATGTGCTTAACATGTAAAGGCTTAGGGCTCTATTCACTCAGAGTTAGAGACTTTCTGTGCTCCATAAACTCAGAGGACACTGAAGCCTGAATTTCAGCTCTACAGCCAGATGACTTATTAAACAGCACCTTGACTCCTGCCATCATTGCTGCTTTTCACTCCATTATAGATAGAAGGAGGACTTGAACTGATGGCAGCAAGAATGGAATCAAAAGTCCTGTGGCAGAGATGCTGTTAATTTTAGTATTGTGTCCATCATTAAGCATCAGATTAAATCAAGCTGTATTTCCCTCAGCAGCTGTTGAAAATCCTCATTTAACCGAGTGGAAAGGAATATTGTGCTTCAAATGGGAGGATGAATGAGGTTCCTGCTAACAAATAGCTTAGAGGAGGGCTCTGAATAGACAGGGAGGTTTCATGAGGCATTTGCTCAAGAGTATAGTCTCAGGTTTCTTGAAACTAAAAAAGTCTTTGGTAATTTAAAAAACTGAAAGTTGAATAACTTTTTTTTCTCCCTTCTCATACTTGTAGGAGCACCTGGAAAAGAGGTTGATTTCTAAGTGAACAAGTTATATCAAGTTAGAAAGGAAATATTTTTTGTATGTACTTCCTCTTTGACCATCTATCAAAGGCAGATTAACCCTGATAAGGGATAAATATGAGAGGCTCTGGGACTCCTGAGGGACACCTTAGCTGAGCAAAGGGAAGGTCTCTGTGAGTGTGCAAGGCAGTCTTTGCTCAGGGAATGCTCCATTGAAAATTGGTGGGAATCAGAGCAGTGCACTGAGGACATGTAGTATTCAAACTTTATTCTGCTCAAGAGGATTTATTTGCACCTGCTTTACTGCTGCTATTCAGTATTACTTTATTGACTTGTAAGCAAGTCTATCAGCAGCAGAATTTTTTTCCTAAGTGATAAAGGGGCTTTGAAATGTCTGTCTATACAAATACCAGACATTATCCTTTCTATTCTTTGCCATTTCTAAATACATTTGCTTGTGTTATGTATTACTCTGTGATTATTTACCAACTAATCTTTAGCACACACCCGGTGTGCCAAGCTCAGAGCAGCTGGGTTGTTAAAAAGTCATGCTTCAATGAGACAATTGGACACTATCACTTAGTTATGGCTTGCAAAGCTTGTCAGTAATTCTTCAAAATCCAGCTGCAGCCATGACTTTAGCAGCTTATTTGCAACAGCCACGGCACTAATGGAGCATTTACCATAGAGCAATGGCTTCACTGTTACTCTAATGCTGGTTATTGGCTTTCTGATCAATATCCCCCTCATAGGATCTTGATAAGAGTTCCACAAGACAGGATTATTACACACTTTGAGTAGTAAACTCACATCCTCCCTTCTACCAGAAGATTTTTCATTTTCATAGTTCTTTTTACATCTCATTTTCTCCCAGAATGCAAAAAGAGTTGAATTTCAGTTGCCTTGCACTGGAGTCAAGCAGCAAGTGGAGGCAAGGCTGAAATCAGCCAGACTTTTGCTGCACATGAAGGGTTAAACCACTTGATGAAACTCTGCAAAAATTTTTATCTCGAAGTGTCAGAAAGGAGGTAAGAATTCAATTTGTAGAAGTAGAGAACCAGTTGAGATGCAGTCACAGGCCCTGCAAGCATTTTATTCTGCTTAATGTGAAATGAAAGTAGTCCATAAACTACAGGAAGAGCATGTATATAAACATAGATCACAAATCATATCAATTTCTCAAAAGTGAGGCCTTCCACTAACTTGTTTTAAATCTTCATCTTTCCAGAAAATTAAGCTGGAAAATTAAGAGCAGTGGGGACCCATGTATTGTACGGAGGCTTTTAAATAACACATTTCATTTTAGTTCCACCTTTCTGCAGTAGTTTGAAGTATGTGTATCACATATGCTTTCTGCTGGGAAAAAAAATAAAACATATATATGGGTGTGTGTGTATATATATATATATATATGTATGTATTTCTGGGGAAAGCATATAGTTCTTTCTCAAAACACTTGTAAGATACCTCAGATGCATTTTGTAACTGCAGAACAATAACCTTGACAGGTTAATCAATTAGCAACCATTTTCTAGGTGGTGTGTGAAGCCAGGTAAATGGACACTGTTGTGTTGTCTGGGACAATTAATTTTTCTGCATCTTCACTGCAAACCAGTCAATTAGAAGGTATCAAGAGGGACCCTTGTAATGCAAATACAAGGTCATAGCCACTGGGCAATAGGCTGGCAATTCCAGGGGGTCACAGGGTCAGGTTCCTGCTATTTATTTCATAACAGGACAAAGAGCAAAAGTTCCATTGCCGTGTCTGTCATGTCTACAAGATCAACCACACTGTGCAGCCACTGCTGCCAGCACTGTGCACCAGGAGGAAATCAAACAGCCTGCACAGATCATCACTGATGTGTGTTTGGAAGGACTTGCAGAAAAAGCATCAGAGCTGTCACGTTTCTCGAGTTCTGTGAGAGGCAGCTGAGCAGCCAGGTTATTTACAGTTACTGCAGGATCTGTCTGCAGTGATGGGCCACAAAGGCTGCCCATGAGCCAGTCCTCAGGGTCAGGTTCTCCTGTCATGGAGAGGCTTTCCAAGCACGTCTGAATGTCCCCATGTACTAAACACTGAGCTGTGCAGTGTGATCCCCAGGTCATACTCGGAAAAAGCACTGCTCAACATCTTAGGAGAAGTTAATTATAATATTTCTTAGATGCTGAAGAAAACTAGACTGTGTTCTGACTCAGGTTAGGCCAAAATAAAGCAGCTATGTGATGTATGGCAATAGTTTGATTCAAAAAGCATGCTTTACTAAAAATGTATGGTCTTTTCCTGAAGCAGCCAGGGAGAAACAGGAAATTATTAGGTGTTCAAACATGAAAAGCACAAATATCGATCTCACAGCTAAACTGCCAGAGGAAAGAGCAATCCATTTCCTTCAACATGAAGTGTTATGAGTTCCTAAGAAACAGGAAGACATGAAACAAAAGTGATAGCAAGATCAAGATGTAATGTTAGCTAGAGGATTCCATTCCCCCAAATTACATCCAGCACTGGTGAAGCTGTGTGCACACGTGGAAGCTCTGGAGCATCTCTGGGTTTGCATTCCACTTCTGCCAGCCCTATTCCCAAAAGAGCTCCAGGAATTTTTCATCAATGCAGAAAATCAAACTTTGAGGGGTTGAACTCCTAAGTCCACAGAATTCAACATTCCCACTCCCTTGAACCCACTTTTTAGTTTTTATTTTTTTATTGGGTAGAAATAAGGCAAGATTGAGGCTGAGAAACTAATAGCCAGCACAATCCAGACCACACTGAAAAGAGAAACTGCCTAAATGAGAGGGTAAAAATGGTAAATCACTCTCCTTACAGGCTTCAAACCTGAACCTAAGAGCCCATTAAAAACAGAGAGGCTGATGTTTGCTGAGGGAACAAGGGGGAATGTCAAGAGCAGGACGAACGCCCATCTCAAAAAGCTTTTCATCAGGGTGTGCAAGGAGCTGCTGACTCCATCAGGTCATGGGGCAGGGAAACGTGCAGCAGCCTCCAGCTCTCAGGCTCCATTAGAGAGAAGCAGCACTCTAAATCCAGAGTGCCTCTCCTCACAAAGCCCAGTCAGTCTGACACGGCAGCACTCGGAGTCTCTGCGGAGCCGCACCAAACAGGGCAGGATTGGAGCTTTATGAGCTGTGATGTATCAAAGGTGAAAACACTCCCACAACTGGGGGTTGCTGCATTTTAAGGGTGATTGGAGCTGATTCCAGGTGGCAGAGGTGGAGCTGGAGCAGGATGGGCAGAGCTGCCCCTCAAGGTGCCCACGCTGGGCACTGGGCCCCAGTGAGAGCAGAGAATTCCCAGGGCACAGCTCAGCCCTGGGCTGCCTGTAAGAGACTAAAATGAGGGATGTGGAGCTCCAGTCGGGCTCTTTAAAATGCTGTTTATTGTATCCAAATGATGCGGCAATTCAGTTCCAGGTACAATGCATTATATACTTTTCATTACAGAGCATCTTAAAACATGACAACCAATCAATACCTTTACCATTACCTATAGCCTATCATACCTACTAACATTACCATATTCACGTTATGATTTCCAGTCACAAAAGGTTAGTGTGTTACAGTTTAAGATAGAAGTTTTTCAGTTTTCTTGCAGTGGAAAATTCTGAGATCTTTTCTCTACTTGCAACATGGCGTTTTTGTTTGTCTGTGAAAATGTTTTTGCTTGGTAAAAACATCTGTTTGAGGTGGATTTATCCTTTGCTCTAAGTCATAAAAGCCCCTTCCAACTCACTTGCTCTCTGCCTTCTTAGTTACCCAGTAAAACTTGCTCAGCAGTTCTTTTCTTCTACATCAAAACTTGCTGTAATTTCTATACCTTCTTCAGATTCTACATTCAAAGATCTTTCTGTTATACCTACATATCTGTGAGACCTTCCTGTCAACTCCTTATCCTTCCCAACAGCTGCCACGCCAACAGGAACCTGGACACTGCCATTGCCACCCCAACATTTGTCCCAGGACTGGCTGCAGGGAAGGGCAAAGCCAGGCCAGCAGCTACTGCCTCATCCCATTGCTTTGGGAGCAGCAGGGATTTATGGCACAGAGAGAAGCAGAGCTCTCCAAAGTGTCCTAGGAAGGCCTGAGGAGGGAAATTGGAAATTCACAGCTCCTCCCGAGGCAGCAAGGAGGCTCCAGGACACAGACAGCACATGAGATGGCAGTGCTGGAGGAGAAGCTCGAAGTAGATTGTGTTCAGAAAAATAAATTTGTGTTTGCTGTCTCCAGTTGCTGGAAGTGGAAAAATATCTATGGTCCTGTCTTTGACCCCAGTAACTCTTCTTTTTATCAGAAGTCTCTGCTTTAAAAATGTAACAGAGACTACAAAATGTGGAGTTAAATACTTTGGGATTAGAGATGCAATCTGAGAAGCAACAGTAAAATAGCTCATCCCACAAGAGATTTCACTCATCTCTTTCAGAGATAAGTACACAGGGAGCTGACAAAATAAATTTGCCCTTGATATCTTCCTGGGTAACCTGAGAGGAAAATTAAATCCAATTTCTTTCCTGAACATGACATTTATTTTGCTTAGGGAAATCATGTTTATCAATTACGTGTAACATTTCTGATTAACCTGTAGGACTGGGTAAAAAAAAAAAAAAAGGAGTTTTGAAGGCCTACAGTGGGTATGGATATAGAGCTTGTCCTGGTCTTGAGAGGGACAGACTTAGCTGTTCTTCCTGCTAACTAGTACAGTGCTTTGTGATGCCAAGCCTTCTAGAAACTCTCACAGGATCAGGACTTTTTCTTGACCTCTTAAAGGCTGTAATCCTGTTAAAATTATTAATCAGAGCTTTGTAATTTTTAAAAATTATAATTAGATAGCATTTCACATATATACAGTCTCCTATTGTCTCAATTTCTTTCCAAAATTATCTTCTTGGCTCAGTGAGAGAAGTAATCTGCCCTCATACAGGATTATCTCACAAAGCCTTATCAATAAAAATCAACAACTGTTTATAGAATATCACCAGTTCCCAACTAAGGACACAACCACAGTGACAATTCTGGGGTCTGGTGGGGGTATGGCAATTCCCTCACGCTGCTTCTCTGCACAAAAACCTTTCCTCAGTGATCTGCTGCCTTTATTTTGTCAGGCACACGAGTCTGAAGCACTTGCCATAACTTTTTGGTGTTTTGGCTTGCTTTTCTTTAAAGATTTCTTAAATTAAGTGGAAATTTCATTTAAAAAAAAATTAAATAAAGCCCAAACCTAAAGTGAATTTGCTGACTTTATGCTAAACTCTTCTTCCCTCCCAGTTGAAACTGACCTTTGATGGAAACTAAAATGTGCAGGTGTCAAAGCATATCAGTATCGTATACCAGAGATGGGCACAACTGTGGTTTTTTTGGCACTTTCTCCTTCCAGTTTATTAAAGGTTGTGTCAGAATAAATTTTTGTAAGCAAGGATCAGATTTGATTAGTGGAACATCATTAGCTTTTAATGAATAAGAGTGTTTTAGGAAAAGAGTTGATAACTAAGGTAACATTTGAGAGCTGAGCTGTTTCTCCTCTCTCCTTCCACCACTCATTTTAACCCTGCCAGTAAGGGTGGAATACAGCCCTGGAGAGCAGAAATGGTTGTGTTCCAGCTGTGGTTCAGCAAAGCAGCTGACACTGTTCCAGTGTCTATTCAGCACAGCAATATGTGCTGAGGTTCTGTTGCTCTAATGGAACTTTATGAGTTATGGAGATTTTTCTCTAAATAGAAGCCAATTAAGCAGGGTCCAAGACTGCAACCACTGATGAGGTTATAGAAACAGTTGGAAAACAAAATGCTCGACAGTGGATGAGGACAGACAGAACAAAGGTGGCCTCTGGTCCCAAAGTCTAAATTGCAAATTCCTGGAATATCCTGGGGATTGTCCATCAGGAGTGTAACTGATCCTCACCAGCAGAGAGAGATTTAATCTGACAAGGGAGCTCTCCAAGCCATCACATAAAGACAGATGTTGTTGAGCTCTTCTTCCATAAAATACTCTTCCCCTCTGTTCTTCAGGCTTATGGGAACTGCTTTTTCCACCACAGCAGGTAATTTTGGTTCCTGCTTGTGTTTTATTATCAGAAATATTAGAAAAAGAGAAAGTGTGCCATAGTTACATAATCTAGCTTCAAAACCCAGTGCTGGATGATAACAGTGCATAGGTTTGCCCACCCCTACAGAATGCACTAGTAATCAAAAGCAAGACATCAGTGCTAATTGCCATTAGCACTGAAATGTCTAAAATCCCACTGCAGGTACAATATTTAGAGCTCAGACCACTTTTAGAAGTGGAGATCTCTCTGCTCCCCTATTTCCCTGTGAAACACGAATTTTTTGGATTCCCTCCAGTCAGCAGAGTCAAACACAGCCATTTCTCAGCACTTCTCATCCAGTCCCACACAGCAGACTTTGGGAGCACCAGAGGCACTGACAGAGCCCTTTCTGTGCCACCAGCTTTGCTGGGCACATCTGGAAGCACAGGCCAGTGGAAGGCAGATCCTTGGAGGTACCATCCCCACCTCAGTCCCAGAAAGAGCAGCCCCATCCCAGTGAGAGTGACAGAGCTGCTCCCCAGCAGGTTTGCTTTCTTTTTCTGGGCACAGCAGAAGGACATTACAATTTGACCAGAGCAAATCCAGATTTGGGGTCTTGCTGTTGGATTAGCAGAAGTAGGGCAGCTGGTGCAGAGTGCCAAACCCATGCAATTGTATTTTGCTGTTCCAGTCTGGAACAGCTTTGTGGGCTTTACATTGGACCACGTGCCCTTAGTGCCTCTGCAGACTGCCCAGATGAAGCAAAGGGAGCTCCATGAGGCCTTGATAATTCCTGATCCTTTTCAGGTCTGTAACCCCAAAAGATCTAGTACACAGATCGTCCTCTCTTTACAACTTCATCAAAATCCCTGCTGGAACTCAGGCACAGATCTGACAGTCCAACTGGGGTAAATATTAAAGGACCACCAGGTATCCTGTCCCTAGTCATTATGGACTACTGAGATAATTGACTTCTTGCTCTGGATCTCTCTAAGGTTTTGGGGAAACACTGAGAAGATTTTCTTATCCTTTACATTGGGAAGCTTAAAATAAAGATTTCTAGAGAGCTAAGACACAGATATTGCCAAAATGTACCAGAAGCACATTAAAGATTTGCACTACCTTAGCCAAGCAATGCACAACACCCACCTGAGACCAGGTAATTCCATCAAGCTGCAATAGTATCTCTGCTAGGCAGCAATTACCAGCACTCCTTAAGCACACTGAGCCCCTGCTTAGAGCCAAATCAGCAAAGTTTTCACAAGGATGCAGTTGCTCAGTTTTCCCCAGAGTAGCCCTGCTCGTATTAGAAACTAACAACAAGGATTTAGATAAAAGCCCATTTACATATTTTTTCCATTAAAGAGAGACGTTACGCACACAAGGTTGGTATCTGCTTATAAAGCTGAAAATCCCTTGTGTGCACGAACAAACATCATCTGAGAGATTTTCAGAGTCATATGCAGTGTGTACCTATCAATTCCTGTTAATTTGAGGAGGCCATTGATGAACTGAGCAGCCACTTTCCTCTTCTCTCACAAATGCCTGCAAAAACAGGAAAATAGTCTCAACTTTTCCTTGTATGCCCCCAAGATAAAAGATGAGAGGCTCAGTAACTCAAATCCCTGCTTTTGAGCATGCAGAACACAAGCCAAACTGCACGTAAGCACAAACTGAAGTGCCTTTTCCCATTTCACATTTTTACAGTTCATTGGCATATAAAGTAGCATCCAAACAGCCTGAAACATCCATCTCTGCTGTAATTACAGGATCCCACTAAAATCACAGGATACCACCACTAAAAATGTCTTAACTTCTTTTGTAGTTTTCCGCAGTACATTGCTTACACCATCCCACTTTCTTGCCAGATATATTTCTATATATTTGCAATATATTGCAAATATAACACACAGAGAAACATCCCCCACCCCCAAACTGGCCATTGTTCCAGTGGAACCACACACTGGATTTATTTTAATGTGCTAACAGGATCCAAAGGGTGGTTGAGCCATGGACCAGCACTGCCCTGAGTTCAGCTGACAGCAAACAACTCCAAGATCTCTCCCAGAAAGCCATGGCAAATTCACTACCTGAACAATCACTTCATCCTGCAGATATTTATCTCTCCAGATTGAGTCCATTTGGTATGTTAGTCACAGATTCCCTAGCCATGCTTCAAGCACAGCATAATATAGCATGAATCACTTTGCTGAATAATCCAGAAGTATATTTCAAATATAACTTTTACCATGCTCCTTTTTACTGATCTTTCTTTGATGGATCATAATATGATCACTTTAAAAGTACTTTAAATAATAGCTGCACTTCAAAGGATTTTTTTCTTTTATCTTATTTAAAACATTACATCAATTGTCATGTATCAGGATTCCACACAGTTATTATAATGCTGACATTTAAATATTGCTTCTTTATGGATCTACCTGCTAAGTGTAACTCATTGCATTCACCCCTTTAACCAGAAATATTTATTTCCTACAGCAACAGACTCTTCCACTCTAACACACATTCTGCTTTTTATTCTCATAGCTGTGTTTTTCACTTTTGTTGCTCAATCCAGTGGGCACCAATGGCTGTTTTCTATGGCCTGCATTTGAAACAACAACTGCAGGACTCAACAGCATTGGCAGGAGCACTGATTATCAGCCTTGCTAATCTCACTCTGCTACCTCTGGTTCTGATGATGCCAAGTTGTTATAAGGAATTCACAGCCAGGGTCCAGGTGATGCAGGCTCCTTTTCCAGTTCTGCCTCTGAAGTGTTGATTGATTTCTGAGAAGCTGCTTGATTTTCCTCCATTAGGAAGCAGAAGTAATGATGCCAGGTCAAACTCAAAGCAAAAGAACCTTCAGTTCTTCACTTTGAACTCCTCTCATCCCTACACAAACCCCTACTGTTCTCATATCCTGTCATTATGTAAAGGGACAGGTTTTATTTTGCCTGATCTGCTGCAAAAAAAAATGATATAATGCCAGGCACACAAGTATATCCCATGGGCAGTACCAAAGATTTAAATTTTGATAGAAGCATTTTTAAAACTTCACTTTTTCCTTCTCATTAGCAAGCACAGTTCTTTCTCATCCTTCTCCTGACAGTGACAAGTATTCTTTTCATGAATGATTTTATGCTTCCATCCAGCCTTCACTCTTGGTGGAAGGCTACTCATCTGGAGCTCAGCCAAAAAACAGAGATGATGGAAAGTAGTTTTCTCGACTTGCCTTAAGTAGTTTTACTTAGAGAGGATTACTTACTTCATAAAAAGTGGGAGTTAAGCCTGGAAAATAAGTTGAAAAACCAGCAATGAGCTTCAAAAGCCAAAACTTTCAAGTTAAAGCAATTGCAAAGAAAATTCACAGTTCATATTATACAAGCGAGATCTTTTTGGGAAACAGCTGAGTACATCTGCACAACATACAGCAAACTAGTGACCTATAAACACAAACATCAAAGATGGCTTTAATTAAGTTTTTTTTTTAATAATCCAACTTGCTCATGCATTGGTTGTAAACACTGACACCCTTGTTTAAAGCTGCATTTACTGTGTTACTTTTGTGCATCATTTCAGACATTTTGCAGCTTTAAACAAGGGTTTAATCTGAGCTGTGTGCTCATACCAGTGACAACTGTTCTCTCAAGGAAAGCAGCTGCAGTCCATCCACAAAATTTAACTTAATGAAAGAAGATTAAAACTTGAAGTTTGCATGTATCAAACTCACAATTTAGTTTTGTCACACAATCTCTTGCAGCACTCAGCTTTTAATGGTACATGTGCGTTTCTGTCGTGGCAGCTTTACAAAGTTTGCATCTGTTTGATTGTTTCTGTGAGTGGCTCCCCCTGTTTTTATTCTCATAGAAGTATCTCGTCAATCCACAAAAAAATCTACTTTTCTGCAAGTTCCACTACTCTTTATGTGTCAAGTAAAGGATGTAAAGGTGGACTTGAGGCACTATTTCATAGTTTGATACTTAACAAAAATATCCATATGCTGCTCCCTTTAGTACCCAAAATTACATATAGTTGGTTTATTTAATTTTCAATTAAAATTGCTTCATTCCTATTAAAAAACCTCTAAATCAACAACAACAAAAAAAAACATACAAACAAACCAAACAAATAAGAAAAGCTCAAAAATAACACAAATGCAGCAACCCTTTCCTGCTTGGAAATAAAGTTGTTTATTGCTGTTAAGGCACTGCATACACATTTCATGCTGACCTGGCTCCATGTCAGCATTTCTTTGTGCATGGAGGAGGTGATCCCTTGAAGTCACAGCCATTTTATTATTGAAGTAGAAAATAGAGGTTCCCAGGATGTTATCTAGAACCTATAATTCCTGCAAGTCCACACAGTACATTACATCCACTGCTCAAGAGTGGCCTTTGTTGTTTTCCAGGCATGCAAGTTTCTCTCACTTTCCTCTTCAATCACAGACTGCCTCAGCAAGGAAAGGTCTAAGTGACTGAGAAAACAGAGGCAAAAGGAGGAGAGAATGGAAAGAACTATTATACTGAGTTTCTTTAAGAAATAGAAAGGAATTTTGCTGTGACACCACTCCCCCAGCCCCTGCAGAAAGACTGCTCTGGCTCAGCTTTGTTGGGTGATCAGGCAGGATTAGGTTTGTCAGGGAGAATAAAGCACCAGGTGTGATCTGTCCTGTCTGGGTGGCCTCAAAGGCCACAGAGCTGCCCTGCTTGCAGAGACCTTTCTGCTCATCAGCCAAGGGGCAGAGCATGGCTGTGAGCACAGGATTTTAACTCTGTTTGCCCCTTCCTCATTTTGGGACCAGTTTAGGTCGAGCCCCCAAAAGCTCAATGGTATTGATGAACATGCCCAATTTAAACAGTATTTTTCCCCTCAGATGAGCAGCAACCATCCAGTCAGAGTAAATAGAAGCTTGGTCCTAACTACCAGGTAATGATTAGCTATGATGAGTTAAGAAGCAGTGCCTCTAGAAAGCATTCTATATGTTCTGCAGTAATTAAGGTTATTTTTAGGATAATATTCTTACAAATTTTTGAGTTCCTGGATACCTGTGAGCAAAAACCCTGGCAAAGTTGCATTTGTTCTTTTAGCAAGAAAAGAAAGCATTAATAACCGACAAGGCTTTTTTCTCTTTCCATTTACAAGGCCTTGGTTTTTTCCCCTTTTCATAACATATTAAATTAATTGCTTTTCACAGTGTTTCCTGCTTGTTTAGCATAACCAGTAAGTGGATTATTTTTTCACCTCAGCTATTCATAGGTTTCTGTAGGAAAAAAGGAGATTATTGCTCGGTCACCACATGGTACCCTGTTCTTAATCCCCTCACTGGATCTTTGATTCACAGACAGTTAAACGTGCCCAGGGCACACTGCTGTGCCTGTCTCTAACCCCCCAGAAAACCAGAGGGTTAACTGCTCTAGATGTTAATGCACTTAGAATCTGGGAGCCAAATAACAGTGCTGCAGTCAGACTAGGTGATACAGCAGGGATCAGTGGGGTCTGAGCTTTGTGCTTTCTTTTCAGAGAGGTAACAATCTGTGAGTGCTCTAACAGCACTGGCCAGCAGCCTCATCAATGTATCATCACAGCATTTTCCACTCCATTAAATAATTCTCATGTTAAGTGAAAAGCAAAGTAATGCATCACAAGTTTTAAATAAAAATAAATCAATTACACATCCACAACACCAATATTTTGAGAAAAAACTTGGTCAGGTTTTTTTATAGAACAAGCTGCAACCTGGTGCTCTTTCACATCGTGATTTACTTCAGTCCACACCAAGATTTTTAACAAAATGCTAGAAAGTCCTAAAGACAGAATGACTTGAAACACCCTGATGAGTGCCTCAAGTGTACTTTAATCTCTTGGAACCAGTTTTCTGCAGAGTAATATATGCTTGCTCTGATGAATGGAAAGAACATCTCAGTATAATTACAGAAAATGTGAGCTTTATGTTCCAGTGCAGAATCTTGGGTATTTTATATTAAATGCCAACAAATGTTTTATTCAAGTCACAACAGCAACACAACTCAAAAAAACAAGACACAGTGATAGTCTTGATTCCCTCTTGTCAGATTCATTTTGTGCTGGTGAGATCCCATCAGTTTCCAGATGGCATCACTCTATAGAAGTGACATACAGAAGAATTGCTGTAGTAACATGACAAACAATCAGGTCTAATAAACTTGACATTTTTGGGTTGTTTCTAATTATCACAGGTAACAAGCTAAGACCAGAATGATCAGTTTCGTCTAAGCTTAATTATGCTTATAGTTCTTTCAACTTTAGCAGTAGGTGAGATCTGCTAAAGTTTTGTTCATCTTCTACACAAGGAGCTGCATGTCCCTAGGAGCCTCATAAATGTGTGTCCTGAAGGGATAATCCTAAAATCATTCCTTTCCTTCTGCTAAAAGTTTAAGCTATGTATTACAGCAGCACTGTTTTTATTAATGAGCTGTATTTCAGGTCTCTCTTCTCAGAAATGCTTTCCAGACCCTCTGTGTTTATGGCTTCTTCTGTGAAGCATAACTCAATATCCCTGTTATGTAGATAACTCAGATTTATGCCTCTATCCTATGAGACATTTCACAAAAGCAGGCTTAGTGTTGTCAGGCAGCTTGATGGGTGTCAAATCCTGAAATTTACCCAAAGACATCCAGATAACGGCGTGGCAAAGCTGGTTCCAAATCTAAATGCATCATCATTCTAGTAAAGCGTTCCCTGCTTGCCCACCCTCATCCCCCTGTGAGAGCAGCCCTGCTGCTGGAGAGGCACCAAGCCTCAGACATCCCCTGAACACCCCACTTCAGACAGGCCCTTCACTGACACCTGCCAAAGGGAAACTGCATTGCTTCCCTGGGCCTATTAAAAAAAAAAAAATGTTTTTCTTCATTCTGATTTTAAGAGGAGTCAACAACCCTAGGAAGTGATGACTGCATGGCAACCCTTAAATACTGACAAACCTGATAAAATTTTATGTGACAACAGCCAGTAACACCACTACCAGATCACCAGACAATAAGAAATCATGCTGGAAAATTTGCAGTCCTACAACTCCTGAAACATCTGCCAGGTCAAACTAAATAACTTCAAAGGAATTCTGGAAGCCCATGAAAAATAGTTTGCTCAATAACATCCCATCCTTGTTGTGACTGCAAAAAGCCTCTGTGCAGCACACAAGGAGGCAGGAGCAGGTGATTTGGGCAGGCAAAGGGGCCTTGCACAGTAATTTAGCAGGAGGCAATGTGTGATGTCATGTTGAAAGTCTTTAGTGAATGGAAGCAGTGGGCAATACTGAAGAGGAGGTGTGCTGCCACAGGGAAAAGGACCATTTAACACCTTCTGCTTTTCCAAGAGACTTTGGTCAGACTTGGATCTGTGGAGCCAAGTCCTGAGGAGTAAATGGGACAGACTCCTAAACTGGCCTTCTCCTATTCAGCTTAGACACAGCTGAAACACAGGGTCTTAAAAAGAATTTTGGACACTACTACAAAAAACAAAATCCCACAACTGTATGAGCAAGTGTCAAAGTTCCCAGATACAAACTTTACTGACCAGCTGAATATGAGGAAGCCACTGGCAGGAAAGCACTGAATATTTCATCTTTCAATGGAACATGCAGTTTCTGGGCAGAGAGTTTCTGTGGTCTGAGCTGACCAGATTTCTATTATTTAATCATGATTTGCCCGGAACAGTCATTTCCCTTTACTAAACTTCCCAAGCATTCCATCATGGCTCAGACCTGGGGGTTAGAACTCAGCTGCTTCCCAGTGAGAGGCTTCACAGAAGAAATTGTGCAGCACTGTGAGACTCAGGACTGGCAAGTGTGAGTGGATGTGCAGCTCTAGGGATAAACCATGAAAACAGCTGGGAAATTCCTTGTTAAAGTTGTTCTAGTGCAAACCTGCTGCCTGAATCTAAGTAAAAGAGCAGGAACATTACTATAACCACCTATAATATCATGATGGATGGTGTTACTCCTGCCTGGAGACCTCAGTCTCTAAACCAGATGTCCACAGGTTAAAATCAGTTCCCTTTGTAAAAAAATCTAAGACCTGCAAAGAATAACTCAATCAATGAGCAGTTCTCTTGCACTTCAAATGCAAACAATTATTTCCCATTATTTCCAGCAGTCCTTTATTTCTGATGAATTATGTATCCATTTAGCCATTCTTGGTTTAGCAGAGGCATCAGTAGGAGGTGAAATGTGGGGAGAGATGGTCAATATTAGACATATCAAAAGGGTCACATCTCTGCAGGGTTCCTTCTGGAAAGATGTTCAAAACAAGTTCTGAAAGAATAAGTGTGACAGGAGGAAGATGAAAGTCCAAATTAGCACAAATAGCTCTAAGCAGCTTTGAAAAAGTAGGCTACAAGGTGCAGTGTCCAACAGAAATTCAGACCACAGAGAAATCCATGATAAATGATTCATATGCTGCGGAGTTGATAAATATCACCACAGAGACATTTTAGTAACTGAATGGAGACATTCACAGCTGAAATGAACAGGCTACATTTGTGACTCTTTCACTGAACAAGATTTTACATAATTTTGCAAGGTTCTTCCTCACTCAAGTTGTGTGAATACAGAGTATTTCCCTGTTCCTAAGGCAAACCTGTTAAACAGCGTTAAATTCATTCAGGAATCAACTGCCATTGCCTCTTCCAAATCTGAGCTGGGGAGGAGTAAAAGCAGCATTACAGAAAGCTTTAAGCCAAAACAAGATCCTGAGTCAGGATCACCTGTCCCACTTCAACATTGCATACTTGTATTTATAAAAGTGCCACACATTTATTCTATGAGCAGAAATTGATAATTGATAATCTCATTCAGTTTAAGAGGTCACTACACCATCACCCTATCTTCTGGCCCAGTTCAGACACCCTTTAGTGCTGGTTCCAGAGATTCAGGGGCTGCTCTGGGCTCCTGCCACAGACACTGCTCTCACCTGTTGGTGAAATTATTTGTGCTCCTTTAGAGTGAACAGAATGCAGCTAAGAAAGGACAAGGAGCAATTTTGTCAATATATGAATCTTGTAACCATCTGGAATGAAATTAATCCAGAATTTCCCCCAGAACTGATAATACTCTGTAGTTCATTTTGCTGCCAGGTTATACCAATACACAGTTTGCATGAAGAGGCACCTTTAATTCATGGCCCAGCATCGTCCTGTGCATGCCATATTTTGTACACAGTATCAGTGTCTAGTGTACAGTAACAGCCCTGCTCTAGCCACTGTGAAGTGGGAAGCAAAATGATATTTTTCCCACTGCCAATATCCAAAAATAGTGGCTTACTGCTGCTGAGCATTCTGGCCATGGCTTTGCTGCATGTGATGTGGCACTGAATTGAGTCTTGGGAAATAGGGGACTAGTGGCATTAAGAAAATCCTGCCAGGCATTTATCATTTGGAGCAAAGTTACCTCTTATTTTTTTGGGAGCCATAACTGGGACTTGGAAAATCTGGACTTAGTTTTAGTGTGTCTTAGGACTCCTGCATACTCAGCAGCACAGGAGGCATTTCAGTCTTACAGGCTCTATCCTGTGCATGATTAGTGAGAGAGATAATTCCCCATATCACTGCAGTGTTGGGAAGAGAAATATTTTAAGGTGGGATTGTGCTCCAATGCTAGATCTCATGCAACAGGACCAGAACTGAGAAGACAAAGGGGTACAGGGTTATTTTTGGAGCTAACCATGGTTAAAAGCATGTTTGCAGGTCCCTTTACACCAGGCATTCCTCCTCCCCACTGCCCTGCCCTGCCAGTGTCCCAGCCAGGAATGGGCCAGCTGGTCTAGCATGGAGCTGGAAACAGCCTGTGCTGTTTGGAGCAGCAGTGCTGCCTGGAAACATGATGGATTTAGCAACACACAAATGTAGGGATTTTTATGGAAACAGGAGTTTATTGCCAGTCCGCTTGCTTTAATGCAAAGTTTGCATGTGTGATATTATAATGCCAGTTTTAACAAGATTTTTTTTTTCATCAGGAAAGACTCACCTTTAGGGCAAAAAAAATAATAATGACTACTGGAGGAGGACTTGTAGGGAAACAGGAATCTAAGAACTCTTATATTGACTTGTCATGACTTCATACAAAGAAGGATGCACTGCCCTTCACTCTTGCTGCATAACATTTAGCACAAAGCCAGCCTACACCTTAACAAAGTAGCAGGTTATCCAGAAAACCCCAGTGTTTTTCAGAAAGCAGGAAGAGAAGGAATACAGAGACAAATCATACTGACCAAAGCCCTGTTATTGCTGACAGCATGCTGGACTCCAAGACAAGGCAGGGTTTTACACCACAGAAAAGTACAGAGGTTCATGTGGTGCTAAACTAGGGGAGATATTTTACCATGTGAGGTCTTCAAAGACTTTGAGAGATCTCTTTTTGCTCCTTCTAATGCTAATGAAGCAGCACTGACTGATGGGCTCCACATGAGCTCCCTCCTAGGCAGCATCCTACCCTATGACTAAGCTTGCAAGGATTTCCCAGTCTTCACCTCAGGCCCTGTTTTGCATCCAGTTGCATCTGGAGCTCCTCAAGGCAAAGAAAAGCAGAGCAGAACTTGGCACGAAAAGTAGAGACAACAATGTAATCAATAAAGGTGATAAATCTGTATATACTTTTTGCAAGCAGTCATGCATTACTACTCGCCACATCCAAAACAAATGCTGTTTCTTGCCACTAAGAAAACCCAGTGTGACTGTGATAGTACAAATAATTCTTTTTTATTTCACTGGGTCCTGAATGCAGAGGAATTAGGAAAAAAATGTTTTTGTTGAGAGAAACAATGGAAAGATTTATAAACAAAACTAAATTAAAAGGAGGTTTTACTAGATAGAACATCACAGTTTTTACAGCTGTGACAATGAACATAGTGCTTTTTCTACAGTAAAGCTGGTGGTATTTGCTCATGGAAGGACAGCATATATTTTCAGCTCTATGCGCTTCCAAGCTGTGTTTTTTTGTGGGAAGGAAAGTTTGTTCTTCCTTATTTCAAGTGCTGAAGTAGATATTTCTTTAAATCAGTGCTCAAAGATCCTTGGCACTTCCTTAGAAGTGTTACCTCATGACAGATTGTCAAAAAAAGGTATCAATCCTCCTTACATAAATGGATGGTGAAATGTAAGCTCCGTTAAGAAAACACCTTTGGTATTTTATCAGTTCCTCAGCAGAGGAAGATACCTCCAAAATAGATCCCTCTCCTCCTACACAAAGAGAAGTCATTCCAGTACAGCTAAAAGGTGAATTTGACCTGGTTTACCCAGGGAGATATATCTAAGAGTCTTTAGTCTTGATTAGTTTCTATATAATAAAATAATATTTCTCTGGACTTCTGTGTTCAAACTTTCCTTTCCCTTATTCCTCTTTTAGCCTTAAAAACCAAAAGTGACAAGACAGTGTGCATCCCCTGCAATAGAAAATGAGGTCTTTTCCAGAACCTCCCTCAGCTGAAAACACTGAGGTCAAGAATTCTCAGGTACTTTATAATCAGTGTTTTCCCTAAAAGGATGTGTCTCTTGTTTCTACCCCACAATAACTATTCCTCAAACAGTAACAGCTTTTTGTAAAATAGACATTCTGGGAACCCTTTCAGCTATTAACAAGGAAACTACTGACTCCTGACTGGAACTAACATCAATCCTGGGAAATCCTGGCTCTGGTCTCAGCCAGGAGGAAAGGCTGGATCTGTGTTTGTGCCTGACAGATCCACTGCACCTGCTGAACAAATCTGTCTTTTGCTAAGGAGAGCTTGGTGGCTGCTGGGAGCTGGACTCTGCTATTCCTATGTGCCCCAAATTACTGCTCACATCTGTAAATAGTGGTTATTATTATTATATTATTATTACCTTCAGATTTGCAGAACCTTTAAGACACATTATTTTTCATTTCAGTTACCAAAATATGTCTTAACACTAAGCTAAAAACCCTAGAGAATTATTGAAATATGTGCATTTTACCCATTTTGTTTTCATGTTTTTGATAACAAAACCATTTTGGAAAATAGAGCCATGAATGGAAAATAAAGCACAAAATATGCAACTGGCTTAAAGTAATGAATAAAAATAACACCAAATAGTTGTCCGTGGAGGCTTTCTCCTGTGATCCTGAGTCAGGATGTATTACCAACAGACAAAGTGATCTCTCATATCAAAGAAGGAAAGACATGATCACAAAGCTCAGGTGACCCTCTCAGGCTGAGACTCTGCAGCAGGGTCTGTGTTGAGGGGGTGCCACAGCCAGAAAAACCAAGTTAGAAAGCTCATGGTCATCCACACAGCAAAGTAAATTAATAACTGTACAGGGGATAACACAACATGGACAAAGACATGAAATTGTTGCTAGCAGGTTTTCCATTAGAGTTAGAGCATGAATTTCACTTTCTAAATTATTTCGCTATTTTGCTATTTTATTATTTTCACTTTCTAATCCTTTTGCTAGCACATTGCTGGTTCTTTGTATTTTGCTTGAATACTCAAAACTCAGAAAGAAGGTTAAATAAGGTTCCTTCAAAAGAAAAAGCTAGTTAAAAAATTAGGAGACTTGAACACAAAAAAGAAAAAGAAATGTAAATACCAGCCTCCAAACAGATGGAAGTCAAATATGGGGTGAGTGTTATTCCTGACAGTCCAAACCAAAGATTTTCTATGGTTTGTTTCAAGACAGGAAAAAAATGTTAGGATGGCAATATCAGAATGCTCTCAGCATTATTTTGGGAAACATTTATAGACTGTGATAGGTTTCCAGAAAGACAAAGTATTTTAGTAACATGTCTTTATATCTGTCATAAAGAATCTTTCACTAGTGCTGCTAAAAACCCCTGGCCAAGAAACAGTGTTAAGACTCTCTTTTATAATCTCCATTTGTTTGAGTGACAAGATTGAATATACACAATTTGGAAAGCAACATCCAGCAAGCAGTAACCACATCATACATTAATGAAGATGGGTAGAAAAACTCATTAAAATCACATCTTACCATATGAAAATTATGATAACTTATATACAGGGTAATTATTTAATAATGTACAGCTGTTAAATTAACTACTACTAATTACTATTAGAAATTACTACCACAAGTTCATGGGGTTTTAGAAATGCAAGATATGCATTTGGTGTAAGTGGAAAGTAGGAATACATCCCCAGTTTTGTCACAAATCTTAATTTGTACCATTTTACCCATGAAGACATACATTCTCATTAAACATTCCACTATAAATAGTCTAGAGGTTTGGTTTTCCCCAAGATGTCCATTTTTAACTGAAGGAAAACAGTGTTTTAACTTAGGAAAACATTCAAGTGCATGCTTAGTTTTTCCCCCAGACACAAAAACTCTCAGTTTCTGATTAACTTTGATTTAAGTGGGACAGATTGGTGTATTTAAAGATAACTCCATGCCCAAGAGTGTCCCAGTGGGTTTCTCTTCTTTAATCACTCCAGGTTGTATCAGCCTTGTTTCTCCCTCCTCTAATACCCAGGACCATGAACAAGGGACTGAATTTTGTCAGCTTTGAACGGAGTAGAAGGCACAGTGCTCTGTCTCTGAGCAAAACATTATCACCACTTGTGTACTAAATCCTCATTCTTTCACCAGACACTGTGAAGGCAGACACCCCTGTCAGCAGACCCAGACCCCAAATCAGGCACTACATACCAACAGTGTCAGAATGAGGAGTTCATCAGGAACGTTTTCCTAAAGACAGGAAACACAGGGCTGTGGTGCCTGGTAGCTGAAGCACTTGGACAAGAAGTGAGAGAGAGGTGTTTCAGGGCTTTCATACCCCGAGGGAATTTAAACCTTCTTCTGTAGAGATGTAGAAACCAGGAAACTAACAGTCTGCAGAAAGGTAAAAGTAGCCTGAGTTTCATCTGCAGGGAATAGGAGAGCCCTGAGCTTGATTTCTGCTGCTTTGGTTTTACATCCACCATGGCTTGGTACAAAAAGAGTAAATAGTCTTGAAGTCTAAGACCTGAGAGACACTGGGTGACTCTTTCAGTACTGTTTAAAATGTATTAAATGGTTTGCTGATAGGTGAAGAAATTCTGCAAGAGCATTAATATTTTGAGTCATTGATGAGCTAGGAAAATCAGCCATGATTAATTTCCTAGTGTTTGATGACTCCCTATCTGCTCTCTACTTTCCCCCAAAACATTTTGCTGCTCTTTTAGCACACAGTGAGATTTCACAGAGAGCTTTTCGTAAAATGGACCTACTCAAGGCCATTTTGTGAGAAGCATGACATTCATTTTGCATTTATGGTAATGTTTAAATAAATACCCTCTCCAAAGTGTTCTGCAAGACCCTGGAGTGCTGCAGGGAGTGGATAGATGGCTTCCAGTCATCTTCAGTACAGAAAGCAGATTAACGTGGCAGAGCAGCCAGGGAGGAACATGTGGAGAACTCACTGGGGTGACAGCCCTGATGTGATAAAGATCCTAACAATAGCTATTAAAGAGGCTGAAATAAAGAGAGATTTAGAGAAAGAAGTTGCAAGAGCTGGAGACTTAGCACTCATTACCTTTGAG
This sequence comes from Alethe castanea, assembly GCA_024734035.1. Classification (NCBI taxonomy): domain Eukaryota; kingdom Metazoa; phylum Chordata; class Aves; order Passeriformes; family Muscicapidae; genus Alethe; species Alethe castanea. Next base: position 5,430,351 of record JANRGV010000045.1, on the reverse strand, counting down.
CCTGGGCTACCACAGGTGTGCAAACTTGCATTGAGGGACATGTTTGTCCAAGGGAGGGCAAAAAAACACTCTCAGAAGTAATTGTGAACTGCCCAAATTCATCTGAGGTTGAAATAAATTCTCAATGTATTTTTTTAATCAAAAACAACAAAAGTACATCAGTGGTTCTCCTTTAATTCATGGGGAGGATTGAAGGGAAGTTAATGCAGTATCTCTATATCTCAAGGGATGATAGCCCTGCAAAACATTATTTATTTAATAAAAGAAATAAAATATTAATTTTCTCATCCTGGCAAAGCAAATATATTGAGCATTTTCTGTTGCATTTATATTGAGTTGAGCCAACAGGATTGGAGATTCAATACTATTAAAAATAGATAAATATGAGATTTTCTTGTATACTTTGAAGAGTTGCACAAGGCTTAACAAGTACAGAGCAACACATTCCCTCCTGTTATTGTATAAGAGAGAAAAGAGGGAGATGGCATTTGCAACAGACTGGGAAAGAGGTTCTCTGTGGATACAGGAGGAAGGGCTTTAGGATTGATCAAAAGCCACTAAAGCCATGAAATGTGGGCTCCACTTTGACTCAAGCCTCAAAAAGAGGAAGAATAGGTGGGATGTGATGAAAGGTATAAGAAGAACATCGCAATGAAATATTCAGTGCTAGTGAGAAAGACTGCAGTGAACCTCAGATTAGTTTTAAAGAGAGGGAAGTTATTCAAGAAAAAATAAGTTTAGTATACAAGGCTTAGTAAAGGGTTTTCTGGTATTGTTTTAGTGTTGGAAAAATAAAAATTAAAAGACAAAAAAGACTGCAGTTGTCAAAACGAGATGCCAAAATTCAAGTCAGGATTTCAGAAGCAAGAAAGTGACAAAAGTGGATTTAAGGGGCCTGAAAGAGAACAGAAATTTAGCACTTGAAGGAGAATGAAAAGAGACCTAACTATGAGCACTAAGTCAGAAGCCAAGAGAAAACCAAAGACTGACATTGTAATCAAAAATAAGGAAGTGAAGAAAAGTGCTTGAAACACTGAGACTGATGAGGTAGCACTTTAAAATGGCTGAAAAGCACCAGAGGTTACAGGCAGACAAAAAAGTAAGGAAAGAGATTCGAAGGCATGAAGTGAAGCAGAGAGACCTAAACCTCAAAAGGGATTTTCCAAGAGTTTTTGGAGGTTTGCTTTACCACATTGCAGCCAGTAGCAGCACACAGAGCTGGTTACCAGCTGGCAGTGCTGCATTTACTGCATTGCACATCTGTCACTGCTGCACATCTGTCAGTCACAGCACCCCCAGAGACAACAGAACAGGGCAGATTTATGGGGGATGTTCCCTGTTCCAGAGCTGGAGCTGCAGGAGAAACAGGTCTGTGGGCTCAGCCTGCATTTCTTACTCTACCACAATTAAGGCAGAAATTCACTTTCATTTTCAGTCATTCAATCAGCAGCAATTTACAGAGACACCGGATACCTTCTGGCTGCAGCTCCCAATTAATGTGAGGATCTGGAGAGCCTGGCTGTGCTGCTGGTGTAAACAAGCCAGTCAGGAGCATGTCAGGCTTTGTTCAGCCAGGAATCACATCCTTGTTAGGAGCTGAAGCATCACACCTGCTCCTTGTAGGTTAACTGACAAATTGCTGCCATGTAAATCTGCTGTTTGAATGTAAAACCAAGCCTCTCCTGAGGCTAGCTGACAATGTGTGAGGAAGGGAAATTGAAACAAAAAATAAACACACCAAACTTGTGCTATCTCACATGGCAAGGTATCCTTACACCAGGGAATGTAGCTCTCTGCATGAGGCAGGATTACTCACAAACACCATGTATATTTTGTATATCTGCATCCCAACACAGTCAGAGAAGGTGCTTCTCTCAATGGCCTTACTAATTACAAAAGCTGAAATTGAAGAAATTGACAGTGCCACCTCTGATTCCCAGAGAAAAGAGTTAAATAATATCTGACAGTCATTAGGAATACCTTCATTCCAATCCCAGTACCATCGGGCAATGGCCTGTTGTAATTAACCACACACACACTCCTGTGGTCTGTAGATATGCAGCAGTGGGAGTGATTTCCACAGCAACAGTGCTGTCCTTCTGAAAAGCCCAGGCATGCTACCAAGAACCTGCACCAGGCTGCCCTGGCATTCCTGCCCCACCTGAGCACAGAAATTCACAATATTCACAATGTCCCTTCCATGCAGCATGGCTGCACAATCCCAGCCACAGCTGAGGAAGATGCACATCTGCTGCCTATTGTACCAGCAGGTCTCAGCTCATCTCCCTAATCCCCCTGATAGCTTTGGGGGTGCAGTAATGCAGTGGAAGTCCTGAGACTTTATCAAAATGCTTTTGACCTCTTCAGGCATCTAAAATATTCAATACTGTATGGGGCTGTGAACCTGGCAGCTGAGAGACCTTTCTCACCTGATTCTGAAAGCATTGGCTGCAAGTCTCTGGGCAACTTCTGATGGTGTATTACAACCTTCACTGGAAAAATCTTCTCCCTTGTATCTAGTCTAAATGTAGCTTTGTCTGGTTTTCTGTGACAGTCTCCATATCCTCCAAGAGTCTTTGTGTCCTTCCTGGGTGGTTACCTTAGCATGAATCATTTCTAAATCCTCCTTTGATATTCAACATCATACTCTCTTCCTTTTTACAGATTCTGTGCACACTATTACACAATTTAAGTCCCAATCAGCCAAACTTTTGCTGGAGTTTAACATTCTATACTTTGTTAAAGTGCATTATGCTGAACAAGAGGTGGTAGCTGAAAGCATCTATTTAAGGACTTTGAAACTGAGCATGGACAAAGGCAGTGGCACACAAACTGCAAAGCCAAAATCCTTCCTGCTCCTTCTTGTGCCAAAACCCCAGGAACCAGGATAACCTACCCAGCCTTTGAGTTATGCAACAGTTTGCAAAAGCTGCTACCTTCAGAGCTGTTCAAGGACTTCTGGCTTGATCTGGGGCACACTGACCATGACTTGTTGCCTCAGGAAGAGGAGGTTTTCCTGTCATCTTCTGGCACACCTCATTCACCAGTATTTTAACACATCTGCTCAGTTATACTGCTCAACATGGAGAGTTGAGCATGGTATTTCCTCTGATGACAGGTCAAGCTGCAAGGTCCTCAAGCTATCAAACAATGATGTGTGCACAGCTTTGAGTGGAACAAAACCAGCTTGTTTTTTTTGAAATTTTCCAAATTGTAAAAGCTAAATTATTAAGTGCTGAACTTTCCCACTTATTTTAAAATTGATAGCTCTAAGAAGGCAGGCAGAGGGCAAGATGTACATAAACATCTAATAAATCATCATTCTCAACTAAACATTAAAGATCCTAACTTATCAGAGTGGATATTTAAGAATTAAATAAGTAGTCAAGACAAAAGAGTTTTAAGTATGACTATATTACATATACAGTTTTACTTTAAGATTAAAGTAGGAAAAATCACTTAATCCATCAAAATCAGATAAAAAAAGGAGCTTCAGGTTGTATAATTCAGTGAGCTTCAAAAATAGAATTTAATTGCCTACAATTGTCCTCTGATCCATATGCTTTCATGGACAAATGCAATTACTGCCCCTTGTAAACAAGCTAATTGATGTGAGAGACTAAAGTTCAGAATATTTTATATGTGAACAGCGTTTCACAAAAAGCACAGAGACTTGAGCAATGATCAGCAGTAATCATCACAGTCCCACTGCAACAGATAAAACCACACTGCTCTGTTTGCATCAGCTGAGCATCTGGTTGAGTTTTCCTTAAAATAATAAAAACCTTTCCTCTCACCTAGCAAAATAAATTAGCTGTTCAAGCTATTGAAAAAAAAAATTCTCACTAGCACAAAGGTAAAAAGCCTTTTCTTAGATGAGGCAACCAAAAATCTTAGAGTGACTCCAAGATCTGAACTCTTATCAGTGATTGCTCGGGCATTAACAGATGCCTCTCAGGACAGAAGCATCGAAATGGCAGCAGTTATATTGCCAATAAAATGACAAATGCTAGTAATTCCTGATTTTGGTCATCAGACTCAAAAATTAAGATGGCACAAGACCCTGTGATCAACCAGTCAGATATTTCCATGAAGAGAAAGGTCATGGGATTGCAGTTAATTAATTCATCCCTGAACTGCAGGGCAACAGTAGCAAAATACACAATTTTGAAGATATTTTAATCTGCTTACTGTATACTTTATCTTTGTCTGTTTACTTTCTAAACCCAAGAGACACATGCCCTCATATGCCCCCATCTGATGTCATCTTTCCTGTTGTATCAGCCGAATTTGTAATCTTGCTGAAAATTAAAATTCTTTCAACAAGGTGTGTTTTATTGCTCTTAATTAGAAAATTCAATAAATCAGTCTTCTCAAAGACAAAAAAGAATTTCAATCTAAGTTCCTGTTTCTTGTTAAAAATTAATTTTTAATCACATTTACTATAAGACATTTAGTTTTAATTTCTTGCCCCTTAAAAATGTTGGCTTTCTCCAAAATGTGATGTGTCTAAAAGTGACACCCACACAACAAGTGGGTGGAAAGGCTAAAATTTTCTGTTTACAAACTGTCTTTGAACAGTTGATACACTTTACAAAATGTGTTTGGCACTGGGTGAATACAATGTATGCACATCACATAATGAGAACAACTTGTCAAGATTTTATGAAATTGCTTTCACATAAATTATTTACCAATTTTCTTTTTCCTGGTAATGCTTGGTTCAAATTATGCTGAAGTCATTAGAATGGGACTGACTCCCCTGAGTTTTGCATCAGGTTGTATACATTCAGCATATAGAGCTGGCTAAATAAATCACAAATATCTTCAGTATACTATTCATTTTTTGAATTTTATGTTTTAATGCCTAAACTCTTTGAGAAATACTATTGTCCCTTCTCCATTCAGATCTAAATCCTGTTCATTTGTAAACAAAACAGAAAACTAAAGCATTGGACCAAAATTACATTTCTTTTTTTCTCTGAAAACATGATGGAATTATCAAGGTTGGAGGAGACCTTCAAGGCCATTCAATGCAACCCCCAACCCAGCTCCACCACAGTCACCCCTAGACACATCCCCAAGTGCCACATCCAGAGGCCTCCTGGACACTTCCAGAGACAGTGACCTCACCATTCCCTGGGCACTTATTCCAATGCCTCACCACTCATTTAGTGAGAAAAAAAAATCAAATATCTAATCTGAACCTCACCTGTGTCACCTTTTCACTCGATAGGCAGCAGGAGATATTGACCCCTCAATCCTCATTTCAGGGAGGTGTAGAGAGACAGGGTGCCCTGAGGCTCCTTTTCTCTGGGCTAAACACCCCCAGTTTTGTCAGCCCCCCCTCTGAAGGTGTTTTCCAGACCCTTTCCCAGCTCCATTCCCTCTCTGGACCTTCTCCAGCTCCCCAGTGTCTCCCTTGCACCCAAGGGCCAGACCTGGACACAGCATTCAGGGTGTGGCCTCAGCAGAGCCCAGCACAGGGACAGTCCCTGCCCTGGTGCTGCTGGCCACACCAGTGCTGACTCAGCCCAGATGTTCTTGGCTTCTTGGCCACCTGGACAACACTGGCTCTTCACCTGACTGGGCCTCAGCCCTTCCACCCAGCCTGCCAAGGTGGCTCTGTAGAAAGATCAAAATGTCACCTCATACTTGGTAAATTATGGGAGAACAACAGCATTTCTTGGGTTTGCTGCCATGAAATACATCCCACTGATGACTTTCCTGCCATTTCCTAATTGTGTTGGGTAGCAGAGCAGCCAGTTTGTGGGAACAGCTGCTCACACATCATTTCAGAGGCTCAGGCACTCTCTGTTCAGGACATTTCTGGCAGAGACAGCCCCTACCCCAGGCAGAGGGGCTCACCCTGCCTTCACAAGGATGGCCAAGAGAGCTGCAATATGAACATATTAACAAAAACCTTTGGGACCCTCTCTGAGCTCTCAGCAGCTTTCTTGCTCTCACCTTGTGAAAGGGTTTTCCCAATATCCTGCTGCTACACCACAGAGTAGGTGTCTGAAAAGAGAGTTACTGTGCACTCACAAGCTTTTGTAAAGGAACAGTTTCCCATGAACAAAACTGCTGGCTGGGATTATCTATACTTGCAATGGCCCACCGCACAGGATCAAGGGCTTTTAACTTTTGCTGTGAAGAGCATCTATTCTATGTGAAACCTCACAGAAGGAACCTGACACTTGATAGAATTTCTTACAGATATTGTAATACTCCCTCCTGTATACCCTGCCAAAATATTTGCAACCAAGTGCACTTAACTGAAAACTTGGCATAGGACTTCGATTAATTATTGTCAATTCTCTGAATCGGTAGATTAGTCAGGGAAAACTCACAATATATATGGGCAAATCAGTGAGCCAATCTCTGGCAGATGCCTTGCCTCAGAATTAAAGTATTTTGACCTTTCAGGGCAGGTAGTTTAAGGAAAATGGAAGTTTAACAAGAATGCTTCAGTTAAGATGTTGCAACCAATGCAGCACAGGTGAAAGGTTCTCTCAAAATGAAGACACTCTCAGCACACTGAAATGACAAGCTTTTAACACAACAGTATTTGGCTACTGCAAATAAAGGCAAAGAATGTGTGTACTTTCACATTAGTTTGCACAGGTAAGGTGAACATCAGAGTATTCCTCAAAATCCACAAAGAAAATCAGCTGGGGAGGCTGCAAGGAAAGGCCTGGAAAATACATTTTTTTATCTTTAATCACCCTGGATCTGCCTGGCCTCTGCCTGTCTAAGGACAGACATTTGCTGAGGGAAACTGGCAGGCAAGATCATTTTACCAGACCTTTGGCTCTGGCAGCATTACAAGAGGGCAAATACTACCTAACACCAATGTTAACTCAAAACCCTTCCCAGTGCTAAAACACACATTGCATTTTCTAGCAAGTGAAGGAAATGTTTCTTTGATCCTAGATTGGCTGCATTCTCAGCCAGAGCAGCGCTGATGCTCACCAAGTGCTCATGGCTCGTTAGCATTCCCACATTTGCAGATTGATCTGTTTGCTCTTAGCACTGCTCAGCTCATGCCACAGCTGTATTTCACTCTGTGCTGTGCTGCTAAAACTGCTGTTACAGCCACGATATGAGCTTCGACTTATGAAAGCAAGATTGTAGAGCAGAGTCATATTTTATAGCACAGCAGTTAAAACAGCTGGGAAATTCAGAAACCTGATGATGGCACTGTCAAACGCTTTTCTACATTTCCCAATTTCTATTCCTCTAATGAAAAATATTCCTTGTGCCTCATCACACCTCTCTTATTCTTTTATCACTTTCCATAAATCACTCTTCCACTCTGGATGAATCAAACTTTTTTTTTTGTCTGAGTACCTGACAGCCTGTCATGACTACCTAGTGTAGAAATGACAGGCACAAATGCAGCCCAGGACATTGCACAGACTGTCACACACTCAGCTGGAAGGCCCCTTCCAGCCCAGGCTGTTGCATGATCTATGGTCCTCTTGGGTTTGTTTTAGTCTTCATGGAACCTGATAGAAAATTTGCTTTTAAAAAATATTAAGCAGCTTGTTAGGAAATATGAATCAACTAATTTTAATCATATCGCTGGCAAAATATTCACACTGCCTTTTGAATGATGGAAAGTCACCTTTAAGTGGCCTACATTCAACAGCTAAAAAGAATGTTATACTGAAATACTTTATAAAGCAAGAGTCAGAGTAATCAAAGGCTGTTCTAGTTTATGTCAAAATAGCTTGAAACGAACTAAACTGTAAGATATTCCTCAGCACACAAGCTTGCAAAGGTATTTCACTGTATGCTAGTGGATTCTTACAAACCTAGACATTCTTTTCAAGGACAATATTCCCAGAAATTTTTAGCTCATGTTGGATAGAAACAAGTGCAGCTTATATAAATACTTTGGAAATTCTGATGGCCAAATAATCTTTCCTCAATTATTCTTTTTATTGTTATTTTTTTTAAAATTAATTATTGTATTTTAGATGTTCTTCTACTCTTATAATAGGAAGGTTAGGTGATCCAGCACATAAAGGATGTTATGTAACACTTCTGATGTCAAGTAGGTTCAATGGATGTAAACACCCTTTAAAGAGACCTCCCTGGTTGGTTTAAATCTCTGTAATGCAAAATACCAGCCCCATTCTAACTGCAGTACAAAGGGAAATTTGGATGTGATTGAGATCATCTGACTGGAGATGCCAGAACAGTTGTATTACATAATGCATGTGAGCACAGCTGCACAGGACCCGAGAGGAACACAGCACACACCAAAGGGCAGAGCTGCCTTCCCTCCTGCCTCCCAGCAAACCCCCCTGATGGGACACTTCCCCTGTGGACACCTTCCTGGCTGGGACACTTTCCACGGGCCTCTCCCAGCACAGAAACTGCCCCAGCACAAGACACAAGGAGCTGGTACCCAGCCATCCCTCCCTGCTATTTTCCACAGCAGCAGGTAGGACGTTCACTCTGCTCCTCGAGGCACCTTTATGTGGAATTAGACAATCAATTTCTCTGGGAGCCAAAGGGGTGCAGCCATCCAGACCCTGATTTGAGAGACCCTGGGGTGCCATTTGCCAGGTGCTCCAGTGCAGGAAAGATTCTCACTCACACACAGGGAGAAAGCCATTTCTAATCTGCTGATCACCTGGGAGCACCATATTATTGAGTGAGCTCTGCAGTTTAGTCAAGACCACTAGGATAATATCAAGATCCACTCAAACACACTAAAATTTCAGTGTTACTGGGTACACATGACACACACAGTTTGATCAGCATCAACCTTCTAAGAGAGGGTGCAGTGTAAAGTACCTAGATAGAAGGAACCACATTTTCAGGAAGATTTTACTAACTTTCAACATGATCATTCTAAACCAGTTGTGCTTCATAGCTTTCCATTTTGAAACCTACTTCAATACTTTGCTGTTCAGAATACATATGAAAGGGAAGTTCCACTAATCAAGATCTTATTATTTGATTTGAAAATCAAGATCTTATTATTTGATTTGAAAATTACAGTGCGATAAACACAATTTCAAACCAAGTTTTCCAGTAATTCTCACAGAATTTTCTGCTTTCCATATGAATATTCTCCAGTTCACACAATTATCATCTTCCACACACAAGTGCTTATATATCATGGGGTTGAACAAAAAAAGATCTGTGTCCAAGGCTGAGAGTGAATGGCAACACAACTCCTTCAGTCTCTGGGTTGCTCAGCAAACAGAAAAGAGCAAAGGAAATTGGCTGGTTCTAGCATAAATCAGATGTTAGTACTGAACTAAAACTGATTCTCTTGACTGAAGGCTGGACAACACAGAGTGACAGTGAGGAGAGAAGAAGAAAGGCAGATTTCAGTCAACCTCTGCTGTCAGAAATCCAGAGGCTTTGTTCAGAGACAGGGGAATCTGAGAGAGCAAAGGTGGGTCAGTGATGTATGAAAGAAAAAGACTTTGGCAGGGCCTTCTTTTCTATTCTCACGCAAGGCTGGGAACTCTTCTATTTTTTTTTTCTTACAAGGTGACTTTCAATAAATTATACACAAGATTCTACCCTTGTGACCCTAGCATAAAAATACAAAGCTTCAATCAGATTTACGTTAATTGGAGGATATCAGACTGCTGCACTCCTTCAGGTGCAATAATATCAATGTATGTAAACCATTCTTCCCAATCTGTTACCAACAAAATGTTTATTTACAGTTCAAGTCTTTGCTTTCGACTTGTCCAGAACAATTTCCTTTCCATGTCCCATAAAGGTGAGAATAGAAGATATAAAAGGTACAGGAAACTGTGATGAAAAAAATCTCCATAATGGGTCTGGCCATACTGGATGTTGCCCTCTGGTCTGGTTTCTGGCAAGTTATAATAATGTAACCTGACTGTCAACTACCCTGACCTGCGGCTATTGTCACATACTTTCCCAAATCATCCACAGGATGCTGAATGAGCTGGTCATAACTTATTTCTGTTATACAACCACATGAAGAATACAACTCTGTATCATGGTCTGCTGGCCCAGAATAACTGCAGAAATGACTCAGTATCCAGGGAAAACTTTCAAGCCTGCAAAAAACATGACATTTTCCTGGAAAGCAACTGTTAAACTCTGACTAATGCATTCTCCTCTTTTCTTTTCTGTTTTTTTTTTAATCTATCCATACAGGTTTTGAAGCTCTGAATGCTGCTGGGAACTGAGAACAATGTGAGGCGAAGACTGTCAAATAACGTCTGAGCCAGTGGGAACTCAGGCAGGACAGGACTCTGTTATGTGATATTTTGGGAATATTTTGAGGAAATGTAGCAGTCCAAGGGTCTAGAGCCAGACCCTTCCTTTTTGCCCAGGCAGTCCATATTGCCAGGGCACCTGGCATTAGGTGTCCTGGAGGACTGAAGCTTGGCCCCCAAGTGATCTGGTTCTCCAGGAACAGTTCCTAGGCTGGATGAGCCATCCTACTGCCCAGCTTTGAGCCCCAGGTGCTCCTGGCCAAACCAGGGAGAGCAGCTCTGGGGACTTCAGGAGTCGTGTCCTTGACACAAACCTGACAAAAGCAAAGCTCCTCTCTCTTGTCCCTCCATCCCAGGTGGAAAGCCTCCTTACACCGCACCCAGAAATGTACCTGCAGTGAGGTCAAACCAGGTGGAACTGGACCCTAAGTGTAACTGAATATTAAGAACCAGACCATGCTTCCCCACCATGTTAACAATTGTGGTTGACTACCCAGAAGAGGGAAAATACATATCATCCCCATCCAGAACTCACCTAGAACTTGCCCCTAGGAAGATAATCATCAATGGAAGTGACAGAGAAAGTATAAAATTGTGAAAACATTCTGATATATAGTCCTCATTTTGTTTCAGGCTACTTCACACTATTCCAATGCTCTGTGCTAAATAGTTCTCACATTCTAGGTCCACATCATAGGAATGCCACAGAATTTACATAAGAAACTTTGATGTAGATCTTAACACAAAATAATACCAGCTGAGTGTGCTACAGGAAGGTTTGCACAATCCCATTGTGCTGGAAATAGCTTTTCACCTCGTACTAAAGATCTCAGCAGGCTGAGAACCAAGGTGCTCTACTCTGGTTTGTTTGCCATGGAGGGAACCTTGGACAAACTCTTTTCCCTCTCTTTTAGTTGTACTTGCTCCTGAGATAGATTAACAGGATTAGCAGCACAAAGACAGCGAGAATTTCTGAGACTCGCAGTGTGCCTTGAAACACTCAAAAACCCACCCCTACTCCAGTCCTGACTTCCACTACCCATAGTGAGAAAATTACCATATATTATTATCGAAGCCACGGAGCTGCTGAAGACAACATGCATTCTAATAGATGGGCAGGAATTATAACTGCCTGAGCCAGCAAGGGAAACTCTTTTCCCACAAGGCTTCCAGCAATGTACGGTGCAGCACTTTGTTTTCTCCAGAGCAATGGTGACATTTTAGATCATCTGCTGTGCTATAAATGGGATACTGTGATCTGCTGAACATTTGCCATTTCCTGGTGCCTGAGTCATTAACTTCCTTGGATGACATTGCCACATCTGTAACAAAAAGATGTAACGTGCTGCTAATTTACGGGGCTGCTGTAGTGCTGATATTTTAAAGTGCTCAGGTGTGAACAGCAAAGGCTGGCTGGTGTTTGAAATCCCTTCAGCAGCATTAGCTCACTGTGGGTGGTGTTTGAAATGCTTGTCTCTGAACTGGAGGAACACGGATTTGACAGATGGAACACTCAGTGGATCAGGAATTGGCTGGGTGGTTTCACACTAAGAGTTGTGGTCAAAGGCTTGATATCCACAGGAAAGGAGCAGCAAGTGGTGTTTCTCAGGGGTCAGTTCTGGGACTGGCACTCTTCAACATCCCTGCTGAAAAACATACAAGTTCTGCTATACTGATTTTACAACTATAGCTATTAAATTATTCAAACCTAAACAAGACACATGCCAGACTGTCAAAACACTCAAGAAGAAGCTTTTTTCAAGTTCAAGTCTGTAGCTACATGTCCTCCATGTAGGCTGACAATCAATAAACACGAGAACAAGAAATCAAGAAGTCCCTTGGGTAACACCTCATTACTCCAGTGCTCACCCCTTTGGCTGGGAGGAAGAACAGTCCTCCCCTAACTAATCCCAATTCTCTTCTTCCAAAATATAGAATGTAAATTAGTTTAGCTGCAGATAATGATGTTTCTGTTATTAGTAACACCCTGAATAGCTCCAAACCCTGACTGGGAATTTAACTCCTGGGGACTTGGCTTAGCAGGATCTCCCTTTATACACCCTGCTTAGTGTAGAATGTAAAATAGCTTCAAAGTCCTCTCCAGGGACACTGATAGGTCTGCACGCTCCATCACAGGCTATTACACACTCAAATTCACTGGGCTGAACATCTGTGGACAATATATATAACTTCAAAACATCCATGAAGCTCTTCAATCTGTCTGCAATTATTCAACTGTAATTCTGAAGGCATTTGCTGACAGAAAATAGGAATTTGGTATGAAATCCTTTTTTTCTGTGTTGTTTCTCTGGCTGTCCAGAGAGGCTGAAACAGAGGCTTTCAGTTTAGATTTTAAGACACAATTTTATGGTGTAAATAAGCTGGCCAGCTTGAGCTGCAGTGGAAACAGTCTCCTGAGTCAGTGACCAGGGTAGGAGATATTTTTTATCCTCACAAAAATGGCCTCATTTCTAATGGCCAGGACTTATAACGGGCTGTGTTGGGGTTGCCAGCAAGAATAAGCCACAGCTTCTGCCCCCAGTTACCTGATCACCCTGGGGTCTGTCTCCCATGCCAGCTGTTCTCAGCATTGGAGAGAGGCACTGCCAGGGGGATGCAGCCTCCCTGCAGCTGTTTCCTCCTTTTGCCACATCACCACAGACTCCTTCCCCTTCAAGAAAGCTGTTAAACTGACATGGAATAAACCTAGCCTAGTGTAATGGTTTTGAATGCAAAACCAGTGACAGACTCCAAGTCAGAAATACAATTTAATAGGAAAAAAGAGAAAAATAAAATACATGCAATAATGCAAAAGAAAACCACTGACAGAGTCAGAATACAACCTGACACCCCGCTAGTTCAGGTGGTGATAGCAGTGCAGATGAAGTGGTCTTGTTGAAGTAGTGATCCTGTAGAAAGGTTTGATAGTTTTGTCCTCTGGAAACCAGTGAATAAGGGCTGTTTTGGTGTTCCAAATCTCAGCTTTTATCTAAGTAGGAAAGGCTTGGCTCCTCCCCCTGGCTGGAGCATCTCCCAGTGAGATGATGTAATTTTATCAGTCATGCACTGGGACTCAATGGCCATGAACAGGAGATATCTCCTGGAGGGAGGATGGGCTGTGGAAA
>JANRGV010000045.1:5405374-5416903 GCA_024734035.1 Alethe castanea | reverse complement strand
TTTGTGTTCTGTTTAAATGCAAAATAAGAAAAAGTAGCAGCATAAAGGTAAAGGGTTGTGTGATGATTGCAAGCTTAATAGCTTACGCATTTCTAAATAGAAGGTGGAACATTATATTTAAAACATTAATAATTTCTTTCCTCTCAGAAAATCTGCTTGGTAAAATCAGAAAAATAAAAAAAATTTAAAAAGCCAAGCACTGTGTGCATCCTGGCTTTGGAACACAAAGTTCTCCAACTGTGGAATTTCCTAAAAGCCAAAAAAAGGATGTGCTGCCAAAATCTTCACTGCTTCTTTTGAAAACATATAGTTCATGCAGTTCAATAGATTTCCATCAATTTGATCAGATAACATTGTCATCTAATTAATTCTAGACAAATTCATGTGCCTTCAACAGAGAATTGGCTGAAGATTGAGGCTTTCTTTAGATAATATAAAGACAAACCAGTTTATTATAATGTTCCTTGGGGTAATAAATCCACAATGACCTTAGCTATGATTTTTTCTGTCAGTTCAAAAACATAATCTTCATTCTTGGTTAGCCAGGTGATTTAGTGTGTTCTTCAACTGCCCAGCAACAGATTATTTCATTTATGCCTTCCGTTTGTTCTTCCAACATCACTGATCCAGGTAATAAAGAATCAGGTTCACAGCTATTATCCCTGGTTAATCCTTCATAATTGTCTACATGTTAAATCAGGGATATTACACTGGATAGCATTTAATACAGTACCTTCACTGTGTGCATCACGCAAACTAAAAAAAAATGACCTTGACTGACACACAGGCCATTCCAGATTCCAATTCTCTAAAAAAAACCTCATTTAGAAGCATTAGGTAGATGCACACAATGACCCTTGTCCTTCCATGTAACTGTTGGTTTCCACAACATATTGATTATACTTTTTTAAAAATACACTCCCTCACAATAGGAAGAAAACCATAAATGTTGTTCCCAGAGGTTGTTTGCACACAGGCAAACCTTGTTTGCATATAGGTACCTTGTTTTGCCCTTCATTACTCGCCTGAATTATGTTCTGCCCTACTTGACCAATATTCAATGCCAAAATCGATTTTCTCCCAAGTATTGCTTTTTTTTGACCTTGTTTTGACAGATAGTCTGAAGAAATTGAACCCTAAAAAGAAAAGAAAGCAAGAGGGGCACAAGGTTTAGATCAGGACTAAAGAGATCCAAGTCTCTTATTCCCCATCATTGCCACAGATGATATCAGAAACATAGAACTGCAATGGTGCAGGCTCACAAAATCCCAGAATGGTTGAGGTTGGAAGGAACTTCTGGACACAATCTTGTCCAGCCCTCCTGCTCAGGCAGGGTCACCCAGGCCAGGCTGCCCAGGGCTGTCCAGACAGCTTTGGGACATCCCCAAGGCTGGAGCCTCCACAGCCTCCCTGGGTGACCTGTGCCACTGCTGTGTCACCTCACAGTGCAAAAATGTCCCCTGATGTTCAGAGGGAGCTTCCTGTGCCTCAGTTTGTGCCCATGGCCTCTTGGCATGTCCCTCACACCAGTGAGAAGAGCCTGGCTGCTTTCTCTTTCCATCCCCCCTGAAGATATCTGCACATGAGGGATCACCCTGAACCTTCCCATCTCCAGGCTGGGCAGTCCCAGCCTTTGTGAGCTGCTCCAGGCCCTGTAATCCTCCCAGAGCTCCTTTATCATCCTTAATCAGCTGAGATCCTCTGTCAGGCTCTCCAGTAGCTCCGTGTCTTGACTAAGTAATTTCAGTAATTATTAAACTTCTTTTTTTTCCTGGCAGTCAGAGAACACAAGCAGAATAAGTGACTGTGATCTCATGAGCACAAAGTAAAAATATATCTTTAAAAAAGACAAAGAAGAGATATACAGCAAGGTGAAGCAAATTTGCCAGGTGAGACTATAATCTTTTGTTCTACCTCAACAAGAAACTTACAGCACACAAAAAATTTTGCTTTAAGAGTGTCCTCCAGTGCCTGCTAGGGAGTGACTATTGGAAGGTGACATTTTCTTTTTCTTGTGACTGGTTATGTGCCCTGGGAAATGTAAAAATATCACCAAGGTATGCATAAGAGAGGAGTTAATTAGTTTAACTTCCTGATGGGAATATATTAACAGTGTAATAAGATGCTCAAATACTCTTTTTATGATTGTCCCTGCCAAAAGAGTTGTTGGAAAGATTTTTGTGATATAAAAACTTTCATCCTCCATATGGAGATCCAGATGCTGACTCTGATCTTTGTGTGGCAGAGGTCATTGCAAACATTCAGCCTCTGGGTCTCAGGACTGTGACTGGAAGGATCCTGTGTCAGGATCAATATCTATAGAGAGCTTTCTCTTAAATTCCTCTACAAACCCAAAGGGAATAATTTCCCTGTATCAGTACACAATCCTTTGAGAGGAAGATTTTTTTTTAATGCCATCCAGTGCTTTCATTTTTTAAACTCTTTTGTAGCCAAGTTCAAATGCAATTTGACTTGCACAGTCCTTGCCCCAAGTGGACAACATAATTAATCATCTATTCTTATGTACTTAAAATGACTTTTAGCTAAACACTCTTACCCTAAGTCTCCCCTTGATTAAGCCTGAAATACAAGCATGAATTTTATTACTGTGTCTCTCCTTCTGTCAGCCAGAATATCACTTTGGAATTAAATCTAGTGAAAATAAAAATAATATGTTGATTTCCCTGCTGTCCTAAAATATGTAAGTTATCTTCCATTTGAAATAATTTTTAAAATATATGTTCAGATAGCTGGAATGACCAGTATGTTTTCTTATGAATTGCTTTCTAAAATTGCACATAAAATACCTTCCTGTTTACATACTGAATATGAGGGATGTAGAATTATATTCCCTATAATAAAAACCTAAATCAACTTCCAGCTTTTTTATAGCTGTCTAGACAAGAAAAAATCTTCTCAAAGTCCCACTAACCTTAGGATCATCACTTAAGAGGACACTGTCTCCTAGGCTATTTATATTTTTATCTGCATCTGATAAAGATCTCTGGGCAGGACATACAGTCTAGTTTCTATTTCCCCATTTTAAAAAGCCAAACAATCACATTTAGCTGATTCTTTCCCTCCAAGAAATACATTTTTACAAACAGTGAAAAAACTAACACTTGAGCAGCATAGGCAGCACTCTGTTATGGTGCATTATTTCAGATTTGCAAATAGGAAGGAATGTAAAACCTTCTTTTCTTCAGGTGACAAAGGAATTATGGCAAATTTCCAATTATTTCAGGAGGTCAAGCATCCCTTTTCAATGCCAGGGATTTTTCACATTTCTGTAACATTGTCTTGGCTGCTTGTAAGTAATTGCTTGCATTAAACAATTACAAAAACTTTGGAAGATATCAAGAAAAATGTCTGGGGAAATTTAAAAAATCAAAATAAAGTAAAATTTAATAAAAAAGCCTTCTGTCAATGCACATCCCCAAGTTCCCATATTATTTTGCTGATTCATTTATAAGATTATATCTTAAACAGCTATCTTTTTGAAAGGCCTTTCTGGTGCAAAATAAATTAACTTGACATATAAATTGTTCTCATTTTGCAGCTTTTCTAAAGGATTAAATCTTGTTGCCAAAAAAAAAAAAGAACAAAAACAAACAAACAAACAAACAAACTTTGAAAAATACAGAAGACAAGAAAAAAAAATAACAAAATTATCTTGTGTGCGGAAGAGAGCTTCCCTGCTTTCCAATACCCACCAGCCATAGGAGATGTGCCCAGGAACCAGGATGTTCAAGCAGACCCACACCTCATTTTGGGAAAAGATTTTTTCAAAGTGAGCAGGTCTGTTTTAGACCTGCTCACTCTGAAAACATCCAGGTTGGGTACAGTTTGTACAGACCTGGCACCATGGTTTTACCACAAACAGCAAAAACACTGTCATGGGCTCCTTGGAAAATCTCTCCCTTAACTGTCCCACAAGGAAGGAATATGAAAGATGAATTTCTGGTCATCTGGTCACTGTGGGGCTGTTCTAGAAAATCAGACCTGGTGCCAGAACTGTGGGGAAAGTCCTCAGCAGCAGCCTGGGTGCTGTGTTCTGCAGCATCCCTACAGCTGCTCGAGCTGAGGGAGCTGCCAGGATATCAGTGCTGCTCACCTGCTGATGTTCTGCTCATCTGCTGGTGTTCTGCTCACCTGCTGGTTCAGGGATGGGTTCAGACAGCCATACTCTGGATATTCATCTTCCAGCAGAAAACCGGCTTGGTTTGAAATTATTAAAGCACTCCTATGTATTATTTATTGTGAATGAAGAAGTTCCTTAACTTCTTCAGGAACTTTCAGTCTTTACTATTTATCTGGCAGGTTTTGATCACTTTATCTTGCCAGAGTGACAGTCCCATGGCTCCCAGGCTGCCTGGTTCTGACAACCAGGTAAGCTGCCAAGTAACACGTTGTACATCTCCTACCCATTGTGGTTCCAATGACTTTTATACATGCTCTGTTTCTTCCCAAGCACAATTCTATTCTGAAACATTGATATAATTAATATCTTTTCAAATCAATTCATGTCTTGCTTAGGCTGATGAACAAATTAATCTGTAAAACTGATGCACTTTAAAATGAAGTCTTTGTCTTTTCATATTGGTTATTAACCAGTTATATGTTACCGATGCTTTTTCATTCTGAAAAAATTTAGAAGATAAACAATAGCTGTTGTGACAGTCAACCATCTAGCACCATCTTGAGGTTAAACTGCTCTTGACATTCTAAAATAAATGGGTATTTCTTGATTAGCTCACCAGAAGCTCTAGAGTGATGCAGAGCTTTACTTTTAACAGACAAAAATTTTAAAAACCCACCAGTTGTAAGGCAAACATTCTCTAGATTTTTTTCTTTGCTTCCTTGCATAGACTTTAATCCAATTCTGTTAATTCTGCCGGTGATTAAGCCTAAATTTATATTCCAAAGGAAGAGTGGGATACTGCACATTTTGTAACTTCTCTGAACATTGTACTCAGAAGTGAGCTGAGTTCCAGGTTCAGACATTTATACACCAATTCTCCCACAAGTACTTTCCATTTTCACTGGGATTAAATCTAAAGTTTACTTCTAGACAAAAACATACCTCTACAAAGTATCCTTATTCTAAAGGATACTGGTTCCCCGGGGCACAGCCGTCTTTAATGCATTCCTAACTAGGAAAGGCTGGATCTGATATTTTATTGAAACATAATGAAAATGTCAGATAAAGCTATTGAGCTTCCACTGCTCATCGTATGTTTGAGGTTAATCATAACACCAGAACATTTCAATTATGAAAAGAGGATGAAGGCTGGGACCTTTCCAAGAAGCCAGGCAACAGTGAGGAAACTGTGCTTTCTCCAGACAGACTTGCCAACTTGGAGACTTTCTGAAAAATACAAGCATTCACTTGTATAGTAATGAGAGGCTGAAATATACATTGGATGTATGCTTATTTCAAACAAATCTGATGTGAGACCTGTGCTACTGGGCTGAACTGATGAAATTCATGAGTCTGTCATGAGAATGCAAGCAAACATAGCCTGGTTTTATGAGCACCCCTTGTCAATATCCAATAGCAAATAATCTTTGCTGTGTCCAGTGTTGTGTTAGATGTTTAGAGACTCGGTGTCAGGAAATTGCAACACTTTCAAGAGCTCATATTTTCATTCAATTGAGGATTTGGGAAAGAGAGAGAATCCAAACTAGTTTACCTTTAATAAGGAAATAGGAACTTTTAGGACTCAGAGGACTGTAAAAATATGTGATTTCCTTAACACTAGATATCAGCACTTTGTGCATACTGCTATTTCAGCCTCAAAACCTGCCTGTGAATGCAGACTAAAGGAAAAGTTAATGGATTTAAAATAGCCTGCCCTTCTTAAAGTGTGCACATGATGATGTTCAGTTCTAGAAGGGGTGATGTTTCACTGTACATGGAAACATCACAAGTGAATCTGTGCATTCCCAACACAACACACCAAACTTCTAACATTAATTGCTGTACTTGCATTTTCTACTTCCTGGCCCTGGGAAATGCCTTTCCTCTTGCAGTGATGTACACTTGGAACTGGAGGGTTGATCTTGCAAAAAGACTTCCAATGGTTTGGCTTACAGTTTTCAGTACAGTTTAACATGAATTATATCTGGACATTTTCCACAACAAAGATAATTGCCTCATGAAAATCCATTACAGCCATTGCCAACGTCAGAGGATTGATTTAAAGTCAGCCTTGATGGTAACCACTGCATTCCAGAAAGATAAATGCAAAACAAATGCAAATGAAACCAAAATACAGAATAATCAATAACAGAAATGGATATACAAGAGACAGCCCCTTGTGGAGAATCCAGCCCCTGGAGACAGGGCACCTGTTCTGAGACAGCAGATAAGTAAGACAAGGGAAGCAGAAAAAGAATGTCTAACTACTCTCCTCCAGAGCTTTTGGAAGCTCTGTCAGGATTTGTGGCAGTGCTTTGAGGAAAGTGAGCAGGGTGTCTCTCAGATCACAGCAAGAGATGAAATCCACAGGGAGAGCAAGGAAAACTTCCAGAGAAAATACAACTCTTACTCCATATCCAAAAACTTAGAGGGAAAGTCACCGAGACACTTCTCTTGTGAATGTGAAAATCGCTTCCTGCTTAGCCAGAGTCCCAGGACTGAGGTCTCCAAATGCAGTTATACTGATCTATTTGTGCCTCTTTCAGGCTTAGATTAGACAGCAAGAGAAACTGAATGGCATTGAAAGCTCTTTTTGATAGGTTTTGTCAAAATACCTGCAGCAACACTTCAAACTTTCAAGTGGAAGTATTAGGGAAAATTCCATGAAAGCCTCTTCCCAAAGGAGCTGTTCAAAACATCATGGAAATGACAAGCAAAATGATAAACAGCCCAGCATTTTCAGGGACAGTAATTACCTCTCCTGCTAATTCACACTACAGCCACAGGGGGAATAAACAAGGAATGTGGGGCAATACTTGAGCCAGCGTTGGATCTAAAACTCCAGAATGAAAATGTGCACTGAATTTGCACTTAGCCCATCATGCAACATAAGCCTTGAAAGCCAGCACTGTATAGGGAGTAAATCTATTTCTGGCTCTGCCCTAATCTACTTTTAACCCCCACACAGCTCCTGGCTCCCTCCCTCTCTTTTCTGTCACATCCATATGTATTTCTCAGAACAGCAGCTGTATTTGTGTGCTCTGCTGGGGAATGGGGCTTGGCCTCCAGGATCACTTTGACTATTTCATCTTGAAACCCCAAACTGTGAGGCTGGAGGAATCCTCGTGCAACATCTGTGTGTCTTCATCGCCTCAATGATTTATAAATTATGGATGAGGGAGTTAGGGAGAGAGCAAGCACATCTAGTTAGAGACTAGGCCAAATTACAGTGTTGACACTTGTTACCTATTGATATTTCTTGGTTATATCCATGCCAATCTAATTCTTCCCTAACTGATCAATTTAGACATTGAAAATTAAAATTACTTTTCCTGTGTCAATTGTTCTTGTTCCATCATTTTATTTGACAACAAAAATGCTCAATATTTTAATTTCAAACAGCCACTAATCAGTGTTGTTTTCTTTTATGAAGAAAACCATTTTCAAAGCAACAAAATGTTGTCTGAGACAACAGAAATTTGGAGCTCCCTGGTCAGCACAATAAAGTGTTATTGAGATAATTTATTTGATGCATATTATACTTGCTAAAAGGCAAATGCATTTTAACACTGCAGCTTGTCTCTGAACAGATCACTTCATTCTGCTGAAAGCTTTAGACCACCTATTTTTAGCAAAATAAAAGAAAATGAGTAGGTCAGATCAAGTGCAGGGAGCAAAAGGGCAGATACTCAAAGGCAGTGAGCAGGGTAAGGTACCATCAGAACTTGCAGCCTGCTTTAACGGCTGCTGGAGCAGTAACAGAGCCATTCTGGGACAGTTGAAGGGGGTTGGTGGCACTGAGCCAGGCAGATCTGCACCCTGGCAGGGCAGCCAAGGGCACCTTCTGACACAGAGGCACTACATGGGGGGAGCTGGTGCTCCAGCACTTTTACTCTTCACTTTTTTTGTGATAATCAGAGCTTGACCACAGCAAGAGCTGAGACACCAGGTCAGATGAATAACTGCTAGAAGGGACTGAGCAAAATCTCTGGCTTGACACCCTATCTATTGACCAGCTCAGGATTGCATTAATCACCAGGATGTTGGCTGTTTGATTAGTTGGTTGGTGGGTTTTTAACAATATATGCCTTCAAAACCAAAGAACAGGGGAACGTGTTTCTTGGCTAGCCCAGCAAATTTCACCAGACTATCAGGAACAGCAGCAAGGTTTGTGCATCTCTCTCCTGTGTGCAGAACACCAGCCCTGAGAGCTCAATGCAGCCCTTCACTATCTGGGTCTTACACAGTGACCTCTGAGGGAGATGCAACACACACATGTGGTACACAGGTGTCAGATTAGGTGATCTACCTATTTTCCCTCTCATTCCTGATCTAAGAGGCTCTAATGACTGCAGCTGACTTGTCATCACAGTTCTCAAGAAAACTTTCCCATCAGTACAAGGTCCACCTCAGTAGGAGGGACATCACCCTCCTGAAAGACTGAGGGGTCTGAGGAAGCCCATTCATTTGGGAAGTACCCCCAGGAGCACATTTACAAAACCTCAGGGTCCCTGTGCACCCCTCTACCAATGCCCAGCCACAGCTGGAACAACTCCTCTCAAGCACACAGGAATTAATTAGCCACATAGCAATTAGCCCCACCCTGGTGCAAGGCAGCCTCCCAGACAGAGCAGGCAGGCATTTGTGTGTTTATTTGGGATCATGTCCTAAAAATTTATTGGGATCACGTCCTGAAATTAACATTCTGGGTCTGATCTGAAGCCCATTAAATGTTACTGGGTCATTTCCACGGCTTTCAGCAGGCAGCAGCTCATATCTCATTGCCATTTGGAGAAGCAGACGAAAGTTAGCTATTTTACACCATCTGTATAAATTAACATCACTTGTGGGATAACAGTCAGAGAGTGTTTTTTAACATCAGTATAGCTGATGTTAAAAATGTTAAATCTCCTGCCCTGGCACCATTCTGGGACTGTGGCACAGCACGATTAGGAGAGACAACACACTTTTGGGAAGAGTCTTTGTGAAAGGCCTCTTCTGCACTCACCCTCCCTGCACACCTGGCTGTGTTCTGCCCCACCTGGCTGATCCCTAATTGCATTTCTGCAGATAATGGGTACTTTTTTGCTGGCAATGCACCTTTCCTCAGGTCTGACTCTGACCTTCCTGAGGCTCAGCTGCTGCTCCAAGGTGCAGAGCAGGCAAGGTGAGGCTCAGATCAGTGATCCCCCAAGGAAACTCTCATTACCACAGAGGCAAGGACAGCAACCTGATCACACAGCATTAACATCCCTGAAAGCCCCTGCCAATTACCTGCACGGGAAGGGATGTATCCTGTGTGCTAACAAAACACATCAGGCGACAAAATCAGGCTCGGTGCAGAGAACGCATAAAAAGATCCTTTTCTCCTGCCAACTGTTTTCAAAGCTCATCTTGAAACAAGTGACAAAGCAGTAGTTATTGTACAACAGATTGTGTGGTTGCCATGAAAACAGAAAGTTTCTGCACCCTCAGCTATCATTAGGATGCTCACTGGCACACTGAATCTTGATGGTTCCAGGGTACAAAACAGGAACCCCAGTGGGACCATCTACCCAGTAATTTACATGTAGCTGTGTAGGAGGCCAATATTTCAAACAGATTTTGTGTATGTGTTCAGGGTAAATCTAGGAGCCTAATAAGCTGCAAAAATGTACATCATCTGTCCTTCACGGGTAAGACTAATATCCTCTGATGATAATTTCCAAAATGGGCTCTGAATGCTGAAATTTTAAATTGTTGTAAAAAGCAATAAAACCACTCAGACTGAGCATATCAAATTAATGTGTGATAATCCCTCCCTTGCTGCAGCAAGATTTTATTTTTAAGTGGCATTTTAAAAATGTCTTCTGTGAAGAATAGAAACAGAAGGGATATGATAATACCCCACTAACTGAGGAAAAAAAAAAATCCCTGTCCAAATTTACAAAACCAAAATTTATTATTTTGAGACCGACATGCATTTTTAAATGCCAATGTGCAGAGGAAAAAGATAAAAGGCTATCCTTGGAGCAGTACTGTTCAGAAAAGGTCTCAGATATCCTTCTGGCAACCCTGAAACCCATCCCCATTCCTTACTGGCCTGTGGAGAACAGCACCAACTGTGTTTCCATATGTAAACCATGCTGCTCTTCTATGGAGAGAGGTCAATAAGAGTAATAAATTTTCCTGAGTTTCAAATGTTTCTACTGCCTTGGAAGATGACACCATTTCTTGGATGCAAAGTGATTTTTGAGGAGGACATGAATTCTTGTTTTCTCCATAAATAACTGGCTAATGTTTATTTTCTATACTAGTTTTGTTTCAACAAGGTATAATGAGAGAGTTTTGAGAGCTTAAATTTCCTAATTCCAAGGGTGTTGTAAATAAAACAAAAATCTAAGGAAGTTGTGGGTGAGTGAGCAATATGCACCTGGTTTAACTTCAAGAATTTAATTTCCACCAAAAATGCAGGAAAGCATCAGGACATGTCTGACAGTCCTTACTAGCCTGTGGCTCCAAATAATATATTTCATGTATTTCAAGTTTTAGGCTGGATGCTTCACTCCAGTTTGCCACTGAAAATTTGGCACATCTTCTGTTTGTAATTTTTTAGACATACTCTACTCTTTTTCATCCTCAAGTACAAAAGGCATTATAAAAAATATCTGAGTAAGACGTACAACTGATTCTGTATCCTTTTCATAGGCAGAAACTAGAGATTTCCCAAATATGTTCCTTGCAGCTGAGAAAACTGCGTAAAAAGATGGAATTACCTTTCTCTGACTCACTGAAAAATAACATGAAAAGGATCTTGAATGCTTAGAATGATAACAGCTGAAGCATGAGATGGGATATAAATGACACTTTTTAGAGACCATAAAACCAGAAAAAGTAAAGGATGCTTGGGTTCCTAATACTAATTTATAGTTTCTACCTGGAGAAAAATGTTGCATTAATACACAGGCTGCAATATGAAATGTGTATCTTAAAAGAGTGGTGATAGTCCAGAAGATAATTTCCTAAATCAAAAGGCTTCCATCCAGTATGCTAGGAAATCTATAGTACACTTTACCTTGAGAGATACAGACTAATTCCTCCTAGAGCTAAAAAAGGGATAGTGGAGGTAAAACCAATCATCCTACTGCTTTCCTTATGTGCAAGCAAAATAAAGTCTAAACCCCAGTGCTTTTAGAGAAGCAATTCCAAGAAGCCAGAAACAATTACAGAACAGATTGATTGTTGATGTGAATTTCACTGAATAGCATAAGTTACAATGCCATCATTTTCCCAAGTGCTACAAAATACTAATCAAGGAAACCTACTCATTTTTACAGCTTCATTGTAGAGACAAAAGGATCCATGAAGAAATAAGAAAAGAATACTTAATAAATTACAAAAATAGGGCA
>JANRGV010000045.1:5394585-5405274 GCA_024734035.1 Alethe castanea | reverse complement strand
GTTGATGATAACACATTATAAATCAAGAGGCAGAACTTGCAGAAAATTGAGACCTGAAGAATACAACTGCCAGCAAGCACAGTTAGGCCAATAGCTTTTTAAAATATGTAAAGCAACAAAACTGATACTACTTTCCCACAAGCCATTAAAATGTGCCCCATAGAAACTAAATTCACTTGCTTGCTTTTTAATATCTTGATTTACGTTTCCAAGATTTGGAGGAAAAAATGCAATATATTAATTTTGCTGCCGTTTTAGTATTTTTTAAATGACATTATTACCATTATTGATTGCTGGTTTGTCTCCATTCTATGATACTACCCATTGGTAATATTTTATTAGTCTAACTGATGTAACCTGCTTTGGAGCAAGAGGGAATTTATCCTTGGGAATTAGAGGCTGTCAAGGGCTGTGAAAGAGAAACTGTGAAAATAAAAGCAATGAGTAAAAAGCACATATTTACCAAAAAATGTAACTGTGCAGTTGCCTCAGTGGTGTTACTGTTTTCTCTCAGGTAAATTGTTTTATGTCAGGCAGCGATTTTTTTTTTTTCCAATCCTGTAAGCAAACATCAACTACAAATAAAATTGCCTCCAAGGAAAAGAAATACAAGAATAACAAATTCAAAGGAGATGGAACATGTGACAGAAAGCAATTCTCAGTGCAGGCTAGGCAATTATGAGATGGAAAACATAAAAAGTTATAGAAAAGGTATTTCCCTTTTTTCATATTTCCTGTTTTAGCTCATTAGTATTTGAGCCTGTGACTCTAAACTCAATTAGCAGTGATTTAATTAGCACCATATATTTTGAGGGCTCTCCAAGGCAGACACTCTCTCCCTCAGAAGGCTCTCTGGAGACTCAGAGATGTATTCTGCTGTTACCTGGGGTTTCTCCTCCTCACCCAGAGCAGGAATGGAGCAATAAAGAACAGATGTGGCCTCAGCTCATCCTCCATTTAAAACTGCCCACAGTAAATCAACTTGCAGCTTTGACAGTCAAATGACAAGCCACAAAATTCTTTTTCACTGAGCTCCTAAGGTGGAAAAAGTATTCACATCTGGGGGAATATTTATGAGTGCAAGTTTATCTGTGTATCCTTAGGAGACAGATACATGTCACAGAGCCCTGGTGTTTCAGCTCTCTGATTGAATGGTTTGGTTTTGTAAGATTCTTCCCTGTGGGAGAGAAGGGAAAATATCTAAATCACCAGATCCTGAGCTTCCAGTAGCTTTAAGGCCAACTCAGGCCTAATCTGAGCACTGGACTGTATACACATATTTATTTTTTTTTCTCCTGTGTAAAGGGCTTTGACTAATTCTAATAAAAGCTGCTATTAATTGTCCTCTACCCTACCAGCATAAAGGAAAAGAGTTTTTGTGGGTTCTCCTTCTACTGTGTTGGAAATGCTTCTATTTTAGTCATTTAAGAGAGAACATGAATTCTTTGCAGATGAACAAAGACAGGTGTGGGAAAGGCTTAAAAAGCAACAACCACATTATCATTCACTAATTCATGGCATTGTCAGCAAGGGAGAAATGTGAAGCTTGCCAGGCCAGGAAATACTGCACAGTTGCAATTTTGGCAG
This sequence comes from Alethe castanea, assembly GCA_024734035.1. NCBI lineage: Eukaryota > Metazoa > Chordata > Aves > Passeriformes > Muscicapidae > Alethe > Alethe castanea. The sequence goes on along the minus strand of JANRGV010000045.1, from coordinate 5,403,687 downwards.
CTCTCACTCTTCAGCTAAGCCTTCAAAAGCAAAGGAACAGAAGGCAAATCTATAGCAAAGCATGTGCAATTTATTGAAATGACAGAACTGGCAAACTCTCCTTCAGAACAATAACACAAAATATCCAAAAGCAGGTGCAAATGTGCCAGGTACAAATGCACCATTCCAGGCAGAGCGAGCAGAACCTGAAGAGGCAGAGCAATGCAAACACCAGATACAAGCTGCTATTAGCTCCTGAAATAGCTAAAACACTCTTACAGAGCCAGCTCAGGGCACATTTTCCCATTCCTCCACCGAATGAATCTTGCATTCCCATTCAGGTTTAAAGTAGAGCAACTTCAGCCTAACTTTTGGTATTCAAAGGAGGCAGCTTAGTCAGGAACTTAGTCTCCCTCTGCTCCCTATGCATTAAAGCAGAAATAGTCTCAAGAGGTGATTTACAGCAGCAAGGCATCTCACTGCCTCATGCAGAGGCAATCTCATGGATTTTTTTTGCATACAAAAATTGCACAGTGGGGAAGTAAATGCAGGGGTGGTCTCGAGTCCAGTGTGTCATTACGGTTTTGGGGAGAATAAGGAGTTTCAGTCCTTGGGAACCTTCCTGGCCTTGGCTGAGGCACACTCCCATGAGCACTGCCCTGGAATTGCAGGGTGCTGTGTCACACAGTGCCATTTCGGGCTGAGCACAGACATGGCACTGCTTGCATTGATAAACTGTCTCCAGACACAGCCTTGCTGGAGGACATCAAACAACAGCCTCATAAAACCCGAGGGGCTTTGGCTGCCTTGATCATGAACAGTGAAGAGCTGCAGTTTCTGTCTCTTTGGAATAATAATTGGGGCTTGGTTTTGCTTCTGTGCTGCTGGGAGGCTCTTGTGATCTCCCTTTCAGACAGAAATTGAGTTCTTGGAAGATGGAGCACTTCTTAAAGGAGTACTTACTATTACTGTCACTGCACATAATCCCTGGGATGTTTTCTCATGTTTTACAGCTTTTTCTATAAGCACAATATAGGGGACATTTTGTAACCTCTCCTGGTTTAATAACTAGCAGGTTGATATTTGTGATAAGTGCAAGGTTTTCTCAGGGCAGCAATGCACTTAACAGACCCATTGATAGCACTGGGAAAGGTACACAGGCTGTCAGACACACTGGAGATAAAAGGAAGGGACTGGAAAAGTGGTGTTGAACCACTTCTCCCTACAAGCCTTGCTCCTTTTCCAACCTTAAACCTTCTCAAACGCAACAATACTTCTCTGCATATTTATATTCAGGGTTTTAACTACTAGGGTGGGTGTTTTATTTCCAATTTAATCAATTTAGTGTCTCTAAGGCACTTTTGAAAACGTTTTATATCAGCATCTCACAGGATTTTTAAGATAAGCTAAACATATTAGATGCTTAAACTTCATTAGTTCCAACCTTCTCAGGCACTTTTTAAAATCCCAGAAGATATTCACATCTATCATTAGATGAATAAATAATTTTTGACAAGCTATTCCTTAACTGAATTTGAAAATTACCATAGGAGTAATTTTAAGCACTGTAGGTAAAATTAAAAAATAAAAAAATAACGAAAAAAGACCACTGAAATTTGGCAATGGGCTGTTCCTTATCCTATGTTATATTGGACCAATTATCAATTAGAATAATTCAAAAAGTAACAAAAATGATGTGTTTATAGAATGATAAATAAAATTTCTTTCTGGATAAAGAAAAGAGAGGCTATTCAGAAGGAATAGTGTAACAGCATAACAACAGAGGGGTTTATTTATGTTTAAATAAAACTTAGATGATAGACACAGGAATAACTCCCAACCTAAAAGGTTATAAAAGTAACAAAAATTTTAGAAGTAAAATCTTTCCCCACATGTATATAACTTTCCATATAATTTCTTTTTATTTTAGCTGCAAGGCAAAGACTGGGAGCCAGACTTATTCAATACACTTAGTTCTGCTGGAAGTGGGTGATAAATTACTAGGAGGGATATTTTATACAAACCTATTTTACACATAATTGATGTTTTAAACAAATATAATAAAGGTTAACTTTGCCAAGTGCAAAATAATATTGCTTTGTGTTTTCATTAGTGCTGCTTAAATAAAATTAATACTTTTTAAAAGACTTGTACTTCTAGCAAAAGACACAAACCAGAATTAGCATTGGGAGTCATGCACCTAAACAAAAAAAAGTAAGGCTCCCCTGTAGTGTTTAACAAGATTGCACCATAGCCTATTGAAAACACCCTTTTAATAAATGATTGTCTGTGTTTGTATGAAAAATCCATTCAACAGAGTCACCGCAGGTGTTAGTCACAAATTGTGCTTAGTCACAGACTATTGTCAGGAAGAGGGGAAAATCACACAGGGGTTAGAGGGAACAGGACCCCCAAAGAGCAAGCAGGGCCACCTGTGCCAGCTGAAACAGAACTCCACAGTGCTGAAACACCCTCTGGGCTCAGTGTCACACGGAATTCCTGATTTGGATGGGATACATGTGCTGCAAAGGCACCAGAGGATGAAAATGCTCATCAGTCACTGTCCTAAACTGGCCACCTGGTTACCCAGTACCCACCAAAAGTGCTCACAGAAGCCCCAATATCTGGAGGTGCAGGTATCCTTAATGTCTGGGTGGGGAAATAAAGGTTCTATAAAGACTCAAGCATGGGGTAAAATGGCAAAAGCCAGGAAGCCATTTCAGCAGCAGTAGAGCTTGGTGAATACAGTGGCATAACTCTCTGGACTAAAGATAAGAAACCAGAGAGAAATCTCACTGTGTGTGGCCATCCTGTGATCTATTTTGGTATTTTGGAAATTGTCTAACCAGATTTGTTTGTAATCAGTGGTTTTACATTGGAAGGATGTGACCATTTTAAGTCACACTGGAAAAGATTTTGATAATAAAACTTCAGTGCAACTGAGACTGAAGCAGTTGTGGCTGCAGCAAGTGCCACTTGAGTTTGTAGTCTCACACATAAAAGTTACTTTGGCACCTAAAAATCCAGTCAGCTCTTCTTGTCCTTTTATTTCATCATCTCTTCACGACCTTGACATGAGCAATTTTTTGCAGTATAACAATGGTTTCATTTATTTGGCTCATTTCATAGGGAGTATTTAAGAACATATTCTTTCTCAGCATGAATCCTAAACTATCATCTGAATACTACCAAACTGACTAGCACATTAGTAATATAAAATTACCCTAATTTTACCCTGGTTAATTAGCACTACATTGTTGACTTATGCATATAGAAATATTTTTGACAATGTAGATGATTGTTTCTCAATTTTCACTGTCCTAAATGAAAACAAGAGAAATTTCCTCAAAGCAAAAAGATCCACTTCTTATTCATTTTTGAGTATCATAAAATGATACCAATTATTTCTGCCTAAAGGCACAAAAACTTAATTCTGATACTAAGCAAAGTGCCATTTTAATATTTCAGGATTTGTTTCTTTGCTGTAAGGGGAATTAATAAACAAAACTGCTAAGAACCAGGTATCAATATGGCAAATTGTTTATTCTATGCTGACAGTCTATCTAGTGTGAGATATTACAGTTTCTTGAAGAGTGAAGATGAATTGTTCTTGCTGTTGCATTTATTTATATTAACTCATAAAGCTGTAATATATAGTTTAAGGATAAAGCTATGCTAGAGTATTCATTTTATTTGGTCCACTGGCCAAGGATAAAAGGGGTGTAAATCTTGTTGAATGCACAGAATCCCAGGGCAGCTGAGGTTGGCCAGCTCCTCTGGGATCCACTGTCCCTCCACTCAGACAGGGGCAGCTAAAGCAGCTTGCCCAGGGCCACATCCAGCCTGGCACTTTTAATAAAAAGAAATAGAAATCAAATTATGTCCTCTGTATTTCCAGATCATTTGATCTTTGAAAGATTAGTCCATCTCTTACAATATGAATTCAGTGGAAAATCTCCCAGTGCTATAACTTTTCAATCTGCCTTACTCTGGCGAACTTCAGCACCTCAATGTCAGGGTTTACTGACAAACTTAGAATCTCTTTAATTTTGTTACTGAAAAGGGTTTGGTGTAGAGAACAGGGCTTTTGCAATTGAAACTGTACAGTTAAAACATGAAAGAGAAGTCACTCTGAGCATTTAAAAGTTGCTGTGTGAACAGTTTTGGACTGTCACTTTGACTCTGCCATGCAGCACTTTCCACATTGGGCTTTGACAGGTGCAAAGGCAAGTTCCCTGGCAGGGGCAGAGCCAGGGCTTGGCACATGCTGACAAAACAGGCCAGTCAGTAATAACAGTTGTCTGGAGAAGATGAAAAAACCCTATGCATGTTTTTAATCGGTAGAGACTGACTGCCAAGTTCATAAATCAACATTTAAACATATATACTGCAGAATCCTTCCATTTCAGCTTTTTTCTTTCACATTAGACTGTTCGAACAAATTTTGGAGTGCAGTTGGAACAATTAAACATTTAATTTAACTGTTTTGTGCTCTTTGAAAATGCAGAACTCTTTTGTGAAATAGACATAGCAAAGGAAGCTATTAGATGACTAATTCCAGTAATGATTTTAACTCGTAATTTCATTAGCAGAGTCAGCACAAACATCAAGAGATCTGAATGTAACTTTATGCTGCACTAATGAAATACACCAGGCCAATCCTGCTCTCAGTTTCTTTACATTTGGTGTGTCTCTGATCAAATAGGAATTGCACCAGTTTAGCTGATTGTAGGGGTTGGACCTGTATCAGCTGGCTTCAGAATAGCTTCACCTGTCCTTTGTGTAGGCTGACAAAATCAGCAGAAAACAGCATATAACAGCTCCAACAGGAATCAATATGTCCCAGGCTGGCCAAGAAATCAAGCAGCTACGTTTGCCTAATTCTGATGCAAGGTCCTGTCTTACATTTGTGCCTTCAAAGTTAAAGTTGTAATTTGGTTTTCCTGTGTTTAGGGGTGAGGGGTGGGGTTGCTAATAAGGAAACTTTACAATTTCCCATATTTGAAATACAAATATTCCACCCTCCCTTGTTTCTTCCATCCTCAAAACCCACACATATATCTCATCTATTATACAAATAGAGAGGGACAGAAAAGTCATTTGTCATTATAATCACATAAATGTGTCACTAGCTCTAAAGAATGCCTGACTGAAGGCCAGGAATGACTCTATTTCCCAGGATGATGAGGCACTTTCTTTTTAACAACTGCTTTAAACTCTTTTGAAATGACTGAAATGATTAGATTTCTGGCAACCACTCTGAAATTGCTTGCCATCAGAGTTTGACACCAGCACAATGGCTTTCATCCTTTCACAGCCTTTGTGATCATCCCCATACAGATGAGATGTTGCTAATCACAGAACAGTGAGCCAAGAGAGTAAAGAAGGGTTCCCTGGCACAGATAAATACAGGAGATGTGGCACAGTGTAACACACACCAGTGTTTGGGGGTCCTCTCTTCTATTCAGACCTGGGTTGTGGATCAGGCTGAGAGCTCTCTGTGACAGCCCAAATCCCTGTTTGCATGCACACTGCTCTCACAGGTGGGGATGACACCCTGTGCCATCACAACATGGGTAGCAATGTGATTCATTTAGATCTCTAAGCAGTTGCAAGGCTTGCTAAAGTGGATCCTTAAATAACAGCCCATCTAAATCTCATTCTAAAAACATATCCAGGGTCAGGGAAGCCAAATCTGTCACTTACCCAGCACTGGGGCTTAGACATCATTCCTGAAGTGTACCAAAAGGGCAGCTGTGAGTCTGCCTGCCTGCACTGAACTGCCTCCTGAGCTTCACCTACTCATAATAGTCCCTCATGAGAGTGATGGATTCAGAGGAGGAGTCACTGAGTGTTAAGAGCTGCTTCATGTGCCTGTGGCTATTATGGCATAAAGAATTCATTTAACCATTTCAAATGTGTATTGGCCTTTATATGCTGCAGTTGTCGAGGCAGAATTAAAAACTTGGACAGAAGGAGACCTTGAAGGCAAACATCAGTGTTCTGTTTCTCTTATACTGAGAAGTCCAATGAAAAAGCCAACATGAGCCATGAGGACAGCATTTGCTGTACACAGCTTTTTGTTTTTACCTCTAAAAGTCCTGATTCCAAAGGAGCACAACAGCCTGGAAGAGTGGTAAGTTGTGATGCCACTACAAATGGTCATGACTGGATGCAAACAAGGCAGGAGAAACTGCAGGTGGGTGTCACAATGTGATCCTAAAGCACTGTTTTCTGTCACAGTGGTCCTGTTGAAGTCATCTGGACTGTAGTTGCACAAGTGAGCAAGAACAGAGTGATCTGGTTTTAACCAGAAAGGGCTCCAAGGATCATCCCTCTTTAGCAGTGCCTTATTCTTGCGCCTCAGGGTATGAGTCAGCTGTGGCTTTGTTCCTGCCAGGTACTGCAGCCACCCTTCAGGATGTGCTGACAGCTTAACCTCAGTGGAAGTTACTTCAGAGGGTCCTGCCAGTGACCTCCATGTGCCCCAATCTCATCCTCTGGAAATATAACGCAACCATAAAGTACAGCTCTTGGGAGCACAAAGAGATTTACATAGTCAATATAAATGCACTTTGAAATAATCTATTGGAAAAAAAATACACAAAAGAGGAGCAGCAACAGGAGAAATAACACCGAATTTGGGTCTGTGAGGGATCTGAAAAGGCATCTTTACACATTTACACTTTAAATAATTCAGAGTACTCTCTCAGCAGCCCTTGGATGAAGCACGAGGACACTCGTTTGCTAACATTATTCCGCTACAAACATGAGCATTTTAATCTTGTGAAAGTCTCAAGAGTGCTTTGACAACATTCATCAGCTAAGACCCCATTGCAAAAAAGTCATTATTTTCATTTCCTTGATTAATCTTTTTGGGCACATGGCTTCATGACAAAAGGGATTTTCCAAGATAAAGTTTAAAATTAAGAAGAGAAACAGCTACGCATTTGAATTCTCCCTTTCAAATTCATTTCCTTTAAGTGATATTGATATTTATACAGAAAAACTGTATACTGTATGTACAGTTTGAAGGAGGATGAAATTACATGGAAAAGAAAGAATAGGAAAGTTAAGTTGTAACTGATTTGTGTCTCTTGATCAGGCAAGAAAAACTCAGTTTATCTGCAGGCCTAATGACTTTTCACTGTATGGCCATATTGCACCAACTTGTACAAGATAATAACAAGAATCATGACTGGGTTTTTATACACTCAGGTCAACGTGAAAACATCAGCAAGGCAGAGGTGCCAGCAGAGTTAGAAAGCATTACAGGCTTGATCTGCAAGCTCACCTAATTCAAAGCCTTAGAGCAGATTTACCTCCTTCACAAGCACTTCATGTTTTAAATTGATTCCTTCTAACTGTATGGATTTCTTGAGTCAAGGTCAATGCTTTCACTCCGTAGCCAGGAATAGGCTAGACAATAAAAGTTGCAGAAATTAATTCATCTATAAAAGATGCGTGTCATTGAGATTTGAGAAGAATGGAAGTGTCTTCAGAAAGTTGCTGAGTGTAAATATTGCGCTCTGTTTACTCAGCTCTGCAGCGTGTGGAGCCTGGAGAAGCTGTTTGAAGGTCACATTCAGATGTGCCATGTTCAATCTCGGTACAGGGTCCCCCTCTCACAGAAAATTCTGTGTGGACCTGGTTTAGCTGAGTCTAATTCACCCTCCCCCATTCTGAGATGGGGCTGGTAGGAAGGACCTGGTACTCAGCTCTCTGTGGCATTGATGCCAACTTCCACAACAGCCAGGAATGTCCAGAAACAGCTCTAGAAATAGAAGAAGTGTCAGAAGTCAGACTTGTTTATAGGGTGGTTACAAACTGCCATTACACTAGTTAGCAAAGAATTCAGGAAGAACAGGAACTCTAAGGATTAATCTCAGGACTCACACTTGTAAGGATGAATCTTTATCAGTGCTCATCCCAGTGAAGGGCAGATGAGTCTGACAAATTGCACTGATTATATTTTCAGTATCCCAGCAAACCAGCATTTTACCTTCATTACTTTTCCATTGTTCTATTTCAAGCTTCCCACAGGTATCTACAGGACAGATGAGCTACAAAGCACGAAGACTAGTGTAAACTTACTTTTGTCACTGAGAAAAAGAGTAAAGAAAAATCAGAAATAGAATTAACAAGATAAATGGGACTCCAGTTTATTTGATTTTTCATTCAATTTTCATCTCATCTGGCTAAAAAGAAAAGAATTTCCAGTGATACTTGTTTGAGGATTCAAAGATAAAAATTTGTATTTTCTGGATTTACTACCTCAACAAAAAATTTCACACTACATTTTTCTACAGTCAGTCTTCTCTTAATTCAGTGTGGCACTTAGCCATGCCTATAACTTGCCCATATCCTATATGAAGTGCCCTTTTTGACCTCAGTAAAATATTTGAACTTTTTTTACATCTTTCTGTATCAAGGTACCTTTTCCACCAGCAATTACAGAACTTTAAAGGAACAGTTTAAAATCAACATGCTAACATCAAACACACCTAATTTTCTATTAAGTGGAAGAACAAATTTAAATTCTGTAGGACATCAAAACCCTCCCAGATTCTCAAAGCTGTCATATTGTGAAACCAGGCTCCAGCTCAGTTTCCCCAGAGTGCTCAGATGGTTTTAGATGTTGTGTAAGAGAGCTGTGCTGTTACAGGGGCACATTAATGGGCTGCTGGCTGCAGGGCAGAGGGGATTCCCCCCTTCCAGGGACCCCTCCACACCTCAATTATTTAGGTGTGCTGGGCACAGAATGACTCTCACCAGAGCTTCATCGCCTCACAACTTTTACTGAGCTTACATAAGTAACAAAAACCTGCAGGGTTCAGAAGGATCTATTTGAGAGCAAAATGTTTCTGCAAGAGTGATGAGAAAAAGACCCTTTGTCTTTTAGAGTGGTTCCACTATTTCTGTTATGCTCTAAGCAGAAGAAAGCAGCTTTCTGCTCTTGCTTTGCACCCCAATGAAAATGCGCTGTGTTTGCCCTTAATGACTGTTTGTGGGAACCCCAGTGAGGCCCAAAGCTCCAAGCAGGAGGAGAGGAGAAGGAGAAGGAGAAGGAGAAGGAGAAGGAGAAGGAGAAGGAGAAGGAGAAGGAGAAGGAGAAGGAGAAGG
>JANRGV010000045.1:5372500-5394485 GCA_024734035.1 Alethe castanea | reverse complement strand
TATATGTATTTACAAAAAACACTTTAAAATACTGACCTGGGAGAATTCTGAGGTTATACCAAAGATGCCACTCTGCCCTAGGTTAAAAGGTTAAAAGCTGCACCTGATATATGGGACTTACAGGAATCCAGGGTCCATCCAGGCATTTAAACAAGTGTAGAAACATTTTGTGCATCAAGAGTCAGACTTCCCACCAGTGTTACTCCTCAGAGAACTCAGTGGGGCCAGTCCTGAAATTTCTAAGTGCCCCCTTTTTTGAACATCAAAGAAACTGAGTCTCAATAATGAAATTTCTGAAGGACTTCCCACATTGTACAGCATCTGTGCAGGGAGGAATCTGAGCTCTGTTGAGCTTGGAAGTATTAATGAAAATTTCCAGGAATACCAAGCTAAATTTTTTTGTTAAATATGTGGAGTGCTGGAAATCAATAGGTATCTCCCATTTGAATCCAAATCTGCAAACACAAATAACACCTCTGCTAATCTTTAAAATATCTTCATAGAAGAAAACCTGCTTTTATTCATGATATATTGTAAAGATTTTTAATTATACCTGTACTAATCATAATTACAAAGCCTCATTATATGATTATACAGCTTCCTATTCATTACAAAAATGCAATTAAGAAAATCAAAGAAGAAAAACATCACATGCACCTTCCAAAACTCTGAAAAAGAACTTCTGAGAAGCCTAACTGTGCTGCATGAGCAGCCCCACAGCACAGAAACACAAGGTTTAGGAAAAGCAGGCATTAGGTGTGACAGCATCTCTGTGACTCTCTATGCACCATGTACCCGTGCAATTAAACAGAACATCATTCCAACCTTTTCTTGCACCCCTGCTTGGTGCCATCCTGCTAAATTGTTTCCTTTAGCACATTTATCAGGCACTTTCCTGGCTTAATGAATATTTGGTGGAGATGGGCAAACCAATTTGTCCTGACAATAACAGCTACACCCTGCCAGCAGGTCTGTAGAAATACACCATCATTTCCTCAGTTACCCAAAAGATTTTCATTCCACTTCTGGAAAAAAAAACTTGTCTTCCAACGCTGAGCTTTCAATTTTGGCAACAGCCAGGCTTGTTTCTCCTATAGTGCTATTCCTCTGCTTCTAATGGAATATTGATCTCTCCAAGGAAGTGTAAAGCAATCAATACACTAGAAAGAGGAGAAATAGGTAAGAAAAAACATCTCCTTATTCTCTTCACACGTAATTAGAACAAAGAGAAGTAGGCTGAGACCAACAAACCAGAAATGTTTGGATACTAAAGATTATCAGTGAAGTCTCCACTCTAAAGCAAAGTTTTGGCACATATTGGACTCACAAGCTTAAGCTCCTGCATGTGGGACTGACTGAATAGGGCCAACAGTTTAATCTATGCTGTGATGATTCTGGTATGCATTTATGAGCTTGCTTTGGTTAGTTTTGGTAAAAAAAAAACTACAGAATTCCATAGACTGCATCCACCAAGAATTGAAAGGTGTCTCTGTGTGTGTAGAAATAGCCTGCAGTAGAGGTAGGGTACCAGGTAGAGTTAGGAGGGATGAATTTGGCCATACCAGCTTTTATCTCAGTGTTTAAGATGAAAACCTGAGGAAGACAAAAGAGTGGAAGAGCATGATGAGGAAAAGGCTTCCCTGGGTGCTACAGATAAAAGCCAGCAAGATGAAATGAATCCCCCTCCTCTTTCTGTCCACGTTGGCCAGAGCAGCACAGAAATTACCCCTTTTCTAAACTGAGATGGGTTTTCTGTTTGACCAGACCATTGCCAAAGTCATTTCTCTGCATTAAAAAATTACCAGGATGGTTCACTTGGGATTGGATGCACTTGGAATTCTCAGTTCCCCTGGACTTCTAAATTAACAGAAGTTCCACAAGCTTTTATGAGTGTTTGCAAATCCAGTGTGAGCACTGAGATATCTGTCCCCTTTTTGCATTGTTACTGTCCTTAAACTTCATCAGGGTAATGATTCTTTACCCAAAGTGCTGTTCCTGTAAGAGAGACACACAAAAAACTGTGTTCACTCAATAACTTAAAGAGAGATGAATTCCCACATTGAGTTCAAGTATTACTGGTGGCTCATTTAGAATTCTCCATAAATTAACCTTTCTTGTAAGCAGCCCTTACCTAATGTTTGAGTAATGCCAATTTAGCTGAAGTGGAAATTTAAACACCAAGGGAAATATATGAATGGATACAAAATGAATCATTAGTCAGGACAATTAGACTATATTCATAACTTAAATGTTTTTTAAATGTTACCTGTAAGTAGACATCAGAAATTACTCAAGCCAACAAAAAATGAAATTTAATGTTTTTGTGAATTGGCCCAAGGAGTAAATATGTAATTGCCAAATTTAAAGAAAAAATCCTCCATGAAAGAAATAAAAAAGAAGTATGAAAAGGTCTAAAAAACATTTTATAGCAATTGCATACAAGTGCTAGAGCAAATTCTGAATTATCTCTTGGAACACAAAAATTTCCTCTTGATGCAAAAGCATGAGGACTGGCTCTCTTTTTGGAGTATTAACAAATAAGAACGAGACACAGAAAATTCAAATGGAAAACAAATTTCAAAATAACTGTACTAGAAAACATAATCATGATATTAACAGGAGATATTTTTCCCCCTTATGTGTAGAAAAGAAACTGATAGTGAGGATCCAATCTTATAAGGAAATGCAGAGTAAGAGAAGAAAAAGCTCCTCAATGAGCTCATATCACACAAAGGAAGGAAGAAATGCAAAGCAGCAGCTGAAGAACATCTACCATAAAAGTGCCAATTTTTTTCTTACACCTTGTCTTGCCTTGCTCTGCTCTAACTATGCCACAACCTGTGTGCATTCATTCCCTCCAAGATCAATGAGCCCAAAGTTTCAGGCTAATTACAGAAGCTGAAAGCAGCCCTATCTGCACAGAACATTTTAAAATTAAAAAATCTCAGCAACTAGACTCTTGTTCCCTCCACTTCTCTCTGCACATTGCCCTATTATTCTAATAGATATCCCAGAGTTTGTGTCCTGCTAGTAAAAGGGATGAGAGATCATTTTGATACAGCTGAATGATTTACAACATTAGATAAAGAGTTTGCCTTATCTCCATCTTTCAAAAGATGCTGAGTGTAGCAGAGACTGAAATGAATTTCTGGTTTTTTGCCTCTAATCAGTTGACTGCAAATCATCACAAATCCTTCAAGTCTCTAGGGTTTTTTTGATATGGCAAATATGATTTTAAAATTCTTTGATGAGAAGAGGCAGCAATAGCTGTTTCAAATTGCCTTGTAATTCTTATATATATCCATGAATAAGGAATAAGCTGCAGGAACCTCAAAAATACAAGAGGAAAAATTCCACTGGGCACTTGCCTTGGGATTCTATCTTGCTATCAGTTTATGTATGCTTAATTGATATCATAGGTTTTCACAGAAATTAGATCCATTTGACAAAGAGGCAAAGAAAACTACATAAGGACAGTGAATAAATAGAAGGTGAAAAGCGAGAAGAATGAGTATTTCTCACTAATGGAAATGCTGGCAAGAAGTGGAAATAGTGTACAGAGCCCCCATCCAGAAGAGACACATTGTTAATTTTAATTTTAACCTCATTTGGAGCATGTGATTCACTGCCCCATTTAGTTCAAAATTAAAATTAAGCATGTGCTTAAGTGCTTTGCTGGACTGAGGCCACATACAAGAGAACATTGGTCATGAATCTGTATGCCATAGGTTGATTTGGAATCGAAAAGTCAAAGCTTTAAAATAAAACCTGAAATGCTTTACTTTGTCTATTTTTAGTGCAGGAGTGCATTGGCAGCATGGAAATCTACAGCAGTTACATAGTTCTTTTGACAAACTAATAAAAAACAAAGAGAAATCCCTAAAAGCTTAGCAGGAGATGTTAATCTAGAAAATTCCCAGAACCCAGTGGAAGAAAAGCAGCTTTAAAAGCCTGACTGTGCTGTCCTGTGTCTGTGTGCACCAGCCCTGTGCAGGTTTCCCCATCCTAGAGCAGTTCACAGGCTGCAGGCAGCCACAGCTGAGGAAAAGCTGCTGTGAGCATCCCCATGCAGCAGCCCCAGCACCACCCCTGGCTGATTTACCTCCTGCTCATCCCTTAGCCAAAGCCTGAGCAGAGGCTCAGTCCCTGGGCATGCTCAGGGAAATGTCATTTCTAATGTCACCTCCTCAGCACAGCAGCCAAAATGCCTTTCACTGCCCATAAATTCCCCAGGTGAATGCAGAGAAGAAAGGGAGCCACAATTCTGTCTTCTCCTTACTCTAAGTGATTTGTTACCTGTGAGTGCAGAACAGAGCAGGCACAGCAGGAATTAAGTGAAGGAAACATGCCCTGGGTCCCCAGAAACACTGTTTTATATTTGTGCAAGCAGCCCTTGTGGTCCAGAGCAGATTTTTTTTTTACCACAATAAGGGGAAAAGAGGCAAGACATACCTACCCAAAAATAAGCAGGAATCTCATGCAAATGTCCTTGCCTGACCTGCTGTTTCAGTTTCTCTTGTCAAGGTGTCCTGTTTGAAATGTTACTTAGGCCAGAGACAGTGGTGCCCATGCCTGGCACTCAGGGAACACATCTGTCAGGAGTGGAGGATCTTCGTGGGAGCCAAGGGCTGGGCAGGCCAGGTAAGAGCAAAGCTTTGCTTTCATTCTCTATTGACAGTTCCAGAAGTTGTGGACAAATTTAGTTTTCATTGATTGGAAATTTACTTCTAACAGCCCCTCATTTATTTTTTTTTTCCAGAACATACTCTATCTTCATGAAAAGTTCTCATAAAATTTTTGTCAGTCCCAAAATTAGACGTTTAAGCTTGAGAGAAAGTAAGACTTATTCCTGAAGACATCAGCATTTCAGATAAAAGACATCACAGTGCTCCCTGCTGCTCTCAAGAATTCCACCATTCCAGAAAGAATTCCCTGGTTAAAACCTCTTCCTCCTTGGAATTTTTTTTTGCAAGATATTTTCCAGTTAACAAATGTCCCTTACACAGCACTGTTTCTCTCTCATTACCTCTTTCTGCACAGCCAGGGTTCTGTTCACCTGCTTCCCTCTTCCCACCTGTGCTCTGGTTTCCTGCCCCCCACTCTGCTCCCACCTGCACCATTTCAGGGAACCCTTTCACACCTGCACAAGCAGTGGCCAGTTAAAGCATGTGCCACAGCCAGGAGGATGGAGCACTCAGCTGCGGGGCAGGGATGAACCCAACCCCACAAATATATCTTTGGACTCATTTCTTAGTCCCCAAGACCATCACAAGGCTCTAAAAGGGCTTTAGAAGCACTTATTGAGATCCCAAAGAAACAGCAGGGACTGTTCTTTAACATCCGGGCATTACTCTAAGGACTTAATGAACTGAAAACTTGCTCTGCTAATAAGAGTTTCTGCTTTCAATTCCACTTTCACCAAATATGATTAGTTTCTCAGAAAACTGTGTGAGAAACCAAACTTGTAAATCTTTAACCATGTGGTTTACTCTTTGCACTATATTAAATATGGAAATTAAGCCTCGTATAGTCCAGGCATTATTTTAAATGTACAATGGAACAACATATTTATGTACAAATGATGAAATAAAAGTCACTAGGGACTTATCGTTTGTCAGCCTCATCCCTTTTTTAAATTGTGTTTTCTGCTTTGGAGACTGCCTGGATCTGGTCACCAGAGGAGATAAATCTCCACACTCTGCAGAAGTTAATGCCATACCCTGGGTTTAGACTTGCCTGATCATTTGGTTTTCAGCACCCACTGTGCTCACAGTTACATCATAGAACCAGAGACTCACAGAATGGTTTTGCTCATGTGATCCCACCCCTGCCATGGCAGGGACATTTCCACCATCCCAGATGGCTCCAAGCCCCATCCAGCCTGGCCTGGGACACTGCCAGGGATGGGGCAGCCACAGCTGCTCCAGGCACCTGTGCCAGAGCCTCACCCTCTCATTAAAATAATTTTGTCTTCATATCTAATGTAAAGCTCCTCTCTCTCAGTTGGAATGATACACAGCCTTACTTCCTGTATCTTGGAAAACAATGTGGTTGAGTAGTTTCACAAAGGTTTGACAAAGAGGGGAATTGAGAAAGGAAATGCTGAACTTGGCATAAAAGATCAATATCACACTCTTTTAACCTATAATTTCCACTAAACAGGACTGACCTCCCAAGTCTATAGAGTTTTATCTGACTCATATGCACATATACTTGTTTTGTAACCTTCAAGCATGGATAAATATTCAACATATACTTGGAAAACATAATTATATAGCTAATGTAAGTCCCATTTATGGTTAGGCCACTGGCATAGAAGCAATAGAGAGAAGCAAATGACATGCAAAATAATGCTGTGGGCAAAGCAATCTTAAAAAATTGAAAAGGGATAAAGAAAGAGGTAATTATCTAAATGGAACATAACAACCATTAGTCAAACATTCACAGCTTGATGTCAGTCCCATTGAAGTTAACAAACAGGTTCTCCCTTGACTTGAGCGAGTTTTGAATTAAGATTTGAAACATTAGGGAGAAGAGTGTTTGATGAGATGTATGTGAGTTTACTTTTTTTTAGCATTTCACTCTCAAACTGCAATAGAAAGGCCATGAAGCAGCAGCTCCTCTTCATTAAGCAGAAAATAAAGTAGTAGGCTTCAGAAAGACAACTGATATTTAGCAGTTATTTCAGAATATCTGGCTGTATGTGAGTGCCACCTCAGCGGCATTGGGTTCCAAGCCCTTGGAAAACTGTCACAGAAGGAAGATTTCACATAAAACCCAAGGTGTGGTCATTTAAGTGGTAGCTGAGAAACTTTTCTAGACACATTCCAGAAGGGTATGCTCTCTGCTTTGGAATGTAGAGAAATGGGCTGATTTGCTGAAATTACAATTCCTTTCATACTGGACTGAGTACACAGAAGTTTGTCATTTTTCACTGTCCCTTGGATGAAATGGTGACCCACAAAGGCTCTGCCCAGCCTGTGCATTACACGTGGCAGGGCACAGCTCCAGGGGTGGCTGCAGGGCTGGGTGCATTTGCTAAGTCTTGAGAAGAAACAGAGAATATTCAGGGCAGGCCCCTGGAGACTGAATCACCTGGAGCATCCACCAGGTACTCCCAGACTAAGAGCCAGATGGCTGCAGTGCACTTTACAGTGAAAATCCACGTTTTATTTTAGCAACATTTATAGCAGGGACAATTGATCTATAGGGGGAAAAAAAACCTCTTTAAAAGAGTTCTAATTACATGCAGCCCTGTCATGTTGCTAAATGAGGCCCACTGCTGTTTTATGAATAATTTGCAGAATTCATTGTCAGTAAATTATATTAGGGATTGGGAATAGGCTCTGAACTGCACTGCAGCAGATTTTTCCTTCCCTACTGCCTCCTTGTAATACATTCAGAGTATTTGCTATAACTACAGAACACGATTGCAATTATGCTCAAAGACAAGAGATTATAACATACAAACAGCACCATTTAATTTCCCACCAGATTGTGATTTATACTTAAACAATAAAAGTAGCTGAGTAACCAAGAGTGGAGACTCTTTCCAATCAATGAACCAAACTAAATGGCTTACCTACAGAAGGAATGTCAAAGTTTCTTTTAAACACTTCTAGGCTGATGCCAGGGACCTCCCAAGGGTTTCTTTTTCTCTTGAATCCAGTATCTGTAGCATGTTCTAGGAGAAAAGTCACCCAAAACACAACATAACCACAAGAGAATTGAAGAGAATTTCTGTAATACACATGTAAGGAAGAATATCCAAGAACAGAAGATAAGAGCAATAAACAGAGTTAAGAGGAAGGTAGTCTTTGATAGGGAGATAACACAGTCTAGACCAAAGACAGCTCTGGAAAACAAAATCTCTGAGGGGTCCCTTCCAACTAGCATATTCTATCAATTTTTTTAATGGAAAGAATAAGTCCTCAGATACTGAGTTCACTGAAGTTCTGCCCTCTGTATAAATCAGAGGATTACATACACAGTCTTTTTTCTAAAGCCATTTCTGCAGAAGCCATTCTAAGCTTTCAGACACTACAGTAGGGTAAGTTCAAAGGCTGGATGAAATAGTGAACTAGATAGTGAAAGAAAATTGAAGAAAGCTCTTGCATTTACAGAAGAGCTAGGAAAAAGCTGGAACCTGGTCATAGCATTACCATCTCTGGGCTGCTGCTAATTCTGCAGCTCCTGGGACACTTGGAAAAAAAGGGGCTTTTAACAGACATGGTCCCAACAGCACCAACAATTTTACCACAGCTTGAGGCAAGCTCCCTGCTCTGCCCAAAGCACTGAGTTGAGCCAGCACATCTGGGAGGTCACTGTGTCCCACAGATCAAAGAAACATTGCACCCCATTCTTCACTTTTTTTTTTTTTTTTGTCTTTTGAAATCTGTTCAGGGGTAAGAAGCAGATTTCATGACATGACAATGCCTGCTTGACTTCAGAACCAGTTTTGAATTGTTCGTGTTATTCCTATTCAGCAGCTCATCCCATTTCTGCTGAAGAGCTCATTACAATGCCTGTTCTGTGTAAATTACCTGGGAATACTCTGATCACCTGTTGCTGCCTCCCTTGATTGTCAGTACCCTGCTGCTCTAGTCCATCAGCACAGCTCCACTGCACTCTGTTATTCTCAGAGAGCTGTTTTTCTTCTGTGCAGACTATTCAGATTAAACCAGGCAATTCTTTATGCATACAATTCTCTGTGAGGATGCATAACAGAAATCATGGCTTTTATATGATTAATAGAGCTGTCAGGACCTGTTTGAGATTTAACTTCCTTATTGTGAAAGTTTAACTTACTAGTTTCAGCATAAAAACCTACATAAATCACAATGTTATGGCAGCTGAAAGCAAGGTTGAAGTCATGTGGATTCATAGCAGCTGAGGCAAAGTATAGCCACAAAGAGTCTTTATTATACTGAAGCTGATACTGATATGAAAATCACAGTATTTGATACAACATACATAACCAGTGTTTCAATTTTTCAATGTCATCTAAGCAATTTGAATCATTAATCCAGTTTAAAAAAACATGGAACCAATGAGCCTAAATTCTCTGAGCACCACTGAAGTCTCTGCCACCATGTATATAGATCCGCATGTAAATTGAGCTAATAATCTGGAATTTTATCAGAGTTCACAATGACTATTTAACATTTAAGCGACAAGCATTATTTCAAGTATAAGTTTATATGATATTTTGCAAAATATTCTAAACATCTAAAGGGGCTCATGGCCCTGGTACCAAGCACAATGCCCCACATAAAATCCAATTAAAAATGGCAATGAAAATCAAGGCCATTTCCCAGAAACCCTCACTCAGGGCAGACAGTTCAAGCAAGACTTACAGAGACATCACTGGACAGGAGGCAAAGGCAATGTCTGAGTGAGATTTGGAAAGGAATTCACAGTGTAGCCAGGAATCTGAGTGTATGTGAGCACTACTCAAGAAGCAGGAGACAGCCTGGATTGGTTATTAACTGACGAAGGGAAGCTCAGAGTTAACCTACTTGTTATATTTGCTTTCAGTTATGAGGTTAGTTTGAAGTTTTCCTGTGAATGCTTTTCCAGGTGCTGGAAACAGCAGTGGTGGTAGCAGACAGGAATAGAGCCCCTCTCTGACCTGCCACAGCTCTCAGACTGCTCCTCCCTCCTCCTCAAGGCCCTGCTCTTTGGTTTTATCTTGAGATAAAGTCAGGCAAAGCTCCCCATCTGGACAGCACCAATTCTGCCACGGGAGGCAGAGCTATGCTGATGGCTCCTGGTGCTCAGCCCTGTGTCCAGCAGCCTCTCCAGCCAGGAGAGCTCATGGCAGAGCTCACAAAGTGCTTCCCAAGCCCCTTCCTGCCAGAGCTCACTGTATCACCAGCACCAGCCTTACCTGTTCTCTCCACTGGTGTGCACCTGCTTTCCCACGAGCAGAGGCTGCTAAGTTATCTCACAAATCCCTGTGCTCCTCTCCTGATCCCTGCCCTGATCCAGCATTTACATACACTATACCCTAAAGCTAGGCACAGGCTCTGTGAAAAAGTCTGCTGTGTGTATGTAAAATACTACCTGAGAGTGGATTGTCTGTGCTGCCTGCTTCCTCTTCCTAATTGCTGCAGCATCTGACCATGCTAGTTGTGCCGAATACCAATAAGAATTCACCTGATTTAAACCCCAGCCAGTAATTTTTGGATCATTAAAAAATCTATTCAATCTTTTTTCTATGTCTTAAGCAGGTTGTTTTGCCCAGAGGTGTTCTGTGAGTCATCAGGCTATACAACTCTACCTACATTTCCAAACACATTCAAAAATACAAAAGCATGGTAAATCAGTGGTTCTGCCAAAAGTAATTTTTCTTTAAATTTTCTAATCAGTTCTTCTGGTTTTCCTAATTTTTTCAATTTACTTTTCTATGCAACATTTAGGTCAATCTTCCTGGTATATTTTGGGGGCAGTTCTCCACTATTGGGCTAGAACTAGAAGCTGTCCTCTCTTTCACATAAAGCAGGTAAATATATAAATTAAACATTTAGCTTTAGCATGCAGTTGTTAGAAATATCTGCATAAGCAAGATTCAGATAATTGAAACTGCATAATAACATTCAGCTTAATGAAATATTGATGTTATCACTACAGAAAAACAGTGCAGAGTACCCATATGACAACACTGAATAATCTCAAATTATAGCATTAAAAAACATCCACTTGATTAGAGGCCAGGTTTCCAATTTCCTTGGAAACAAATGCTGTGCTCAAGAGGCTGCTTCTGCTGCTGGTTAATGAAACTGCTGCATGAACAACTGCCCACAGAACAAGAGCATGACTCTAAGATTTATATATTTTTGCCAGGTACATAAAAAAGCAGTGCTGCCCGGCACAACATGTTCAAACAGACTCCTCTGTTCTCTGGGAGGTGGCAGCCCCCAAACTGAGCTGTGCCAGCACACTCAGACCAGCAGGGTTTGTGCCATGACTCTGCTTTGTACTCCAGCACAACCACAGGCTCAGACTTAGCCAAGCCTCCCTCTAAACTACGTACTTTGTCTTTGTAGAGCAAGAGGCAATTCTATCTGGAAGTTCATCACCTGAGGATAAGAGGATAAACAGAATCAGAGCAGAGAGATGAAGCTCCTCTCAGGACCATCAGTCTGATGTGGACACTGCTGAAGGCTTGTGGAAAAATCCAGCTCAGGTTTTTCCCAGGTTGTTGGCTTCCTCAGCTCCAGCTTGGATCTTTCCCAGGCTGGAGACTTTTCTCAGAGATAAACAAGAGAAGGAAGAATGAATAACAGGGATGAACACCTCTTGTTGTTCACAGAGCCGTGTGTGTGTCTGTGATGTTTTGCAGAAAGCATGTTTTCAAAGAAGTGTTGCCTTCTTGGACCAATGAGCCTTTTCTGTTCTGTATGGCACGATCTATTCTATATGAGTGCAATGGCTTTTCAATAAACCACTTCTTGCTGCTTTGAAGAAGTCGTGTGTGCTGCTGCATTATTCACCATTCCCAATCAGACAGCAGCACTCTCCTTGGCAGGCCCAGAGCCCTGTTCTGCTTCAGCTTCTCTCCCCAAAATTTCAGCAGTGGGACCAAAGGAGTATTGACATTGTGGATGCTCCATTCGTTCCTCACTGTTAGCACCAGTCCATGCAGGTCTCAGTTTTCCACTTTGGGCATTCCTGGCCTTTGAATAGCAGCTTTGTGAGAGCTGGGCTGTACAGCCTGTAAGGAAGGGATTGCCCTTCACAGCAGTGTCAGGGCTGAGTCCCCATTCCCAGCAGGCTGAAATGCCCCCAGCATTAACAGTGTGCCTTTCCCACAGGACAGGCACTTCAGCAGTACACAGACATGTAAACAGCCTGTTGGCCACTGTAACAGCAGCTTAGTAAATGCTCAAAATTATTAGCCTTGCCTTAAATGTTCAAAACCTGACAATGATTTGAATAAGAAGCTTTACCAAACACTAAACATTAGAAAGAAAACTCCTCAGGTATCTCCACTGACTATCTCTGTGTGTACTAGACATATCTGTAGTCTGTATACACCTTTTAGAAAGTTGTTTCTAAATAAATATGTTAAATATATCATCCCATAGTCCATTTATGGTCTGAGACCCTGCCGAAAACCACAGCATGGAAATTCTTCAAATGGCATGGTTAACACCCGTTATCACATCATATTTTTTTAACTTTATCTCAAAAAAAAATTATGCAGGGGAATAGTTTGTAATTTGAATTTTTTTTTTTTCTTGATATACTACTGTAAAAAGGCAGGGTCAAAAAAGGTTGTTGTAGTTCTAGGATTTCATGTCATAGACCTGAGGCTTCTGGGAACCTGGTGTTTCCTCTGAAAGTTTCCAATAAAATACTTGAATAAAATCCTTTTTTATGTATTACTGAAGCTCTCTTACAGTTTAAGATGACAAGAAATTATTCAGGATGCAGCTGTGATGTTGCTTTTTTACGTGCTGATTAGGACTGCAATTAAGGTAAGAATAGGAGTTAGTTATAGGGAAGGTGCTACATTTAAAGACCAGGCTTGAAAGCTTTATTGAATGTGGACAACACACACAGCTGAATAAAGTTCTTTCTTTCCTGGGCCCCTCAGCAAAGCACCATCAGTGAGATGCATTATGATTTTATCCTATCATCATTAAACTGATGGCTTTTATTGCACTGGCTACTGGTGATCAGACGTGAGGCACCCCTGTGAAAGACTGCTTTAGCAAAAGTGATCTCACTGCTTTAGCAAAAAACTTATTGACAAATGAAAGGTGTGGAAACATGGCCATGTGCTGTAGTAGAGCCACACAGCTCCTCCAGACATGGCTTAAATGAGGAGAGTGCTCCCCATTCTTTTCTATTTCATTTTGTGCTCAGAATGCTCTTCTCTTACAGGAATGTCCAATTCCCATGACTTTGACCCAAACACTCCACAGTTACCCTGGCCTGGGTGTAAGAGGAGCAGGCTGATGGCTGCATCCCGTGGGTGCTGTAGTGTTAGCCTTTGTTAAATATTTTAGAGCTGTCCAAGTGAGTCTTGGACCCAAAATGTACCAAAGCTGCACACAAAACCTTTGGGAAGCCAAAATGCTCGGAATGGGGCACTGCCTGTCCACCTGAGCTGAGGAATGAGCTTTCCTGCACCTAGGAGGAAATCTTGACCCTTACAGAAAGTGATTACCTTCATTTTATGATTGTAATGTGCTAATAGCAACTCTTGGTATAACCTGCAGGGCTGGAAATAATGAGGGAACCGAATGCAATACTCCCAGGGCATGGGCTTAAAGTGATAACTATTCAAGCGTAGCCTTTGACTAATGCAGTTGCTCTTGCGCATCAAATAATGTCAGAAATGCCACACTTCATAAGAAAGGGCTATAAAACTTCATTGTGATCCTTCAGCCCAAAAATCCATGCTCAAAAAGCTAAAAAGTTTTTAAATATGCTGTATGACATATAGGGAAATGGGCACAGGAATGAAAAAGATTCCAGGTCACCTGCATTACATTAAAAATGTGTTCTCCTCGTCACTGTTTTTACACTAACATGTCCACACACATTGATTTTTTTAGTCTAATCTCTACAGTTTTGTGTGTGCAGTATTAGATTAGCCAGATAAGGCTACTGGAGGGCAGCCAGCAGTGATACTTGGAGAACAGCATGGATGCCTCTTAAAGCATTTGGGTTGTTAGCTCCAAGCAAGCATCTTGCAGCAGTGAGTCTGATCCATCATGAGTTTAGCCATGTTGGCAGCCAGGACAGGAACAGCTGAGGAAAATGCAAGCACAAGCATTTTCTGCTCAGCAAAGCACTAGGACATCAGAATGAGTCCTCAGCCCTGATTTTTGCAAAGAAAAGCACCTGCTTTTGTTGTGTTTTCTGGGACAATTCCTGCAATAATGATGGTGTAACAGAAATAATCATTCAAAGGGAAAAAACACAGCTCAAGCATGGGCTGAAGCAGCTCGTGTGTTTGCCTGGGGTTTGAGGAGCACAAAGTCCCACTGTCACTTGCTTCAGACTTGCCAAACCAGCTAACTGTGCCTGTGGATGGAGCAGGTGCTTCTGAGGGCACACTGGCCAGGCTGGGAGTTTAATAAGACATTGCAGCCCCTATGCCAGGTAAATGGTCTTGAAGTCAATTAAATGCAAGATAATGATTTTTATCTTTTGTAAAAAGCTATTTTGGTCTCTTCCTGCCTCTTCTTTTCTTTTCTTTTCTTTTTTTTTTAAACCATTTATAAGTGCTAGTTCAAGTAATGAATTTTCATGTTTACCAAAGCTCAGAGGTGCTTACCAGTCTAAAATAAAGAGTGCCTTTTTATTTCATTAAGAAAATTCAGGCAAGCTGTTGTTTGCCGGTTTGCTGCCACTGGGAAACCTGCACTTCCCTAAAGGATGGTGGAGGAGGCTCCCTGCCTGCTGTACCATGCAGTCCTTGCTCTGCACAGAGCTCCTCTCCTGTGTCCATACAACCCAGGTGAACTGGGCAGCTTCTCAGAAATACAATGGCATTATTCTAAAAGGCCAGCTGTTGGATTGCATCTTAAATATCCAGTTTTCTCTAGAGATGAAATAGGCAAGCTCTTATTCTACCTCGATGTCTGACTTCTGTTGGTCCAGTAGTGCCTTTTGTCCTGTTCATAGAATGCATCCTATTCAGCAACACCCCAGGTACTCAGGTCCAACATGCAATTTATTTACCCTTCAAGGGTGATTTGCAGTAACTTCAAACAAACAAACAAAACTGTTTGCTGCTCTCTGCAAGTCGTTGTCTACTGCAAACAACCCTTAACCTGTTCTTCCTTCCCCAGAGGTAACCACAGTTTGCTGCAGTTCTGGCTCCTGCTACCATCAATAAACACCGTGGCTTCCTAAATCCCTGCTCCTGAGAGGCACCTCTCAAACTTCTTCTGCTCTATCGAGGGCTCTCCTGCTTGTTTCTTTCTTTTTATTTTTTTTCTTGTTTTTGACAAAGCAAAAAGGTGTTTCAATGTGCCTTTATTGTTGGTTTCTGAGCTATTTGTTGCAAAATAAGCATTTCAAAAGAGTGATTTGAAAACCTGTTTCAAACATTGCATTTTAGCATCAAACATATTGTTCCATTCCCAACCTGGATGTTCACCAGTGCTGTCAGGCCTGCCACCCTCCTCTCTTCTGCATCCCACTTAGGGAGTGAAATTTCAGCAAATATTACACAGCATTTTGCACGACATTTTCAGTTTGGTTGTCCTTTGACAATGTAAGAGGTTCTTTCTTCAGCTCTCTCCATCCAGCCCCGGGTGGAGGGTGAGGCTCTGCCTGGGAGCTTGGGGACACCTGCAGGAGCTCTGGGGTGCAGTGCATGTCAGGAGCCCAGATCTTCTTTCACTCCTTTACATATTTTTTCCTGGAAAATATTCAATACCGAGGCAATCATTTGCTCTCTTTTTTATTACCCTTGGCTCTTCTCTGTTATATAAACCAGCTAATTTTCAAAGTCATCTTCCGACACAGACAGAAAGACACAGACAAACTGGCACAAAAATGCTCTGGGCAACGTTTCAAAACAGTGGCAAGGCTTCTTGATGGAAAAAAAAAAAAAAGTTTTAAAAAAGCTTCTCTTGTTCTTCCATGCAGTGCTCATTTTTTGTTTTGCTGTATAATACAAAGAAAAAGTTATTTTACCACTAATGCTATCAGTAGTGAATTAAGTTAAAAAAGAACAATGGTACCTTTGAAGGCTGTTCTTCTCAGGTTCATGAACACATATGGGCAGTACAGTAACTAAAACTCATGCTTGGCCAGCACTTGCTGGTGTTTACCCTAGACCATTGCTACAGAGACAGGATTCCATATGTTTATATATATATATACTTTTTTTTTTTCATTTGTGATGTTTTCTGGGTGAAATAAAACCAAATACTCCCAAGAGCTAAAATCAGAAATCTCATTTCAAACCTTCCCTTTAGGACAGTGAGTTAAAACCACCCAGATGGTCACATCCTGTGTATTAATACACTTTTTCATTTGAAGAGCTGCTAAGCAGGGCTAAGGGACTAAACCTACTGAAAATGCTTTCAAACACTGCTTCTTATTATTGCTGCTTCTTTTATTATTGTTGGTGTCTTGGTGTGTACCAGGTGTTATCTGGTGCATCTCAAAAGAGAATGGCACAAAACTAAACCTTTTCTCTCAAAGGACCATGCTATAAAATATCAACTCTTAAAGACCCAGTAAGGGAAAAACTCTTAGGACCATGATTGACTAGTAGGTTGCATCTAGAAAAGCTCTCAAAGCATCCAACCTGGGCCACTGACTGGAAAAATAATATCTGTATGCCCTAGAAATGCAGGAGAAAACACATTTATTTGTGCGTGATTGTTTCTTTCACTGACTTTTCTTATATACCATCAAATATGTATGCTTTGGTAAAAAATTAGTGTGTGTCTATACAGGCATTTACAAAAAAAGTCTCATTTTAAGAAAAAAAAGATCATTCCAGACTATTACTGGGCTGAGTGCAGTCATTAAGCATTATACACTGATAGCTTATTGTTCACTTATGTGATAATTTTACTTCCAATTATATCTGGGTAATGAATAAAGACAGTTAAGACTTTAACCTATTTTCAGAAACCAGAGTTCTATCAACATGCAGTTATTTATGCTAATGAAAATAATGATCTTTTTATAGTGCTTGTCACTGAAACGGAATGATGTCCTGCCAACTGTGCATGTTTGCCAGTGGCTACAAATTAATCAGCTAAACTGGAGTGGTAATTGGAGTAGAGACAAGTCAAGGGGCAGCCAGGCCAGCTCTGGCAGAAAAGCTTTGAAGATGAATGCCCTGTTCAGCACACAAAACAAAAGAACTTGTTTATATAATGCTGTTGTTTAATTAAATCTAAGCAGCTGTTTCATTAAGAGGTCTCTGAAGATAAATGTGGAAGGTGATGGGCAGGGGAATCAAAATGTGATGATGATTGTGTTATACAGGATTACACTGTACATTTACCTCACACCTCACACCTGCCTAATGAAATTATTTCATCGAGCTGCCGATTATAAAGTGCAGGCAGACACCAGAGTGTAACCCCTGGCACTGAGCACACACATTTGGAGGGGCTGGCTTCAGAGCCTGGCTGAGCCTCTTCTCAGCTCCACCTCGGTGGTCCAGGAGTGGCTGCCCATGGCAGATGTCCCAGTGTGTGGGTGACATCCTCAGCATCCTCCCCCGCTGTTTTTGGCTCCCTGTTGTAGGGTTAAAAAATGGATAGTTCTTTGCCCCAAAAGCTTGTTTTGTTTTGTTTTGTTTTGTTTTACCTATCTTCTTTTCACCTTTTTAACATCTTGCCACCTTCTCTGCTGTTTATTTACCTTGTAGGCACAACTGCAGTTGCTCTGGGCAAAATGTGTGGCTGTGCTGGACATTTCTCCCCATCAGGGGTGGATTCCTCCTGGCAGCCCCAGCACTGCAGCTGGGGAGAAGCTTGCAGGGAGCTGTGATGGTCCCATGATGTGCTGCAGAAGAGAGGTGGAGGAAACCTCCTGAAATGCCTCTTCACAGGCTGATAACCTCTGTTCTCCTTGAAGCTGACCCAGTCTGGAAAATTCCCTATTTTTCATCCCACCCTGTGCTTGAGCCAAGAGCTTAAGCAATTATAAAGGGAGTGTTCCTCAGCTGCAGGCTCAGAAGCTCTGGTTGGCTGGGTAGGAATGAGCAGCCATGGACAGAAGCCTGGAAATGTCACAGGAATAGTAGGAATTTGATAATTATTCAGGCATATGACATTTTAAAATACTCTGTTAACCTCCACGGTTACAAAGGAAAAACTGGAAAACATGGCAGTAGTCTCCTGTAAGGACTCTGAAACCATAAGACAGAGAAAAAATACACCAGACTTTCACATTTCTAAAGCATCCTGTAATTTTCCACATTGACTTTGTGTTGACACAAAATTCAGAATTTTGCCACCAAAGGAATTTGGTATCTGGAAGCTGAAGGCTTCCCTTGTTTTTTTGGTCCAGGCTGCAGCTCATATCTCATCAGGAGCTGCATACTCCCTGCCTTGAGGGTCACAGGCAGCAAGGATGCTCACTGACCCCTGGTTCTTGCAGCCTCTGATACACAGGTCTTGCACATATCTAGTGAATATTTTGAAAAGAGTTTTCATTCACTTATTAGTAAAAAAAATTTTAAAAACCACATTTTGTTGAAGGGCCTGATCTTGAAATTATGAGATCCTTAAGCATTTTTGCAATATAAATAATATAATATTTAAAAACTGGCACTGGTTGAAAAAGGTTTCACAAGGGTTTAAATTTCATCCAAAAAATGTATTTTATAACATTCGAAGCACATTATGGGAGTATTTAATTTTTACTTTCTTTTATTCAGTGCAGACTCAAAGAAGATTTCCTCGATGATAGATGTGGAAACATTTTGCTTAAAGATGAAAAATAAATTTACACATTCTAATTTTCCAATGAAATGTATTACAAGCAATTTATCTGTGAGTCATTCAGCCATTTCCTCTGACAAAATGCTTACATGATGAGAAACTTACCCTACCCAGATTCAATAGGATCTTTGTCATTCCTTCCTATTTAAGAACTTTCTCTAGCCCCATTAAGACCTTCCACTGCTGTGTGTTGCTAAAAGCAGAGGCCCAACTGCATCCCAGAAGACACTGCAAGGCATTCCTTTGGGAATGTCTTTTTCTCCTGAATAGGTCAACAATTTTGATCTGTGCTGGATGGGAACAAGACCAGGAAAAGGAGCTCACCATCCCTATTTAAAGAATCTTTAACAGGCTATTGACGAGCCCCCTTTCATCAGGGATCACCAGGCGTCTCCGTGCTGTTAGAACACAAATCCTATTCCTCTTGCCACACAGCACCACTCCATTTCAGAGTGTTTGTGATCCTCCAGTTGAGCTGCCTTTCCCCAGAGTCCGAGGGTGGGTCACAGCAGGTATCCCTGTGCTCAGAGAGGCCCTGCTGTCCTTTGTGGCCATGAAGGTGAACTTCTGAAGGATCTGGCCCTATTTGAGTAAAGCACTGTACCATATCCTATTAAACTGGCACCCCGACTGCTCCTGCCAGCTTGGCCCTGTGGAATTTTCAATAACATGTAATTATTTCATAAGGTGTATAAAGAGCTTATTCAAGGCACATGCTCATTAAGCTCCTTCAGTCATCACTAGCATCAACCCCTAAAGGACAACAATGGCAATAATGAGAGATGGGGCTGAAGAATGTGGCATTTCTTAGGAGAGCACAGCAGAGGGATTTAACAGCACTGATCCTCTCTCCCAGCCTTCTGCTAGAGCCAGGAGAACGTGGATGCTAGGAGGTAGTTAATGATTCTTACATTACACTTGGACTAATCTGGAAGCTTGGCATTTAATTGGGAAGAATCTAGCATTCCAGATGGATTTTGTGGTGATACACAAGAATGAGTGGGCAGTTCAGATCAATATTAAGAGGCCAGGTGAGAGATGCTCTGTTCAGAAGGAGCCACCATCACTCCAGGGGCCTTTGGGGGCCCTTCAGCTGCAGAAGGGCTGGGGGACAGCTCTGCATGTGCAGGAGTGTGGAAAGGCTTCACCCAGTGGATTCAGGGAGAGGTGGCAGGCTGGATGTGCTCCCATTGGTTCTTCACCACATGCCAGAATTAACTGGCTGCTCTGGGTTTGCACTGCTGTAACTGGGACCAGATTCAGCCCTTCAGAGCCCTGTATCATGGTGCTTCCCAAATCATCTTGGCTCAGTGTCCTCACAGCTCTCTGTGTGAGCTCTCAGAGACCAGAATGAGGTCCTGGACTTCTCTTTCTTCCAGTTTGGAATTGCAGTGTCTCAGCTTGTTCTCCTCTGCCCTTCCAGAAAGGCATCGTGGGTGTTATATCCTCCTGGCCAAACCGATCTGACTCACTTGATCCACTGCACTCAGAAAAAAAAACAATCCTTCCCTGACTCAGAATCTGTATGCAGTAAGACTCCCTGAAGACTTCTCAATGAGCTGTGTACTTCAGAGGAAAAGCAAAGCACATGAACATTTCCTTTCCCTGCAGCCCAGCCACCAGAGCAGGGTCCATGTGCTGAGCCCTGCTGCTCTCCCTCTGCCCCAGCAGCTGCACCAGGCACGCCTGGCCCTCCCAAACCTGACTGTCTGCGTCACTGGGGACTTTGAAATGTATTGTGATTCCTGTACTCACAACCTGGGCTTCCTCACCTGCCAAATGTACCTGACAGACCCTCCAGGCATCCAAGTCCTGACCTCACCTGGCTGCTCAAAGGACAGTCCCTGTGTGAGCAGGCTCAGTCAGCTCAGGAACAGCTACAGAAAACTGGAGCCCTGGAAAGGAGAATTGTTCTGTCTGTGTGAGGATTGATCCCCAAGCCCACTGGGATGTTAAATACAGTGAGAGCCAGCTGGCCAGCATCCGAGTCTGTACTGCAGCTTTGACCACTTAATAAAAAGCAGAGGCCAAGGGGCAGAGCTCATTGTGCAGGGACAGCTCTCTGGGTGTTACAAGTTTAACAAAAGTCCGGACAGTTTTATTAAAAGATGAAGGAGGAGCAGAGAAGGCAGGGGAGGACCATTAGAAGTGGCTGAGCAAGAGGGGAGGAGCAGCAAGCCCTGCCAAACCCTGCCCCTGCCCAGCACCTCCAGCAGCACCCGAGAGACCTGCAGGCACCTCACCTGCAGCTCAGCACTCACCTGGCCTCACCCCCTGCCCCTCACCTGCTGCCTCCCCCTCTCCCACCAGGATCAGCAGCACAGCTCCTCCTGGACATCACCAGGAGGTGATGCCAGGGAGGATTCAGCCCTCAATATATAATAACAAAGGGGTGGGAAGAAACCTCTGCTTTCCTCAGCTCGGTGCTTACAAACCCTCTGCCATGGCTGAGGTGTCCTGCCAGAGGGGCCACCAGAGCCCAGATGGAGAACAGCACTATTTCCCCTCTGCCTCATCTCCCTGCCCTGCCAAAACTCCCTGCCCAGCAGGGCCTGAGCACTAAAGCCACTCATCAAGTTAAAGCCAGCCTGCAGTGCCAGAGGAGGGGCTGGAAAGAATCATGTAGGATTAAATTCAGCAGCGGGAAGGGACAATGAATGAGGGTGAGGAGTTGAACCCATGGGTCTCTACCCATTTGGCTGCTCCAAGGTTGGCCTCTTTTTTTGTTTCCTCCGGTGTATCTTTAATATCCTCCTACCTCCCTGATACAAATCATTGATCCCTGCTTGGGTACTCGGCTCCTGTAAGATTTTCGAGCAGAGCTGAAGGCTACAAGGTTACTGAACAACAAGCAGAAACTGCTTTATTGCCAAGCATTTAATATCCTGTTTCCAGCAGTGGAGGCTTAGGGGGAAAGTATGGCATGAGACTTCTGCCAGCATATCCACTGTGCCTCTAGCACAAAGGTGAGGAGAGGGGGTAGGTTCAGAGCCATCAAATAAGTTCCTTTCTCAAATAAATCTGCCCCTGAAAAGCCTTTCATAGTCAAACAAGGCCAAAACTGTTCTCAGTTATGTCCATCACTCTCAATCTTCCCTCTTGCAAATTTATTGCATATGTGCAGTATTGGATAGTGAGTGCAATGGGACAATGAACTGTTAGTCTCAGAGTTGCCCATAAAATAATACCTAAAAATTGCAACCATTTTAAAAACAAATTATTAATATATTGTGTGGGAAAAATGTTTTTTCTTTCTTTTTTTTTTTCAACAATTGATTCTAGTTTTCCACCTTTGCTTATATTATGTCTAGCTTTTATTAAGGTCTTTCACCTTCAAAACATAGGTCACGTTGTCCAAAAATTATTTTAATTTGATTTCTTCCAGGCCACATTCAGGTTTGCAACACAGTAAGCTGTGTATATTGCATGTTCACTGCAGCTGACCAGTAGCTTTTCCTGGCACACCAGTATTACTACAAAAATAAAAATAAAAATTTTAAAATATATATATATATATAAATTAAAAAAAAATTGCTACAAAATCT
>JANRGV010000045.1:5312399-5345433 GCA_024734035.1 Alethe castanea | reverse complement strand
ATGTTTATTCATCACCACTGCTTACCTGGCAAAATTATGACAGCAAAAAACCAAAAAATATTATTATAATGAGTGACCATACTATAAAGAGAAGCTGCAAACCAAGGGTCGATGGAGCATGGAGTGGGTGGTGACCCCTCACGTTCCCCAGTACTGCTTGCTCTGTCTATATAAAATAAAGCAATCTAAATTTTGCTGAATATCAAGACTTTTTGTTTCTCATTTTTAACAATGGCAACTTTTAAGTCTTTATTGAAAGCAGTAAAAAAGTTGAAGTGTTTTATATTTGCTTTCTGAAGAGGAAAAATTCTTTCCCTTCACATCTCTAAGAGGAAATAAAACTACTAAAGAGCACTGAGATCACCATTAGAGAGCTCAGTGTGAGCAGGATAATTTATAAAGCACTGACATGGTAATCCTGAATGCTAGCAAAACCAGGGGGAGATGTGCAATCAGCTGGTGGTGTTGG
The DNA here is from genome assembly GCA_024734035.1 of Alethe castanea. Lineage (NCBI taxonomy): Eukaryota > Metazoa > Chordata > Aves > Passeriformes > Muscicapidae > Alethe > Alethe castanea. Next base: position 5,344,964 of record JANRGV010000045.1, on the reverse strand, counting down.
TGCTCTGCCAGCCTGGCCATGAGCTCTGACACAAGAGGGTTCCTGAGCCCTGGGGTTGTCCCTGCTGCACTGATCTCTGCTGGGAAAGGGCAGCTTGAATCCCTCACTTGAGAATCAATCCCCCTCTAGCATGGAAATAAGAGACAGATGTTGTGGTTTTTCCTGCTGAAACCATTCAGGTCTATTATTTAAAGATGACTCTGACTTCTCATGACCCCTTGTTCTGCACAAAGATCAAAGCATGGGCAGCACAGCTGCATCATGCAGACAGGAGCACACTGTTCTTGGGCAGCTCCAATAAATGACATGTGACTGCCTTTGTGTCCCATCATGTAAGGACATTAAACATGCAGCAGCTTTTCGGAAAAAGCAAAACATGATGGATCAGACTGTGTTCAAAGCAGACATTAATTTGTGAATAAAACCAAGATTTAAGTTGCACAAAAGTACATTAGGACCAATCTTCACACCTTGGCTAATACAGAGAGCTGGGCAACTTTTTGCACAAGAAATAGCTGCAGAAGGAAATATAATAAGGTTACCAGACACAAATTCAATCTTCCACATTGTCACCCATCTATATGTTGCTGTATGAGTTCATTTGATTTGAAATTTAGGCAGACAGAAGCTAGCTAGGACAGCTGGCAGTGCAAATAACCTTTTCTTCCCCCCTTTTTAAAGGGAATAATTTTTTCATCTCCCTGGAGAGACTGGATTCTGTCTGCTGAAAAATGCATGTATTCATTTTGTATGAAACATTATATAACTGGGTTACCTTTGTAGTGGCCTAATCTTCACTTCTTATTTCTTTGTACTCAAGTTGCCTTGTCTTCACAAAACTGGGGCCACTCTTCCTTTCAAAAGGCACGGTCTATATTTGTGATATAAAACAAATAAAAGCAGTGTGGATTTATTGAGACATGCCAATTCTTCACCCTGTCTGATAAGCTGAGCTGACCCAATGAGGTGCTGACTTTCCAGTTATGACTTGCATCTCTGGGAATTAGGACCACAAATATCTTGTGGATTGTATCTCCCTGACAAAGTCTACACTCCAAAGAATATAGGATGCCCAAACTGGCAGTAGCAAGCTAAGGTAAAGGAAATTTTAAGATATTTAGATTTACAAGATTATATTTTTCTAGCACTGAGAGCTGCAGTGCATTGAGCCCAGGAATGTCCTGCTGCTGCCAGTGTTGCAGTGTGATGAGAGAGGATGGTAGGAGGTAATCCCATTTCAAAGCAAAATAATCCAACCAATCAAACACACAGTACTGCAGACACCCTCCATTCTTACAATAAAACTATCTACTAACACGGGTGAATTCCCCATACTGCGCAGGAGGCACCAAGCTGTTTAGATAAAGGGTGGGTTTTTCATTATCATTTTCCCAAGCAGAAGCTTCAGAGGCACTGAAAGGAGTTTCACATAAGAGCAAACATCCCTGTGTTCCTTGGGGGTGAGGTAAATCACATCCCTGGGAGGGCAGCCTCTTAATTTTCATCCATTTTTGGAGCCCAGCATTTTAAACCACTGAAAGACATGTGAAGTGGAGGGCACTCATAAAAGGCAGATAAAAACAAAACACCCACACCTTCATCTGTGTGAAGGGAAGTGCACAGGAAGATTCCTTTGAGCTCCTTTGCAACACACAGCCATACAAGGCTGCCTCTCGGTCTGGCACAAATTGGAGTTTTGGGCTCCTGGGCTTAATATGAAGACAAGTGGTTAAAAAAAAAATAGAAAAAATATCTGTCTTTTGGTTTCTATCTATCTGTCTCTCATCAACTCAAATTTCTGTCAAGTTGTTTAGGCTGATAAATCTAGCAGTGAGTGGATTTCTCAGCAGTGACTGCTGCCTGGTGTTACAGCCTCTCTGCTGTAGTTTGTGCAGTCCTCTGGCCAAGAGGAAAACACCTCCACAGAGCAGTAATACGTTTCCCAAGATACTCAGCTCCACAAAATTTCCCTGCTCCTATTCTCCCTTCACATTTCAGTGGGTAAGTGTCCCAAAATACTGAACATTCTTGTCTGTGATTACTCCCATCAGTCCTTTTCTTAGTTGCCTTTGGGTGAAAAAGTTGCACAGAATTCTGCTGTGCTTGATTATTAGTGCATGGATAGACCTGCTCTAGCTCTGCTGAATATCTTGCAAACTTTGTCTTTTTCAATCTAAATTTGATTTCTCATGGGATTAATGGCATCTCATCTTATGTTTTTATTAATACCTTGCTTTCTCAAGCCTTCCTTGGGATAGAGCTTGCCTAGAATGGCTAAAAAATACAGGTGGGGTGAGTAGGAAGCATTCTTAGGCTCTGCTAAAAATTAGATTTATATGAAGAAGTTTGTTACTACCTTCTATTACATTACAATGCCAGATAGAAAATAGCCATATTCCATATGGTTCACTGTTGTGTGTTTGTTTGCAGGTCTGTTTTGGATTTGAGAAGCAGCTGCAGCAGTGCTTTGTACAAAACCAGCTGAATATCTACACCTACAGACACTGAGACGTGTGATGTGTGCAGGAATTACAGCTGCTGCTGTAGCTCCACAAGTTAGCAAGGAAGATCCACTGAAATGCTGGCTGGTAACTGCAGCAGGTCAGGGAACAGAAAAGGTTAGATCATAAACTAACACAACTCCCTGAAAAATAAAAATTGCATTCGTCTTCTCCTGACCTTAAGATGTGAGATGCTTGAGAAAGAGAAACTCCAATCTCTTGGAGCAGATAAAATGTTCTGATGAACAGTATGTGCTCAGCCTCCTGCCAGATGGGATTACTTTTTTCTCCTCTGTTTAAACTATATGTGCAACCTCACTGTTTGCAGAGGGGTTTTAAAAACTACTTTATTCTAAAAAAGCTGTATATGTTTCAGATAGGCTCTTGAAATTCAAATGCAACTACACCACCAGATCTTTACTTGGTGTAAAGTAACTACCTGAAAATCCACTTTCTTTTTTAGCAGTTGCAATAATGTCTCAGGTTTTTTTCCCATTATGTTACGTACAAGTCATCACATCTTCATCTGGGAGTGTCACAGCACATAATTAAATCTTAAAATTGTGTGGCAAATGCAACAACTGTGAAAATTTGGACCAATGAACGCCACCAGATTTCAATACCACTAAATCTCCATTTGCTTGTAAACCCTGCACAGAAACCTTGAGCAGTGACAGTGTCTCTGTGGATTTTATTAATTACACCATTCTGGGGACCAGCCACCACACTGTGGGCTCGAAAAGTGACCCCTTTGAGTACTGGAAGAGGACATTGCTCTTCCATTAGCAATTTAAAGCTTGTGTCTTCTGGAGCATATTGAGCTCTTTACATCAAGCAGCTTCTTAGCAGTCAAATCCTTTCACCAGCGAGGTCTCAACTGGAAAGGTCAATAAACCTGGGGAGTTACAGCTTCAGTGGGTCCAAAGCAGCAAAGTAGGAGATTCCTGATGTGCTTGATATATTGCACCCCACTGCTACTAGAGCTATTCAACTGGAAAGTCATAAAATAACATCAAATAAAGCTCTGGAGCAGAAATGATTCAGTCATTAACACCACAGAGTCCCAGCCATTAAATCTCCCCCAGCAAACCCGCAGCAGAGCCAGCACAGCCAGAACTCTCTCTGTGTGTGTGGAGCCCTGATAGCCCCCTGGATTCTGTCTGGGGGCCCTGGTACATGTGCCAATGTTATTTCCATAAATCACAGGGATTTGCCACAACTTCACCTAGATGTGAAATCACATTATTATTTTGCTGCCAGCACCACCGGCTGTTTTTAAGTTTTAGGAACCCCGGTGCCCCAGGTGTAGGTTCCAGTAAAGGAACTTATAGTATCTTTACACTACAAAATAAATTCAGATTCATCCAAACAGCTGGATCAGAACTCCTCTGGAACCAGAGCTGTAACACACCTGAGCCTGTGCAAAGCACAGAGCCCTTCTCCAGGGGAATCACTTCATCCAGCACCCCTCAATCACTGCTACTGGAAGACCCAGAACATGGAAGACAGCAATGAAGGAATTCATTGCCATGAAGAAATGTCAGCTTACCTAGATGAGAGTCAGGGCCCTGAAGAAAAAAAAAACTATTTATCACCACCTTGCAGTCACTTCACTCTTTTGTTCTAACGCAGAGGTTTGCAAAATACTAAATAAATCAGAGTGAGAAATGATTGCTGTGAAGATGATGCAAAGACAGTGACAAATTGAGCCCAAGCCTGAGGGGGAAGAGACCTAAGGAAAGATATGAAGCACTGAAGCAATGAGGAAAATTGGAGGAGTAGAGAGTCCATGTAGGAGCCACAGGAATAAAGGAGGTTTTATAGCAGGAGAGACAGACCTCTGAGCCTCTCACAATCCTTCATTTCATACAGCTTTGTTTATTATATCATCTTTCTTTCCTGAGGCTGGAGCTTAAGACTTTGATTTATATTTCAGAGCTAATTTTTTTTTTCTGACCTTGAAACATAGGGGAAAAAACTGAAAAGATTTTTCAAAACAACTGCAGGGAAGCTTTAATGCAGCCCCTGCTTAGCTTCTCTAGGGCTGGAGGTATTTCAGGCTGCAAAGGCAGCATAAACAGGAGATGTTCCAGGCTCTGTCACTGTGGTTGGTGTGAGACACTGCTCTTTGCTGGGTGCTTGAGAAAAGCATCAGCACAGTGTCAGAAAGCCTACACAGGGTTAGCACAGGAATTCAAAACTGCCTGTGCAGGCACCAAAAAGTCACAAGGGAAGTTATCATATTAAGGCAACTTGACTTTTTTCTCCCCCTAAACTAATCACAAGGCTTGTGATGATTGTTGAGGATTGAAATAAAGGGTCTGAACACAGAGATGCAAGCACATGAGAGACTTCCCAACCACTTCCTTCCAAATACTGAATCAAACCTGTGGGCAAAAGGACGTGAGGAAGCCTGGAACATCCATCCCCACACCAAACCCCCCCTGCAGTGGCCACATCAGCAGAATCTTCACTGTTTTGAAAACCTGGCTGGGTTAAATGGGTAACTACTGGGAGCAGCACCAGGCTGGTGTCTTTGCCCCCAGTCTGGGTATTTCTCACCACAGTTCCACATCCATCCCACCAGACTCCAGGGACACAGAGAGCACAATCAGTGGAGAGAGTTAATCACTGAGCAGACATCTCCAGAGGGCAGCTCAGCCCAGGCTGGACCCAATCAGCCTGTTATCTGTAGAGGAGCACAGGTTAAGTGTGCTCCAGGTTCCAGAGCCTCAGTGGAGTGTCTGAAGCTCAATGGAACAAATCTCACCTAAGAGGCTTTCAAAGACCCTTAATGGCTACTGGAAGTAATCACAGAGTATGGGTCAGGATTTATCTTCATCCTATTTTGGTAATAAAGTCAAATGCAGCCTTAAGCATTTAAGAAGAGAAAAAAAAAGTCACAACTGAAAATTTTTTCTGAGATTGCCATCTCTTTCAGTTTATCAGAGTGAAAGCTTGTGACAGTCCCTGTTAGATCCTTTAGTGCTGTTTTCAGAACTCTCCTTTCTCCCTCCAAGACCTGGAGATCAACTTTAAAAAAGAATAGCCTGCCAAAAAAGAAATTAAATGGTAGTTTTAATTTCTGGCAGGAGAACTCATACATTTTTTCCCCCCAAGTTTAATGTCAACAAAAGAGATGAAATCACATTCCCTTTCACAAACAATCAAACATGATTTCTTTTTCTTTTATGCCTTTTGTCAGCAGTGCCAACTTTTTTGACTTACTGTTAAATGCAGTCATTGTAAACAGAGCTAAAACCCGTCTACTCCTATTATCTCACTGCACCATAAATTGCCTTGATAGTGAAATAACAGCAACAAGACTGCAGTGTTCTTGCTAACAATCCCTGCTATGACTGAAGTGGGCAGGTTGTGTACACAAAGCCAAGAGCAGCTTTAGCCACAGCAGTGTGAAGGGATATATCAGTGGAGTGAAAGCTGTCATTTAGGCAGTGGCAGACACATAGGGCTGCAGTTAATTATGTGTATTCCTGCAATACCCAAAAACCCTAAACCCAAATTCCAGTCTTCAAAGTGAGAAATAAGTAGAGAAGATAAAAAGAGCTGAGTGAGACAAGAACTGAAGCCTGCTGTGGAACAGACAGGAGATGCTGTGCAGGTCCATGGGGCAGGGAACCCTCAGCCCACCCACTGCCAAATGCCACAGGAAAACTTTTATCGAGGGGAGAAGAGGCTGGGAGGAGAGTTTGGTTATAGAGAGCTCCCGCTGGGTGCAGGAAAACCTCCAAGATACATCTCTGAACATTTTTAAGGGTTTTAGCAGGACCCAGGTGAGAGCTGGTAACCCAGGAGTAATAAAAAGGACATTGGGGAGGAGGAGAAGGGAACAGCAGCCATGAGCAGGGCTGCAAATGGGAATAGCTCACTTATTCCTGACCTGACTGGGAAGAGGGAAGCAGTGAAGGAGTACAGAGAGCCAGTGACATGGTCTGAGGCACCCACTAGAGGAAATCACCTTTCCAGAGGCTTCCCAACAGCTGTAAGGAAGGCAGACCACAGTCACTAAGGAGAGAAAAACAATCCCTCCACTTATTGGAATATGACAAAACAGCACTTCAGGCCCTGTTTTTATATATGAATGTGTGTGTGGGGAAGTATTTTGCAGCAGGAATCAGCAAGATTTAGATGCTGGCCAAATAAAAGCATCCACATGAAAGTCTTGGTCAGGGACAAGACAGCATTTTGTCCAGGTTGGTCTAGTAAATCAGTGAGGTGGGAGTACAGATCAACCTGTCTGCAGCTCCATGGAGATGGTCCTGGCAGCTCCAGAACTCTGAAAAGGCGTCAGAAAAACTTGGATATTCTCTTGAATGTGGGTCAGGTAGTGGGAAACATCAGCAGAGATGGAGCTGGATTTATGTCACAAGACACAAGGTGTGGGTCACAGAGAGGAGGTGGGGAAGGGTCCTGGAGGAACCCTCCTCACAGTGGGGGGACAGGGCACCCCAAGCTGCAGGAGAGAGCTCTGTGCCTTCCCATGGCCTGCATGCATCCCATCCCAGGAATGCAGCTTGGACAAGGTTACCCTGGGGACCTATTTCAGACAGAGGTTTTACAGACACACAGATGTCTTCTTTGTGAATGTAGGGATTTCTCTGTGCTTGCAAGTGCAAATAGCTTTCCTGACAGCACTCCAGACTGCTGTACTCCCTCATGCAGCTTTTAATAACCAGGCAGAAAGTGGAGTACAAAGTAGTCATAACCAGTGTTTCTCTCTCCAAAATCCCCGTGTTATAAAGAAAGAAATTTGTCGGAAGCTGAACTCATTAATTTCCATTTGTACCAATACTTGGTTCTGCAGGTCAGGAATTGCTTCTCATCCTGCAGAGCAATGAAAAGCAGGCCAATAATGCCACCCACAGGTGCCTGGGTTTATTGCTGCCATGGATTTCCAGATGGGTTCTGTGCTCCTGCAGTCACCTGGAATGTTGGCTCTGACTCCATAGTGACACAGGTGCCTCTAAATTCCCCTGCACTAAGATCTGCACTGCCTGTGCTTTTCCAGCACTGCTGGGTGAGAGAACTCACAGGTTACTGTGCAGACGGCTCGTTTCCATCACAAAGAACTTGTGTAGGGAGAAACAAAACATACACAGGTTACAAAATAGAAATTAAAAATAAAAAAATCCCTCCCATCTCAGTACTCAGTGACATGGAGATTCTGGTGAAAGCATTTCAAGCAATAAAATCCACTTTTTAAATTAAAAACATACAAGTATATTCTCACAGTGTGCAGCTTATTTTATTTTGCCATTCCTTTCTCAGAGATCCCTCAATTGTCATGACAAGGACTGTGATGATTTGAGAATTCTTCTTGACAGAATTAGACAAAAGACAACTAAGAGCTCAGTCTTAGGTATGGCTGAAGCAGAGAGCAGGCACTGTATTCATTCTTCTATTTCTTGTGCCCATTTTATTAAGAATATTAATCTTGGGAACAGCATCTTCAGTAATTGTTACCTGAACATTAATATAGGAGTTTATGTTTAAGGTAAAAGGGATTAAAGGGTATTTATTAGTTTGTCCTCCCTTTCTTACAGAGCCAGACCACAGTCCCACGGAGAGGCTTGGGATCAGATCACTCTGCAGGGGAGGAGGCAATGTTTTCTACACATGGTCTCTCCCAAAGCAGTGAAGGTGGGCCACTTAGGGGAGATAAAACCCTGGCACTCTGCACATCTCATGGCTGGAATTCACTTCCATCCCCCAGCCCGATTCCCAACAGTGAGCTCTGGATTCTGCGGGATGTATGGTGGCTCCGAATTACACAAACCCTTCCCATACCCTCTTGTGCCAGCCCCTCACAAAAGGCCAATTCACCTGAATTCTCTGGGGTTTTCTGTCACTACTGGCTGAGGCTGAAGACATTGTTGTACTTATAGAAAATCTTGGAGGAGTCAAAAAAACCAAAGGCAATGAGTAAATACAGGATTTCATACTGCAAGTGTCTTGCTGGAACAGGGACTAATCTTAGCAGTGTATTCACTGCATGAAACATGATTTGGATGAGATTAGCTTGGGTGTCCACATCTGCTGAATAATTTAAGAAAATCAGTAAGGGAAAATTTTCCCCATTGAAAAATAAATTTGAGAATGACTTGTTTGAAATATGTTTAATATGAGAACTCAGGGATAAGCTCCTGCCTTTGATCTTGTGTTAGGCACCTTGTAATACATTTTTCTTAGATACAGTTGTAGAAATGGCACCTACATTCCAAGTCAGCATTATCTAAGCACAGTATTAAAATAATCCTAATTTACATATAGCAATAAGTCTTTGTGTATTAATTGCCCAATCATTTATTTTATTTGAACTTCTTTATTGCACAGAACATAATCAGCTGAGGCCAGGTTCAAAGTAAACTAGAGACACAGATTGAAAAACATGAAACTGTTCTGGCCTAAGCTCTTACTAGACACACACTTTATTGATGAAGTTCATCAATATTCTTATTTAAAGACCTGGAGCTCTGGAGGAGCCACTGCCATGGTATCACTGCTGGCACCAGAGGTAAGAAATTATTTCTGAAACCTAAGTGCTCTCCAAAGGCCCCCCAAGTTATCCAGTCTCATTAATATCAAAAGCATCATCTACTGGCCTTAAATATTTCAAGGAAAAAACCCCACCTAAGATATTTAAGTAAATTGATTTTTTTTCTCATTAAAACCAGTATTTAAATCCTTACAGCCTAATTACATAAAAGATGGCACACCTATCTCTCAGCAGCCCAGCCCCATGGGACAAAGCCCATTTAATGTGACGTGGGGAGGAGAGAGCAGGTCCCATCTCTGGAGCAGGGCTGAGCTCCCAGCAGACACATCCCCAGCCCAAAGGGCACCCACAGGCAGGAATTAAACAGGCAGCTGAATCTGGCTTCCCCACAAAAAATATTTATGGAAGAGCAATAAATGGTAACGATTTTGAGCAGCTACAAGACAGCAGAGCCCTAATTTTGGTCTGTGCCCACTGCAGAGGCTCTGCTGTAACAGCAGCTCCAGGTGTTTGCAGCAATTGCACAGCACCAGGACACAGAGCCACCCAAGGAGTCCAGCTCCACCAAATTGAGCTGCCCACCAAAACAAACATGTTTGTCTACATTTCTTTTGATGCAGTCATTAAAAAAACCTTATTCAGTTTAAAGATTCAGTGACAACACAAACAGCTTTTCATCAGAAGTGCTGCATTTGTTGTCATACTGGTGCCACAAAGGATTTCACCAAGCAGGCAATAGCACATCTCATGATAAATAGGACCCAAACAGCCTCCAGGCAAATTTATGGAAATCATCACTCACAGGCAAGTGTGATGAAAAAGCACCAAGCTAACTTCAGGAGCAGTGAGAGGCCTGATGCTCAGGGAAGTCACAGCCCAGGCTGTCTGGGTGGTCTCCAGGACTCCTCATCTGCCAGCAGGGCTGCACTGAGCTGCTCTGAGCCCCTGCACGTGTGCTGCCTTGCCTGACTGCTCTGTCCCTGAGCAAGTGTCAGCTCCCACTGGCTGCTTCACTTCTGCCTCCATCCATCATAACAGCAGCATCTGCTGACTTCCACAGAAAATGCCTTTCCTGGGGAAAACACCAGAGAGCAAATGCTGATCCTCTGGGTGGTCTGGGTGGTGGCAGAGCCTGCCAAAGTGAGTTTGTGACTGGGGAGACTAGAGAAGTTGGTGCATCTGTAAATACAGCCAGACCTCCTGAATCTGGACAGCAATTCTCCAGGGAATGATGTTTACCCCATGGGAAACCATAGCACAGGAACAAGAGCTCCCTCCACAGAAAGCCTTTCTGGATGTGGCCCTTGACAGAGGTGAGGGGCTGCTATAAAAGGCCCAGCTGTTCAATATCCCAGAGCTCACTGAAAGCAGTGTTACACAGAGTTCTCACCTACTCACAGATTTCCTGTCCTCTGGACACAAACACCAAGCCAACGTGGCTTGGGCATCCATTACTCTTTCATGGGAGAAGAGAGGGGCAACACAAGGCAGAAGTTAGAAAGAGTTAAATGGAGTGGTCATAGGTTAAATCTTTAAAGATTTTCACAAAATTAATTGCAGCTGTGCCTGGATCTGGGCATTCTGTAATTATGTTTTCACAAATATTTCCTATACCCATATTTACAGCTAAAATCCTCATGAATCTAAAAGAAACACTACACTGCAAAGTGGGAACAGCAGCCCCTCAGTGTGGCACACTTCAGTGCAGGCTCTGAGATAAATCATGGCAAGCAGCAAGGGCTGTGCAGTGGGAGAAAGCTCACAACACAGAGCCAGAGCTTTCCAGCAATGCTGCCAGAAGAGAGCTACTCAGAAAAAGCAATAATTGATTCCTTCTAGAAATCTGCATATTGATAGCATTTCCTTTGGAGTCAGTAGAAACAGTACAAGAAGAATAAGCACACATTAAAATACACCAAAGGTTTGCTCAGCAGAGGTGGTGATGCCCTTTCTGTGGTGCTGAAGGCACTCACACGTGCCCATGCTCTGACTCTGAGAGCAGAGCAGCCAGCCTGCACCAGCACAGGGCCACAGCACAGAGGGCTGCCACTGCCAGCCAGCCTGGAGCTGCCACTGCTCCCTCTCCATCTCATGCCAAGGTCCAACATCTCCAAAGACTGACAAGCAGAGTTTAAAAAAATAAAATCCTCCTTGGTCTCCCATGTATTAGTGCTAAATCCACTGCAGTTAAGCTACAATTTTCTATGTTTTCTTCACTGCAGCCTTGCTTTGACACAGCTCCTCCTTCCACACTCTCCCTACACTGGTTTTGGGCTGGTCCTTCAGATGGGAGCGAAGCTGAACCATCAGGTTAAAGACAAGTGACCATTTGTCCAAAGTGACCATTTCTTTTGGCCACTCATTGTTCAGCCAGATGAACTCAGCTCACACACAACCATCAAAGCAGAGCCTTGCCAAAATCACCCTCCAGCAGAGACCCAACAGAGCACCACAAATGTGTGATGCAAAGATTTACAGTGAGGAGCTTCAAAAGCACGACAGGGATCCCATCCCAGACCCACACTGGGAATCAGGCACTTTGCACCATCCAGGAAAACCTGCAGAACTACATTGCTGATACACTTTGCTGCATTGAAAGAGAATTGCAAATGTTGTTATTTGCTCCACTGGAATATCAAAAAGGAAACACAGCCAGAGCCCCAGTGAGAAGCAGGAACATACCTTGGCAGTTTTCCAGCAGGGGTGCAGCTTGCATTCATTCACAGGGAGGACACAATAGGAAAGTTCAAGCACAAATCCTTTTTCCAATTATTTATAAACCATTAAAGTGATATTCAGGGGAAAAAAAATATCAAAAAGTTTTGATCTGCAAACACAGTTCCCCTGGCACGGCTGGACCACATAACCCATAAAGCATGAATACTGAGTGTGCCACCTCTGCCCAGCCCACACTGCAGCTCCCAGGAGCACCAAGAGAGTAATTAGCAGCAAATGATGACAACATGAAGGCAACAGGTGAGAAAAAAACACTCCAGAGTGAATCTAGAGGCTTGTTTTCTTCCCCCAGCCCTCCTGGGAGAGTACTCACACCTGAGCTCATGGCAACGAGCTAAGCTTCCATCCACCACCCTTCCTGAAATACAGTACAGGACCTTCATCAATAACAGCCCTTAAATGCACTACAGAACCTTAATCAATATCAGCTCCTTACCAGCTCTTGGGGAGAATTCTTTCTGAGCCCCTTCAAGGGCTGACTGCCCTGCCTGCCTTCCTTAGGAGCCCCACAGGGGCTCAGTCCTGCTACAAATGGTGGCGGGCTCAATGAAAACCACAAGATCTGGAGGACAGATTTGTCCCCAGTAGGAATAAGGAGGGAGCAAATAGCCTGCCCTACCAAGCATCCTTGATGTCTGTGTGCTAATGCAAGAGTGAATAACCACAGTTCTGGTTAGAGCAGGCAGATGGGGGGTGGTGATTCGAATGGGAAAGGTGAAGTGCTCAGGTGAGAATTTGAGCCCTTTAACAGAAAAGCTGAAAAAACATCAGGATGATCAGTGATTTCTTTGGAGCAGGAAGATGACCCAGATCTCCCCTGCCCTGTCTATGAATAAGGTGGGTTTATGTGGGGCCTGGACTTGTTAGTGCTCATCCCTCTGAAAAAAAAAAAAAATAGTACAAAAAGATCACAGCTTTAGGGTATTTTGAGTTTTTATGGCATTTGCACACAGAGAAGTTTGTTTCAGCATTTCTTTCTATTTGAGAGCATTTGTGCTCCAGACTTGCAGATGTTCAGTGCCACCTTTGTCACTTGTCTTGTCTTGCTAATCATAGAATAATGTCAAATCTTATAATATTTGTTTTCCCTTCTATGAGTTTGAACTTGTCATTTTAATAACAAATATCTGTTCACCCTTGTATAAAACCACAATTAACAATTTCTGAGATGCTTAGATAAAGCAGTCATTATTTTTATCGTGACCCCTCCTTTCCCAAACAAGCATGGCTAATCTTTTCAAAGCAAGCATGCCTAATCTTCCCAGGCTCTCTTCAAGGCACTGCATTATCATGACCCAATTATTCCTGAAAAAGATAGCTGGGACATTTCTATCAGGATGATTTACTCATAGAAAATGTAGTTACCACAAATGCAGGAATGCCTTCATATCACTTAGAATGGTTTTCCATGGAGAAAATTCAGATCAAATATTTCTTGGTCTCACAGCTTGATGAGATCCTGTTTGTTGCTCCATTCTTTCCTACCTGGATAAGCACAGAGCTGCATTAACCCAAGGTGTGCTGGTGATGGCTGGGAATTGCAGGTCATATATTTCATTTCAACAGGGCAGAAGACTCTTTTAGTTTTCATTTTCTGACTTTCACTTTGAATTCCCCAGATAAACAAAAGTAGATTTAATTTAATTTCTTGAAGTCAACTGAAGAGAAAAAGAGTAAGTGGTCTGTGCCACTCATTTCTGCACTTCTGCACCATTCTGAATGCTCTCAGCAGAGGTTGGGATCCCGTCTCACTGGTCTGCCCCAGGAAAACATGGTCTTACCCACTGCCAGGACAGGATTTACAAACTCTCAGCAGGGCTTTGACTAATTCTAGCTGCTTGGAGGTGTCTGAAAGATTTTCAAATTGCAGTGAGTATATTTGGGATTATTTCTGTTTCTCAGTGTTCTGACTTTAAGGTAGGCATATTACAAAGAATTGGACAAAAGCCACAAACAGAAGTCATGTCACCCTTATCAGATTGCTGTGACATTAATGAAACTGCCTTCTGGAGAGACCAGGAAGCTTGACATAAACCTGTCCAACCTCAAAACAGCATCAGGGTGTGTTAAAGGTAATTTTTCCCATTTTCAAGGCAGCAGCACAGCCTTCTGCCAGAGACCCAGCTCCACGACTGAGCCCCAGGGACTGCAGTGAACTCTGTCCCTGAAAAAGGAATGTACATTTTATCCTGAGCACTGAATGACCATTCACTTTGCTGAAATGTTATTTCTTTTTATAACAGCTTAAAGGGAGCAAAAAAGGAGAAGGAATCCAATGCTGCCACTTTGGAAAACTTTTATTGTAATCAACCTTACAACACTTTTTGTTGTACAATACAAAGAACGTTTAATCTCTCCTGGCTGGCACACTCCCTCCAGGGTTTTGCTGCTGACAATGGGAGCTTTCACTTTGACCGTGGCAAAAATAGTGTCAAACCCACTGCAAGGCACTGCTTTTACTGTGGGTACATTTGGGAAATTCTAAAGAATTAATGACTTCATGAAATGAGGAAAAAAATAGGGGTTACAGTTGGAGAGACTTCATATATTTCCTATAAGTTTTGCTTCCCATGAGTATCATAATCTCTAAAATGTTTTTACCTCTGGTGTTGCAAATACAGGCATGGTTTGTTTTAACTGTTGGATTAATTTAAAGAAAAAAAACCAAACCAAAATTATGAGATAAGATTTCCATGGCACTTGTTTATAAATTTCCCAAAAATCTCTGAATGTGTAGTCTTAAGGCACTCCAGGTAGAAAGGGAAGAAGCAACAGAGTCCTGGAGTGGAACCTCCGAGCCAGTGCTGGGCTGTTTGTAGAACTGAAATGTCAGCTTTTCCTTCTTTTCTTCATGTCGGTTTAGAGGAAAGCAAAACACAAAAGTTTGTACATAACAAGCTTTTGCCTGGGTATTTTCTAAAGCTCAGGCCAAATTCAACCTCTGAGTTTTGGAAAAAAAGTTGTTAGAAAGTTGCAATTCAAGAAATACTTCCAAATTTGTGCCAAGTTTTCAGACTGCTGGATAGCAATTCCCAAAAAGGATTTGGTTTTGTTTACAGAGAGCCAAACAAGTGATTTCTATCTGGATGATTTTTTTGCCCTGGGAGGAGCTAACAACAAACAAGAAGTGTAGGTGTGGATTGCAGCCAGCTCAGAGTGAAGCCACAGGGAGTGAGCAATGTGCATGTCCTGCCCCAGGAGCCACAAACACCTTTTCTGTCTGGAGGAGTCCCTTGAAACACCATAAGCTCACTCAGCTGATTACATCATTTTCTCTACTCACAGCAGCTATGTTTTCCACACTAAAGGACATTTCAGATCAGCATCCAGATTGAATCTGCAAAAACAGCCTAAGCCAAATAAAGCGTGTATTTTCACTCTCTGCCAGAGTGGCATCAAAAAGAGAGATATTATTATATTAGTATTAGAAATAGAAGAGTAAATTTGTTGAGATGTGTGTGGAGCTCCTGGTGAGGTTCATGGAGAGGGTCCCAACAGGTCCTAAGATTGTCCTGCAGGGCAGAGAGACTGTGCCACTTGTCTGCCTTGTGTGGGACAGTCCTACACTGAGAACAGCAAATAATCAGAGTGAACACAGCATCAGACAGACCAGGGACTGAAAGGCTCTGGAGTGAACCGGTTAGGAAATATTTCTGCATGTGTCACACACAGAGTGTCAAAACCAGGCATGCAACTTTCTAGCAGCATACAAATGAAAAACAGGACATAAAGTAGGTCAAAAAATATACATCCCTTATGCTGGCTAGTTTTTCATTCAGTGTTTTGGTGAAACCTGATTGGGATCCTTATGGAATAAAGAAGACAGAATAAGTAGACGTAGGAGAAACTGTTGGATAAGCTCTCATTGCTCTGAGAGGGGCTAGATGGTAAATAATCCATCTTGGAGAAGCTTTGAGAGGCTGGAGAGTTTTCCCATCTGCTAGAGATGTTTCTTAGTCTTGACTTGGATATAAATGCAGAAGGCAGGTCCCACTTAAGCTGCTGCTCTGTAACCTTCTAGATGATAGGTAATTACTCATAAGTGTGTCCTACAGATGCTCCAGGGATCCATCTGCACACACCTGCCTGAGAGCTGATGGTTCTGGTTGAGTTCAGAAGAGACCAGAGCTGTGTGAGAAGTGGTAGATTTAGGGGATGCTCAGTAATTCAATTTTGCAGGCTCTGAATGGAAAAATAATAAAGCAATGATAAGGCAGCTAGTAATAAAATTACATTTATTTTTGGAAACCAAAGAATTGTACAGCTATGGAAAAGCAGGTAGCTTGCCAAGTGGGGGCAGCCAGCCCACTCTGCAGCTCCAAGATTTATGGCCACAGTGGGGCTGAGACATGCTCAGCCAGCCTATAAAAAAATCCCACTGCCCCTTAAGGACGTATCCTTGGGCTTCAGAACATTTTTGAGAGGAAAGTGCATTTTTCTGGCCATCCATCCTCAGTCTGCTTTGTTTGTCCATCCCCTGGCACTGGTGACCAGCCTGGGTGCTGCTGGAACTCTGCTGGTCCTGCTGAGCAGATGGGCTGGGCTGGCACAACCCACAGGGACCAGGGTGGGGTGAGATGCAGGAGGTGTGTGGAGGTGGGAGCACAGAGCTTACAATCATCTATTTTGGCTGACTGGAGACAACCAGAGAAATAAATGAGCTCCCACATCACCCAGCACAAGTTAGGACACTGCACTGCTTTCCCTGAAATTAGTAGGGAGGCTTGCAATTAATTCAATACAAAGAGACTTCTTCTATGCTGCTGGAGAGAACTGCTTGGCAGCTTTCTGGAGAAGGAAAGCTCTGTAGCTGAGACAAAGCACATAGGTGGGCAGGCAGCTGTGATAAAACCACAGGGAATGGGGAAAATGAGAACCATCTCATGCAGGCCTTAGAAATGGAATAAACAGGTTATTTTTACAAGATGGAAAAGAATATATAACTCCAGGGATGAGGAAAAATACAGCAAGTAGCAGCATTTGCAGTTCAGCATATTCCATTGCCATTAAAAATAAAGGGGGAAAAAGGCAATGAAAGGAGCAATATTTTGAGAAGCAGACAGGACTGTGGTATCTGTAGTTACATACTCTGCCTTCTGCATATCCCACAGTAATGAGAGATGTGACTCTGTAATCTGCTGCAGAATTGCTGGACATTTTCTACTGCCATTAAGATGCAGAATGGGAGCTGCTCTTGCTCTCACATGAGCACTTAGACAATTTTTCTTTCTTTGCAGTTTCAGGCAATCCACACTAACAGTCTATTGGGCTGGCATTTTCTTTGCCCCTCAAGATGGAAAAATGGAATTGATTCCTCTGAGAAGGAAGGGAGCAGGTATTCATTATCATAAGGTAAAGTTGTAAAGTTCTGGTTGGTTCAGCTCTTCCCCTTCATTTTTCAGCTCACTCCAACGTCGTTCAGTCTCTTGCATCTTATCCCATTGGATAGAACAGCACATCACTCAACATTATTAACCATGGCCAAGATGATTCCTAACATTGAAAATTAGCAACAAAAAGTGAATGATCACCTGAGAAAGCATTTCTCCACTTGAGCTTTATGACCTGCAACAGAAAGTTTTGCAATGAACAACAGCTATTTGTCACTTGGAATAGTTCTAATACCATTGCTGTTGTACTTTTCCACCACAGTGAAATCAGTGGTATTAACCTTGAAGCACCTAAAGAGCTCAGGTCAGAGGACCAGACCTTCTGCACTAGTAAAGCACAGTAACTGCCCCCATTTTAGCAGTGCATGGGTGTGTTCCCACAGCCAGGCTTGCAGGAATGACTGCCCTGCAATGTGTCAGCAGCTACTGCTGGACAGGGAGCGCTCACAGTGCTGCAGAGGGCACTTGGTGCTGGCACAGGGCTCTAAATTACAAACTTAGAGAGCCATTTGGCTTTTCTCACCCCCTTGTCAAGAACCATTTCTTTTGTATTTCAGCCCATGGAAGAAGTTCAGATGAGCACACGCCACTCTGAGAAGACCCAAGGCTTTGTGCACAGAGCAGTCCCTGAGCTCAGAAGCAGAGCAGCAAGCACTGGGCTAGCTGGGGCTGCTCTGAGCCTCAGTGCTGAGCCTCTGCAAGTCTCTCCTGATAAGCAGAGGATGCATGGTTGTACCTATCCCAGCCATACTCAAGTGTTGGCAACTGAAAATGACTATCCCAAAAGTAAGAGACGATGTCATTAAGTCTCATATGCACTTTCTTTTCAGATTCCTACCATCAATAATTCCACTTGTCTGTAATGGCTTCAAACTCTTTTGTCTTCTTCTCAGAGGATTTCTCTGCTGCTTTGCATTTAAATTCACCTTGTCTTCCTAAATGCACAGACAAACTGTAAGCAATAAATGAGCCAGGCAAAAACAAACATGCTGTTGTTTTCTTGGCTTTCTCTGCTATGCTGAGCAAAGGATCTTTCTATATCCCTTTGAGAAAGCCATCCAATGATGAATAAATATTTGAAAACAAATGGGTAGGATTGTACCAGCCACCTACTTCTCAGCCTTAGAAAGAGTAGGAAAATCCACCCATCCATAAATATTTTTTAGAATGATAGTTCTGAAAATAAAGTAGGATGGAATGTTCCCTATCAGGCCAGGATGCAGCATTCAGCTTATATCAATTACTGTCTATTTGACATGCTTCATGCTCTCTTCATTAACAGGATGAAAGGTTTTATGGGATAATAACCCAGTTCCAGTGAGCAAATGTATTTGTGAGACCAAAGGCCGAGTCCTTTGTCCTTGCAGAAGGAGCCTTGAGACTGCAGCAATTGGCAATGGTCTAGGATGGATAAATCACAGGAGCAAAACTTGTGTCCCACAGAACACTGTCCCATCCATGAATCACTGAGGACAAGGATCCTCACTGCAGGAAAGCTGAGAGAGCAGAGATCATCATGGAGGGAAATAAAACAGCCATTGGCTTCAGTCCGATATTGAAGATCCTGTAATTGGAGTTAATGCCATGTTAAATGGTCCCTCATGGTTTCCTCATCTCAATCAAAGTTTGATTGAAAACCTGTGACCTGAAATTGTGGTCATTATCTTACCAGAGCTTATTGGTTTTCTTGCTCTTCAGGCAGCAGGCAGATGGTAATTGCTTCCTAAAACATTTCTCAGCTGAACAGCAGTGACAAACACTCTTCTCACCTCAGAAAATCCCAAAGCACATTACAAACTGCCTGGACAAAGAGGACAGATGTGTTTTCCTTGGATCTGGCAGGAGCCATGCAATAGCCACTATCATCAGGGAAGAGGTATGCTTGGCTAATGGAAAATAATCATACCTGGTTTCCACCCCAGCTGTCTCACACGGTTAATCTTAGTGGACTTGCACTCAAATTATCAGTAGGGATCTTCTTCTCCTTCTGCATTGACTAATTATGTGGAAAATCTCCTGTCCCAACACAACCAGAGCAGCCTGTGAGTAAGAATGGAGGAGGGTGTGCAGTAAGGAATTGCTAACAAGAGGCAAACACTCTTTAATGTTCCCCAAGTTCTCCTCTGGGGCCAGCTGAGTTAGGCCCCAAGGTGTGCTCCCTCTTGCAGCCTGACTTTGCTGGGTGCAAGGAGCACTCTTTTCCCCCTGGCTGTGGTTTGTGGCTGTGTGGGACAGGGCTGCATGTCAGGCTCTTCTCCTAGGCTCTATTCCAGTTCACACAACCCATGCACTGTAAAAAGAACAAAAATATCCACACAGATCAAATATTATCACACAGTGCCATCAACATGTCTCATTGTACAGTCCTAATCTATGTTCTGTATAAAAATGGGCTATTCAAAACCCCACCATGGTGGCTTTACTGGCAGGCATTGTGAGATAGAGCATGAGAGGAACCACAGTAAGGACTTAAGAGAGGTCTCTACTCACAGCAGATGAAATCAAATTAGTAGTACAGAAATTATTTGTTTTAAGCTCAGACCATGGATTGAATTTAGAGGTGTAAATCAGTGTTCACCTTGTTGAACGATGGGTTCTTACAGGAGAGCATTTACTACAAAAACAAAGCTTTTTATCCAAATCAGTGAGTGTCAGAGTTTGAATTATGGCTGTAAGAGAAAGCCCTTTGTTTCTGTCACTTCCTTAGTCAATGCTAATTTGACTAAGGTGTGAGTGAGTTAGTGTTGCTCCCAGAAGTCCTGTGACGTGCAAGGAGCCACCTTCTCTCCCGTATTTTGGAACTCCTTTTAGACATCCTCAGAGAGTTCACGTGGAAAATCTGCCTTCAGATGATGGAAGACAGTTTAGTAACTTGCAGGATATTTATTTCAAGAAGCAAAGTCATGGATGGCCACAACAAAACAGCTGAAGAAAGGAGAGATGCACAGTGGAGACACACTGAAAGTTTCTACTGATCTGCTCCAAGGTGAGGCTGAAGGGCAACAACCGTGCCCAGCACAGCAATAAACAGCATTTCAGGAGATAGGAACAGCCTGCAGCAGGTCTGGGAGATACAAGCTCACTCTGTACAGGGGTGGTGTGAATTGCAGAGCCACCTCAGGTGGGGTGAGTATTAGCTCACTGCAGCACTTGCTCCAGAAAGCACTAAAATATGTATTTTTTCAGTTTTCTGGTCTGATGTTATTTTGTGCAGACCCCACAATCTCACTGGAAGCTTCTACTTGGAAAGTCTCCTTTAGCATCTCTCAGAATTGGGATATGCTAAACTGGCATGACAAAAAAATAACAATCATTTGAGAGCAATTTATTTCCTGCTGTTATAGACTCGCAAACACTCATTTCCATACCACCTACAGATATGTGTGCATCTCTTTGTTCTGATATTGAGAAAAAACCCATTTGTATTCTTTCAATACAAGCAATCCTTGGCTTGAATTTTTAGTTGGTCAAATAATGCTAAAGAAGGAAATATTGGAATTTCTGCCTGTGCCATGGGACTATTCTGACAGCCACGATCTTACCAAAGGAAAGCTAAATCTCCTCATTAAATCTTGGTTGTTGTTGTTTTCAAGAAGAGAGCCTCTCTACTGCAGGCAAAATGATGGAGCCACTTTTGCCTCCTGCCTCTGACTGACCTCTGGACATCAGAAATCCAGCCAGGAAGGCTTCATTTGGCAAGGACACATGCCAAAGCTCACCTTTCCAGAAGGATGTCCAAAATCTGAACCAATAAGTTTAAAGTAAAGCAATTAAAAGCACACTCCGATGGAAGTGGCATGGAACCCTATTTTGTGTATTCATTTTTAATTATTCTTGGCATCCTTGGGCAAAATACTTTAGCTTGAATGCAGCAGGATATCCAGCTACCTGAGTCCTACAAGATTTGAGGTGCAATGCTAAAATAGAGCCCCCACAGCACTCTCCACTAGTTTTTTACTAGTCTGTCGTGTTAAAATGGATATAAAATTAGCCCTGCATTACTACTGTCTTACCTGTTTGGGGAGAAGGGGAAAGCAGAAAATATGGAGAAAGGATGATGTGACATTAGAATAACTGCTTATTTGAAAAAGAAAAACATCTTAGAATATTATCTTGTGAGAGATGCAGTTTAAAAGCAGTCTAAGAGGTTTTCAGCAATTACGGTTAATGTATGTAGAAATAATCTAAATGGTTAGTAAAATGTTGAATGTTGACTGGAAGATAAACATGTTTATATGAAACTAGATATTAAAATTGGTTTTTTGGCACTTCAAATGCAGGAAGCTGTGTAGTCCTACTGTCACTCTTAAGAAATGTTAATAAGACCTTTTCCTGCTGTATTTTAAATGGAAGTGGTGGTATAAACAAAATTGTAGATGGATTTCTTTGCTCTGCTGGGGTATCCTTCAACCCACCAGACAGACTTTTGTTTACATATTCTGCATAAAGTTGCCCAAGAACCTTTAACTCATGCCAGGATCCAAAACTCTGTGCTTTCAGGGGGTAAAGATCACATTCCCTGGCACCTACTCCCCCTGCCCTCTGCCATCTGGGGACATTAATCCAATTATCAGCAATAGGTGAATGTCTGATTTAGGAGTCTAGGAAGTTATACTGAAAGATTTTTTTAAAAAACTGTTGGCAATACCAGAGGCTATGTTTTTATGCCAATGCAGCTTGAATGAACCTAACTTTAACTCCCTTCATTGGAGGCACTAACTCTGCCTTGGGGCCTGTGATCACTGCTCGGCCACTAACCTTGGAGAAACAGGCCTGCCTTTAGCTTTTCATACTCTGCTAAGCAAGGGAAACCTGGAATCAGTCAGGCCTTAATGAAAGCTCATGTCAAAGCAAGCTTTTAATTTATTCTGAACCATTTTAAACACCCCACCCCCCCCAAACAGCTGAAGTACCCATTGTACCTACACAGGCTCGATTGCCTGAATATTTAGCTCTGTGTATAACAGAAGCCATAACCTTCACTATGCCTTTAATTCTGAAAATAAACTACTAAGAAAACATTTAAGTTTTTGCAAAGTAAGTTGGATTGTTTTCCTTTTGCTGTTGTTCCAGTATGGTTGCCTTTTTTTGAGAGCAGATTCGACTACCAAAAAGGAAGACAAGTTAAAAGCACAAAATCTATAAAAAACTAGTGTTCCAAGGAGCAAGCACTTGCACCTAAGAAATCTTTGTTGATTGTTGCTAATATCTATGATAATCAAGCTAAAAATACCCACAAAGTAATAGAATTTGCAGAGATGAGTCTATTGTCTTAAGCAAATAATGAAGCCAGGAACAGCTAAATTGATCCCATGACTCTCATTTCAATAATAAAGCAGCAACAACTCTTAATCTATAGCACTCAGTTTAAATTACCAACCCAGCGCTGAATGGGCAATTTCATTAGAGAGAACACAGCTAAGAGAGAAACAGCTGGCAGGGAAAAGGAGTCACCCCCACCAAAATCCAACCTTCCTGAGAATTTCTTGCTGCTCTGTATCCGGACTTATCATCAGGGAACAGTTCTCACAAATTCCAGGTGCATCTGGTGTCCACGGAATTCCCTTTTATCTCAGCCCCAGGGCTAGCAGGACCCCAGGGCTGATCCAGCTGCCCCAGGCTCCAGGGGTGGTTGCAGGAGAAACAGGACTTTTGGACAGAAAATTAACATGATTATGCAGAAGCTGATTTATTGTTTACTTTTCAGCTTTAATTATACATTTTAAGGTTTCTGTCCATGTGATCACGCATTTTTTGCTTGGTGCCTTTATGCTGTCTGCGCGTTTTGTACGAGCCCCTCAGCTGCGATGATGGGTCGCTGTTCAGAACTTTACTGCCCACCTTTACCTTGGGTTTTCTAATCTTGGTATGCTGTTTTTCAGCTCCTTCTTTCCTAATTGAGCACAATGTATGTTTCAGTGGCTTTGAAGGGTCTCAGCAAGTGGTCTGGGCACTGCCCCAGGATGGACACAGGGACCGCCAGGGGAGGGAGGGGAGCAGGTCACCCCACATCTGCCTGGGACCCCACAGCAGTGTCAGAGAGGCTCCAGGACACAAGACATGTGTGTCCCCAAGGATAGCAGCAGCTCCCTGAGCAGATGGAAACTGGCTTTTTCCTCTTTTTATTCCTGTCCCCGAAATCAACACATGGTCTGCGAGCCAATCAAACTCACCCACGGATACTAGCACAGCCTAGAAGAGACAGCTCTCTTTTTAAATTAGATCCTTTCAAACACTTACACAGATCCTTGGGTATTGCAGAGGCTGTGGAACTGAAACCAATGAACATCCACAGTAGGTGAGGGGAGGAAAGGCTTCCACCATCTCTGCTGGCAGCTGCACAGCTTATGGGAGGAAGAACGTCCTGTTCTCACTTCAGAGAGCAGGCAGGACTATAAATATCCACATGGAACATATTTACTGAAGGATGGAGTGCCATGCTAACATGCTAACAACCATTTTTTCGTGGTAGGACCAAATTTCACAGGTATTAGCAACTTCCTGAAATAAAGTCAGAGAATTAGGGGGTAACTGAGGTGAGAAGGGACCTATGAAAATTTCCTGTTCAGCCTCCTGTTTGAAGCTGGGACAACTTCTTTGCTAAGAGAGGTTGTTGTTCCAATTCTCTTCCAATAAATCTCAAGGATGGAGAGCCCACAGCCTCCCCAAGAAATATGGTTCCTGTCCTGCATAACTCTCATTCTGAGGATTTTTTTCCATATACAAACAGAAACTCTTCCTGTTTTTTCCTTCCTTCTGCTGCAATGCATGACCACTGCCTTGTCATTTTCCAGCATGCTGTGGCAGAGTCTGAATCCATCGTCTCTCCAGTCCCTTTCCATTAATGGTAGAGAGTGATAGATGCCCCCTTATCTTTTCTCCTCCAGGAAAAATAACCCCAGCCTCTCCTGGCACATCATGTGCTGCACTGTCCTGAACACCCCATTGACTTTCTGCTGGACTTGCTTCCACCAAACCCACAGTTTTCCACCTGTGAGCTGCAGCCTCACAAGTGCTGGGTTGAGGGAAGTGGCTGACCTGAACACACCAGAACAGCCCAAAACACAGGCAGGTGTCAGCACCTTAAACACCCCTGCAGTGCCCCAGCTGCCCTGGGTGCTTTCTGCAGAGCTCCCTGAGCTGTCAGTCCCAGCCCATGGTGTGTCCCCAGGGCAGGACTGGCTGTGTTTTACCTCTCTGAATGTCATGAGGTTCTCAGTACCCTGCTCCTCAAGATTTCCAAGGTTTTTGCCCATCATTTACAATGAACCTAGAAGGTTTGGTAACATATTCTGTGAGCCTTCATGAAGAAGAGGAGTGACTCTTTTTCTCCTAAGGTTTTTGTGCTTTTAGCCAGTCTCCCTCATGCCATGGTGGTTTACCATCCTTAAACCCCAAATTCCAGCTGACATCAGTTGTTAGTGACTGCAATGACCTTGAGAACACTCTTGTGCAGCAGCAGGATGTCAGCATCAGTAGGGAATGGGGTTGTTTTAACAGGACTTTGCTGAAAGGGAAGGAAGATTTAGTTGCTGCTCGAGCGGAGGTGGGGGAGTGGTGTTGAAATCTATAACCAGTATCCTTGTTTAAAATTCTGTTAGCAAAATTTATGACACAAATTGAAGCCTCATTTTCCCCCAAGTAGGAATATTTCTTTCAGCTATTCATTTTGCATTTCATGAGACCTTCTGCAGATGCAGAGAGCTATATCACTCTATTCTGCTCATACAGCATCCTGAGATCTAGATGCTCCAAAACCTGGGTGTATTGTAATGATGTGTATAGAATATCTCAATGAAATTCTACATCTGCATCCTTGATAATTCATTTCTATTCAAGTGGAAATATTCATTGCAGCTCTTGCAAATGCTGATATAACCCATGGAGTGCATGTTCCTCAACCTCCTGTGCCCAGATCCTTCACAGAGTTCATCCTATACATGGGATCTCCTTTATCACAGGAGTTGTGTAAAACATTGCCTCTCCCTAATGAAATTTCTAATTTTTCCCTCTCTTGTTAATGCAATTAAAAATGCATTGTACAAGTACACTATGGCTGTGCTGCTTTAATTTTGTTATAACACCCAGGGAATAATTAGTTCTGTATCTTCTAATAACAAACAAATATATTAATTCAAAAATTAAATATTTACTTTCCAAAGAGCCATCACAAGTTGTCATGAGTGCTTGTCTTCATTATGTGTGGGAAATTAAAT
This sequence comes from Alethe castanea, assembly GCA_024734035.1. Classification (NCBI taxonomy): domain Eukaryota; kingdom Metazoa; phylum Chordata; class Aves; order Passeriformes; family Muscicapidae; genus Alethe; species Alethe castanea. The sequence goes on along the minus strand of JANRGV010000045.1, from coordinate 5,319,604 downwards.
GGACTTTGTACCATAATTCTGTTGGTATAATAAAGGATTATGCACAACAAGGGAAAAGTGACCCTATTTATTTGGAAAGGAACACAAGCCCTTCCCATGAAACTTTACTTCATATTGCAACAAGCTCAGGTCTTATCAAATATAAGAAGTTCAGACTTCTTTACTGTACTGAGACACCCTGAGTGCTCAGGAGGTACAGAACTAACTTAGTTTAGGTTTGAAGAAAACCTTGGGTGGTACCAAATGTTCCAGGTGAAAAGTGTGCAGCCAGAAGAATTCTCATTCCCTTCCCATCTGCTAACATAGAATTGATGAATTGGGGATGCTCCAAATAAGAAATAAACCCAAAATTTTTTAAAAGCCCCAGAATCAACATATTCTGAAAGCTGAAGGTAGACAGGTTACCCAACTGCAGCTGGTTTGTCCTTTCCAGCCTGGTGAGCATAGATCAGAAAGCATTAAAGATCCTGCTTTGGGTGTTGTCTTAACAGATCATAATTGTGCACATCCCATTGTCTACAGCTGAAAAGAGCATTGGCACTGTTTTTGTAACAGAAGTGCATTAGGTAAACATATTTCCTTAGCTTTTACTGGACCCAAAACCTAAAAGTCTCCTAATTTCTCTGTCTTGGACACATCAGTTTGTAAATAAAACCCTACCCTGTAGCTGAGGCACACAATTTACACTCCTACACAGCATGTTCTGCTGGCACTGGGGAATCTGATTTTACCCCATCTTCTTTGGAAACATCATAATGCTGGAGGTTTTGAATTCTGACCCTTGCCTTCAGGCTACTTAACATTTGTTCCAGTCCCTTTAGATTAGATATCCCAACTTCCAGCTGGCTTTAGGAGGTTAAAATTCACAGAGAACCTTCAGCTTTTTACATCAACTAATCTATTGCTAAACCACCAGCAGTCTCCCTCTCTCTGCAGATATGCTAACCTCCTGCCACTACATGAAAGGGTTTAACAGCTTCTAGGACACAGAATACACTCAAGCACAGAATTTGGAACTGCTTTTCACCATGGATTTCATGTACAATTTGAGGCTTGCAAGGCATTACCCAAATGAGACACGACAGTTCTGCTTTTCCAACAGAAGTAGCAAAAACCACAAACACATGACCTGGTGACCACAGTCCAGTCCCAGCAAAGCCCTGCATGGTCAGATAAATCAGATGCACACAAGTGCCGCACAAGTGCCAGAGCTGCTTCCAGCCCACACCTGGGGCTGTGCATGGGCACAGGCACAGCTCCCTGCAGGCACCCCCAGGAGCTCTGTGTCCCACACTTCCCTGCACAGCTCTGCAGCCTCTCCAGACCTCTTACACCTTCCAGGGAAGATGTTCTGCCAAGCTGGAGAGCAGAGCTAGGCCAGCAAGTGCCCCAGCTCTGGCTGTGTGCCTGGGGCAGCAGCAGAGCCTGGGCCAGGCTGCTGCCCAGGGCATCTTGCCAGCACGTGAAAAAACTTCCTAAGCCACTCTTAACCATGTTTAGGATAGAGGCTTATGCCCAACTTTTAGCCAAAAAGCTTGTTGTGTGTTTCTAGGCATGTTCACAGTCCTGAACAGGGAATCTCACCTTGGCAATCAGTCGATGAGTTCAGGGCTGCACAGGGGCTCTGTGCTGGACACACAGGGAGCTTTCCCAGCAGCAGCAAACAGCCACACTGTCTGACTTTGCTCCTTGGGAAGACACCTGGCAACACTCTTCCACCACTGGATCAACTGCATCTGTTTTCCAGAGCTCCTGTTCTGCTAACCTCTCCCTGCCCAGCTCTGGATTCAGCAATGCTTAAAAAGAGCACATGTAAAGGTTCTTTGATCTCAGCTGTTACACAGATAACTGGAAGCTAGGCCCTCCTCAAATGCACTCCAGCAGTGATTTTTCTGGAAAAACAGGCAAATTTTGAAAGTGAGACTTGAGACAAATAGCTGAAAAGCAGTTGTTTCACCAAAGAACTGCCTGTGCTCAGACAACTCATAAAAACAAATCTGACAGAGTTTGTGGTCATGTCACTTTGGCCCTGAACAGATACAAACCTGCAAACACGAGGCAGTGTGGAGAAGTCATTCTCCCTGTTCCAGAATGAACAGAAAAATCTGGGTTTTGCTGATGTGCTGAATACTGAGCAGTAGATACTCTCAAATATCTTTCCTGGCCAGGACCCTTCAGCAGGGAATTTAGATCTGCCTCTTGGTCCTGCAGAGGAGATCTGTCATGAAGGAGCAGAGCTGCTCACTCACCTTCTCATATGTCATCTCCAGCAGCACTCTGACTGTCTAGAACATTTCCATTATCCACCTGTCAGTGCTAAAATGGAGAAAAGGAAAAATGTGGAGCATTCTGTAGACTGCGTTTTACTGAAAGGTAAGGAATGGTTTCAATAGTGTGTTGAAAAGCACGGTACTTTTTTCTGTAACAGGATAACTTTTTTATCTTAGGGATTTAATCTAGGGGAAAAAAGCTAGCACTGGAGCTGAAAGTCTTAATTTATTGCATACTTGCAATTAGATATTGGATTATGTTCAATATATAGTATCTTTTGATCTGCTAGTAGCCAAATGCAACCAACACACTGATGAAGACTGGTCTATCTTTCCAACAGCAGTGTTACCCTCATTTTAGAGGGACTGCAGCCAGATCAATTCCTTCTCAGTAGATGGACACAGGTTTACACCTCCTCATCACCTCCATGTGCTGTCTCAAGACTGCAGAGTACACTGCAGGGTGGGCTGTGCTCCAGAGGGATATATCAACATCCCCCTTGGACAACAGCACCCACTGGGCTGGTCCATGCAGCCCTACACGTGCACATGTGAATTATCTGAGGTCTGTACAGCTCCTGAACTGGTCTGGAAGATGTTCGAATTAATTAGAATTATCATTAGCAGGCAATGCATTGTAGTGAGCTGGAGCCTGGGCTGCCACCCAGCCCCCCCTCAGACAGCCCTGCCTCAAAACACCTTCACAGCTCAGGATGTGGCCCCTGGGAACCCAGAACAACTGCGGATATTCCAGATCTGCAGAGGGGTTTAAGCAGCTTGCTCAGGAGCAGACTCTCCTGAAACATTGCATCTCAATGCTGACATCCCCTGGGGGAAGAAGCAGTAGGAGCTAGGATTTAACCTTTTGGGATGACAGTATGTGGCATATGCTTGAGATAATCAGTGGAATTGCTGAGTGAAAAGCTCTATTATCTTAAAATAAATATGGTTCACCCAGAAAGGTACCCAAGCTCAGCTTCATACAGTATGAACAATTGTTCACATCCTGTAGCATGCAGCCCTGAGCAGTTACTACAACAAAAAGGGATTAAGTGCCTCTAATTATTATTATTATTATTGTTATCCAAACATTTTGTCATCAGTCAGCCTGCAATAAATAACCATGACATCTCATGGGTACAGCTATCAAATCTACTGTCACTAGCTGAGCTATTCTGATTAAGGGCCAGAGTTTCTCCAGTAAATACACAGATCCCTCTCTAAGGACTGAAGAAGAAATGAGAACTGAAAATCTAAGGGAGAGAAAGAAAGAGCTATCATGTGTGCCTCATTCTTTGCTCAGAATGTCATGTTTCTGTAAATACAAAAGACAGTGGTCCCAGAGTCCTTACCCCACTCACAGGGACTCCTCTCTTGTGTTATCCATCAGTTATTCCACAGGCTGGAAGCAGCTGAGTGCTGTCGTGTTCATGGCACATCCCTACACTAGCACAGGAGAGAGACAGTGTGTCCTGTCCTGGAGACCTTCAGCAACATGAACAATCCTCCTGCTCCTTTCCAGGCTGCTTTAAAACACCTGTAAAATAAGCTCGCTTACTTAAAGCTACCCTGATGCTTAAACTTACAGCTGAGATCTCCAAAATAGATTTTATCACTCTTCAGAGACAGACACTTAGCACAGTTAGTTTATGTTTACTCAGCTTCCCCCATTTTAATTTTGGTTCACCAGCAATTTCTGGTGAAGTTTCCAGCCCAAGTCTGTAAACATTTAATCTTTGGTAGTGAACAGGACTAGAAGTAATCAAGGAAGAGCCACCCTCTTAGACAAGGTTTGGTAAATGCTAGACATTCAAGATGCAAGTAGGAGAAACAGATCAGTTTTCATCTGATAGTTTTGTTTTCATGATTTGGAGAAAATAAATGTTTTTCCAACTTCCTCTGAGGATTTCAGCATTGCCTTGCCCTCTGTTTCTTCCTGAGAAGTGTGGTGAAACAGAAAGAGAAAAGGTGTCCCATTCTCTTCTGACATCTGCTGGGCCATAAACACCCTGCTCCACCTCAGAGCCTGCCCTGAGCCACCTTCACTTGGACCCAGTCATAACTGCTCTTCTCCATCAGTTTGAGATATTCCATTGCCATATTCCAGTGCTTCTCTCACTCCTGCCCTCACTCCTACCCAAAATCTCCCTTCTTGCTGTTGATCTGGCATTTCTTTCCCATGCACTACCCCCATGGATCCTCTGCACTGGCCAGTGAAGCCTCATGGCAAGTACTGATTTCATCTGGACCCTGTGCAGCCTTTGGGAACTTACACAGCTAGAACAAGAAACAGCCCTGTCATCCATCTCTGGAGCTCTACAAAATTCCCTCAGGTCTGGGAAGGTACAAACTTCAGTGGGAGCTTTCTCTGTGCCTGGGGCACTCACAAAATCCACCTGGGCCCTCCAGCATCAAGTGAGACCTGGCTCTATGGCATCTTCTCCTCACCTCAGGCAGCAGGGACTCCACTGCTCATCTGTGGCTGTGAATCTTGTAGGAACCCCCTCTTTAAGCCCATCCCTCTATCAAACTGGTGAAATTGCCTGACAGTGCTAGAAGCTTTTAGGAGGGATGGGTGGACACACAGAGTCTGGGCAAGCAAGGTCCAAGCCTGTACTTTGAACCTGAACTCAGGAAAGTTCACTCTGCCTGGGGCATAGAGAGAGGTCTCAGGGGTTTCACCTCTTCTCTGGGACTCAGCAGTCCTGAGATGGTTTGCAAAGGTGGTGGTTGTTTACTGTCTGCTCCTCCAAATAAACTTTTCCTCCCTTGCTATACTGTAGTAATCTACCCTCAGCAGATTTAGTGGCTCCTGATGATCTCTCCACAGGGCCATTGTTTGTTGCTGTAACAATCGGAGGAGCAGCAGCAGGAGTTTAAACAGCCTGCTCCCAGCACACACAGCTCAGAGAAGATGGGAAGAGAGAAGGAGATGGTGGAGGGAGAGGTAATGGAGAGCATAGAGAAAAAAAAAAAAAAACAAGGGGAAAAAGAAGATTAACAGGCTTGTTTCTTCTCAAGGTCCACGGTTTCCCAGGAAGGACAGAAATGTTATCCCAGCTGCCCCTGGTAAACACAGCACAGGACAGACACAGGAACACCAAGCTTCTTTCCAGCTCCAGGCAGCTGAGTAAAAGTAGCTGCTTCCTGAAGAGCCATAGGAACCTGTGGGCTCGCTCCTCCTAAGGGTGAAAAGGACTCTCACAAAGCAGAAAGGAAGGGTTTCAAGTCCCATCTCACCGATTTTCCAGGAAGCTCTCTGAAGCATCCACCAGCAGTACTGACAAACTCATTCCTTGGGGCCAGAGCAGAACAAAGAGAGCACAGAGAGGCAGGAGAAAGTCAAGGGGAAGGAAGGCTTGGCAGAAAGTAAAGTAGCATCTTTTCTTGCTGGAGTTCTCTATCCTGTAATTTACCTACAGCAGAGCTGCAAATTTGCAATAATGGCTGGGAGACCCATTGTGAGCTACTGAACCTTATGAATTACAAAGTAATTGGGAAAACACAATGAAAACAATGTTTTGCTCCATAAAGCATTCCTAGTTCCTTTACTGGGATGGCTACAGGTCTGGTTATTTAAAAGAACACTTTGCAGCATGATGCCATACTTAAGAGGGGATGCTTAGCAAAGAAACAAAGTCCTGAAGTCCTAATAAAGAGAGATTTCACTGTGAGCAAGCAGATCAAAACTATTACAGCAGTAAAAATTAGGTCTAGAAAGAAATATCCGGAAGCAATTTTTTTTTTCTTTCTCTGGATTTGCTACAGATGTGCTAGTTAATGATGAATGAGTTTAATTCTTTCTCTTTTTCTTTGTTGCTGATTTATTGTTATTTGATTATATCTACAAAAGGGAATTTTCTAATATGTAATGTCTGTGTTAATGGGATTTGGGGCATGTAGAAATCATCTGACCCTGATACCCATTGTTGAATAAGTATTACTGAGATGAATAACTACCTACAGCCCCTTTCAAAATCCACCATGGTGATTTTTAATGCTCTTATTTTTTTGAACCCTTTATGAGGAACCTTCCTTCTCCCATTAAAAACTCTGTGAATGCTTTCAGCATTGAAGAAACCAAATCCTTCTAATGGTTTTGCTGATTATTTGCTTAGGGTTGTAGTTCAGCTGCCTGAGTTTCAAATCTTGATGTTATGTGCATTTGTATTATGTTAATCAGAACAACAGGCTGGCCTTACCCCCACAGATGTCTGATTCCAACAAGGGGGGGGGGGGTTTGCTTTGAAATTGCTAAAAATTCCCACAAGTCTCTATCATTGAGTATGTGCCTAATTTTGCTACTAAATTTCCCTTTTTCAATGAGATTATAAACATAAGAAGTTCAATATTTGCAGTGTTAGGATACACCTTCCCCAACCTTTTTTAATCAGCATTATCAGTATTTGGCCACAAGCCCGGTCCACATAAATCACATGAAGCAGTCACCCTCAGTGCTGTCATACAAATATGGCAGGCTGGCTTCTAAAATAACACTGCAGTGATGATGTTTTACATTTACAGAGATGTAGTTATGCTAAAGGGATCCCACTCCAGCACAAGATACAGACTGCCACTGGGAATCCAGGATCTCCTGTGCTCAGGCTAAAGGCACACAGCCTGCACAGCTCAGAGAGGAGCAAGATTTTGGGTGTGGAAACCAGCATAACCCAAAGATGCCTGTGAACCTCTGAGTCAGTCTGGGCAAAATCAAATCCTCAGAGTTTCCCAGGGTAGCTCCCAGTAAACTCAGCTCTGTGAAGCACAGAAGGGATGAAGAGAAAGAGGTGAGAGCAAAGTTGGCACAAGAGGAAAACAGTGGCAGTTCCTCAAGTTGAGGTAGGAAAGGAAGAGGGAATGTTAAGAGAGAGAGAAGAGAAGAGAAGAGAAGAGAAGAGAAGAGAAGAGAAGAGAAGAGAAGAGAAGAGAAGAGAA
>JANRGV010000045.1:5245552-5312299 GCA_024734035.1 Alethe castanea | reverse complement strand
AGAGAAGAGAAGAGAAGAGAAGAGAAGAGAAGAGAAGAGAAGAGAAGAGAAGAGAAGAGAAGAGAAGAGAAGAGAAAGAAGAGAAAAGAGAAGAGCTTGACATGTAGACACAGCTTTCCACAAGTTGCACTGTCCCCTGAGAAACTTGTGCACCTAGAAGTTTGCCTATTCTTTCTAAATGTGACAATTAGAGATATTCCCTCTTCCCACACATCTACTCCAAATAGAAATTAACTGAAATTGAGTGACAGGGGATTTAGTTGTCTTACAACATCAGGTTTTCTATCTGACTCATAAAATGGCAATACATCTTGGATAAAAGTTTGGGAAGGACCAGTTTCTGCCAGATGGAGAAAATTGTGGCTCAGGAGTTTGTGATGCTTCTGTAAAAGCCCTTTAAACATTTAGCAAATAATTAATGTTTAAGTCAATTTTGAGTGAGGATGACCTTGGAAATAGCAAGGGAACTCTTCTCAGTTTTAGTTGTTTTGCTGCCTTCTCAGAAAGTCCCCAGAACAGGCAGACTCCTCATTTACACAGTGACATTGCCCATCACACAGAGGCACAGGGAATGCTGTGAGGGTAAGGAAACATCATTGCTGGCACCCACAGGGAGAGCTGAGTCAAGACGCCCACACTCCAGCAAGCAAATGCCAGGATCCTGTGTTTGCATTGATGGTACACCTAGGGAAGCACAGGAAAAGCTGTGATGAGGACAGGCTGGGCTGGCTCTCCACCATGGGGCAGTGCCTCTGCAGTAAACACCTCCCCAGGAAACCTCTGCAGCAGGGCTTGGACAGAGCTCAAACGGAATTAGCTCCCTCAAAACACAAATATCAAACCATACAAACCACAGGGGCGCTTCCTCCTTCACCACTGACATTTTGATCCATGAGGCTGGAAGGACCATCCCATCAAACTCACGTAATGGGTGTGTTTTGGATGCTCCAGATGTTCCCAAAGTTCCCTCCAAACCTCTTTATATCTCCTGGTGAACCAGGCTTGGTCCTACCACAGCAGTGCAAAATGCTGCTGACAGCACCATCACACAGATCAGGTTCTTAGAATTCACCCAAGCTGTAGAAAAGAAATAGTGTAAGTAGTGCTGCCATTTGAGTGGAACACATATTAGCATCCAGCACAGAAAAATTTGATTTTGTCTGACTGCAAAACACAGCATTCAGAAAGGAAAATTAGAAGAAAAAACACATGTAAAAGCAGGGTATATTTTGAAATGTCTCCCAAGTCTTAAAAACTGTTTGAAGGTTGTTATTTCTAGAGACTCAGATTCCAACATAAAACATAAGGTTTTTCTGCCCTGAGAGAGCAGGGTGGCTGGATGAGACAGCTACACCCTTTTCAACAGAATATCACAGGTGAGAATGCACTGGTTTTTCACCAAAGTAACACTGGTAGCACACATCTCTATTACCCAATGAATATAAGGAGAAAATAAACATTATTAAAGGGTTTCAGTCTATTCTGCAAACATTACCAGTCTTGAAAGGGCTTTGAATGTTTGTACATGGAGCCTTGTTCATACAAATAGGCAGCAGAACTGTGGTAGTCAATACCTGAATATAAACACACACATAGAAAGCATTACAAGGTCTGGTTCTATTCTTCCCAGCTCTCATCAATTCATTTTATTATAAGGCAAAGGGTATTTCTGACCACTCTGGAACTTGTTTCTTAACTTTGGCTGAACCAAACACATACAGTTTCAGTGAGAAAAAAGTTTCACTGGTAACAGAAACACTCATAATTTTTTCAGCTCTGGTGTTCTTCCATGAAACTTCAGCTAAAACTTCATCTTTTATGCTGAACTATCACAGAAGACACTGAAATTACAATAACTCCTGTTTGTTAAGATCACAACTGCTTTCAAGATGCACAACTGAACAAAATGAAAGCTGCCTTCCTTTACCACCCAAGATGCTGCTGCATTTCAAAGGGGTGATAGCCAAATGCATTCAGATGATGAGAACAAACTGTTCAAGGAATGATTCTCAGCAATGACTAATATTCAATAATAACAGCCATGAAATGAAAGCAGCGTTAAGTTTTATTAAATGATTTTCCACTGCCTCCACACTGAAGCATTAGCCTGTGCAGCAGAGAGCTCAACTAAATTAACAGTTGAGAAAGAAGTGTCAGGAGCTATTACAAAATGTATTCCCAGTAATGAAATTCAAAGTCCATGGGAGCAGTTGTTTTATAGATGTGGAAGGGGGGAAGGAAAGGCAATCCTTGTCAGTAGCCCATGAGAAGTGTAAGAATCAAACTCCTCCACTTCACCCTTCTCTGCAGTCTCCTGACCACATGCATGCTGACTGTGCTGGGAAAGAGCACAGGGCAAACTGGGGGCTGAAAGGCCAAGAGGATCCAGGCTATGTCCCACTGCCAGCAGCAAGAATCCTCCCAGCCCTCGTTCCCACTGAGGTGTAAGCACTTACTGCTTATTCTGCAGGTGTTGCCTCAGCAGGGGCAGACCTTGCAGTGGAAAAATGCTTCCCCAGCACACTGAACAGAAGAAAAAATTGTAGTTTAAGTGCCTAAATGGACTTATTGCAGATGTGAAGGTGTCCCTGTGGAGCAGGGATGTTGGCAGTCAGCTCCAACATGCCACCAGCATGTGTTGTGGCCCTTGGTTCTCAGCTCAGCTCAGAGACCCCAGAGACTCCAGCTCCCCTCTCCAATCAAGAAGGGAAGCGTTCCCAAAGCACTTGCTCTAGTAAAACACCTTAGGTTTGGCCTGCCCAGATGACATCACCCATAGAGAAATGTTTGGCCATCCTGCCACATCCCTGGAAGTGTCCAAGCCAGGCTGGATGAGGCTTGGAGCGCTTGGTGTCCCATGGCAGGGACTGGAATGAGATGACCTTTAAGATTCCTTCCAACCCAAGCCATTCTGGGATCCTCTGTCCATTCTGGATATGGCCCTGCAGTGAGCTGAGTGTATCACCCATGAGGAACCCAGTAGAGTTACAAGGACTGAAGTACAGCAAACAGCTGAGAGTTCTCTCAGTTCAGATAAATAAATAAAAGAAATTAACATGGTGCACACAGGATGACCCAACTCCTTTTGTTCCTTCTAGTTGGCCAGTGCTGGTACCTCCTGACATGCTGCAACTCCCAGTGTTTAGTCATCTCAGAGCTAATTATACATCTACTCCTAAGTTTCTTTGATCCATTATTTTTACAAGTAACTGAAAGAGTTCAGTCTAGAAAGATATTCAAAGGAAGACACCTTCTTCATTAGCTATAATTATCAGCCTAGAAAAGAGGTATCTGAGACTAGAAAATTTCAGAGGGAAAAAAAAAAAGAAAATTTAAATCAAGATGCCATGCCTGAAAAATGGTCAGCCACATTCACACTGAAAATCAAATCTGACCTTCATGCAACTAAACACTGGGTAGACCACTCATGGGTATTGTGGATGTCTCAGCAATTGAGTATCTAAATTAGAAAGCACAATGTTCAACCACAGGTTCTCAGACTCCATGTAGGAAACACTGGATGGAACTTGTTGTCTATTAGTGAGAAAGTCACACAAACTCCTTAGTACCTTTAAATTATTAACAGCATTCTCCATCCAAAGCTGCCATCCTTACTGAAACCTCAGCAGCTGGCCAGATGTAAAAAACACCCTTGCATGATAAAAAGTGAATTTACTACCCAAAAAGATCAATTACAAAGGCTGGTAGGTCAGAGACACTACAAAAGATACACAATTAGAAATACAGGCACACCTTACTAAAATATGAACTACCAATTACATTTTTAGCTGTTCAGCTTAGTCATTAATACCTGCTCTGGGATCACTTTATGCCACAGCAAATAAAGGAAAGATGACAAGGGAGTTCCATCACTGTGCTGTAGGAAATGACAGGCTTTGCATCACCAGACTTCTTGCCCTTCCTATTCCCTGCCTCCAGGGATCTGAACTCTCACTCTGATTAAACTCCATGTGCAAACTCCATCAGAAGTATCAGTTTACTTATATTTCCTTGGTGAAAGAAAGGGGAAACAAACCGAGGTGTGTGTATACATAACAGCAAATCCCAGCTCATGTGAGGCTCCTGCTGTGGCAGATCTGGTGAGACAGAGAACTCCCAGATCTGAACATATCTGCCCAGCTCCATGGCTGGACACACAGCCCCAGGTGGCTCCTTGAGCTCTCCACAGAAAGGATGGATCATTCTGCAGCCTCCCCCCTCTCTCTTGCCTTGTCTGAGCTGTGACTCTGCTTTCATAGAGTTATGGGGCAGATTGTCTCAGCAGTGCTGCCCACAGAGCCTGCACAGTCCCTGGTGATGAGAGAAAGCATTAACCAGCCTTGGTCCCAATGAAGAACACAGCAGCTGCCCAAGTGTGTTTCTATAACAGGCCCAGGGATGCCTCCATGGTGTTAAGAACAATTGTAAACCTTCTTCATAACTATTAATTACTTGGAAATACAAAAACCTAATCAGCTTACAGAGCTGATCTGCCTTGGCCTATTTACACAACACATTGTTTTGCTGCCAGTTGCTGTGCCTGAGCTGTCACAGCAGATTTCCTTCCCCATCCAAGGCTGGATGTGCAGTGACGGGCATGTTTGTGCTGGGGCATTACTTATGCAGGCCAGAAGGTCTCCATGTCCCCTCCACTTCTTCAAGGGCATCTTCCAGCTATAACTGTCTGTGCTATAAATACTCCAACCTGGGCTCTCTTTCCAGCCCAGGCTCACTGGCTGTCAGGGTGAAATAAGAACACACAAAGGTACGGAATGCATTCGGGCTAGAACAGACCCACCAGCTGGCAGAATGGCCACAGATGACTTGAAAAAATATTTCATAGTATTAAAACTTTGCATCTCATTCCCTTCCACTCCAAAGCATCACAGCTTTTTTTCCAACACTGTGGAGCTGGTACCACCCTGTTCCAAACACCATCACCACCTGACCTGAAATGATCACAGATAAGTGTGCAGTCCTGCTGGTGATAACACTGGACAACACCCCTCCTGGTACTCACTCCTTTTACCTTCAAATCCAAAATACAAACAAGAAAGCCAAGCTAAGACAAGATTCAAGATCAAAGTCTATTAATGAGGATCTGCAATGTCAGTTATGTTCAGCAGTAAGAAATCTTGGAGACTGTGGTCTTGGATTAAACCTGGTCGTGGTTTGATTCTTGGGAGACACGAGAGATGAACTGTGAAGGAAGCGACATAAACAAAATGGCTTGGCTTTAGGTGGAGGACAATTCCAAGATTTAGATTAACTCTACAAAAATAATGGGACTCTGGCTTTTTATCTTCTCTGGCAGCTCTTCAGTCAGTTTTTCTCGCCCTCTGATTGTGTTGCTATTTTCAGTAGTTCCTTGGAGGGGTACAGAGGTCTCTAACTAAGGTACATTAGGCTTTTTCAAGCACCTAGGTGAGCCAAAACACTGCCAAAATTATGTACTCTGATTTGCTTTTCCTGTCATTTCCCAAGAAGCTGCTTTCCTTCTTTGAGCACATAGAAGGATTGCACATAGAACGCCTAAGGTGGAGGCACAAAATTCTTCCTTATCCCCCTCCATGCCTGGAAACAGTGAGGGTTAAGTATGGGTCAGCATCTCTCAGTACAACTGCATTCTTATTTCCTTTTGCAGGAAAGATGCATTGACAAAATTATAGCCACAAAGACACATTTGTGAGAATCAAGAAGGAGGCATTTCCTCCCTTTGCCTTGGTGTCCTTACTCTTTCCAGGGGATTAGCACACATGCCCAGACAGACTGCATGGTCACTTCACTCACACACTCAGTTCAGCAGCCACCAGACTGCCCCCAGCACTGGCTTCAGGTTTGCTGTCTCTTCATTTCATGACTCTCCCTCTTTTCTTGGCTTCTTTGTGCCTTATGAAAACAATATGCAAATTTCTTCAAATCTGTCCCAATTCTATCTACATCCATCAGCAGGCTTTATTCTGTTAGTTTGTTTTTCCCTTGTGCAGAATGGCCTCATCACACCCCTCATTCATGAAACAGATCTCATCTCCAGTCCCAGGATGTCTTTACAAACAGCAACACGTCCTGTCTCCTGCAGAACTCAAACATCAGGAGCTTTCTCAGGGAGGTTTTGGAGTGGAGCTGCCCAACTCACCCCACTCCTGCTGTGTTCCTGAGCCCTCACACTGTTCTGAGCTGTGGCTGTGCACATGCTGGGCCACTTTTATGTGAGGGAGGTGTTTGGTGGCATGTGTGTAAACTGATTTCCAGGTAGCTTTTACAGGCAGAAAACATCACCGCTGAGGAAGGGGGAAATGAAAGGCTGCCAGAGTTCAAGCAGTTCCAAAGTGCTGTGGAGAATCTGTGAGTTACATAAATGTACTGACCTGATCATTTGGCACCTAGACAGCCTTGGACTCAAACTTCTCTGAAAACCAGTAATAGCAGATGTTAGTTTTTATAAGAACCTTGAAACCACTGCCTAAAACCAACGTAAATCTTGTGAACTGGAGAAATGATGGAATATTTTGAAACATCTGGGTATCTTATGCATCTTCTAACTCTTCTATCCTGTATCTAGCAGAGTGCATCAGTACCAGTAGCTGATACCTCATCTACTCTCAATAGACAAATATTTGCAGGAACTTTTTGTTGACTTCTACAAGAAGAGATGGCAATCTGAGCCTGTCTACATCCTTCAGCTGCTCTGACCAACTACATCGTCCCACACTGCACCTACAAGAAGAGTTCTCCAAAAAGTAAAATCAGTGCATCTGAGAGATTAAAAGACCCTCACATCTAAATGCTACTAGAGGTTGGTACAACCTGTGGCTGGGAGATGTTCCATGAATTCAAATATCTGAACTCCACTCCTGGCGTTACTGCAGATCCCCATAACCTTGAGTAAGTCATTTTGCTTTTCTTTTGCTGCTCTTCTGGTTTGTTTTTCAGGTGAGAGATCCCTTGGGAATGGCTGTGTCTCTCACAGTGTGCTGAGATAGCAGAGCTCTAAGATGTAGGATTGCAGACTTGACTGGGCAGGACACCTGATTAACAAAGCTGCAAGGAAATGTTTCCTATCAAGACTTACTTGTCAGTTAAAATTTTATTACACGTGCTTTTTGCATAAGAATTGTCTTTCTCACTTGAAACTAGACATAAGAAAAAGTGTTCTGAAGCTCAAGAGATTTGGATTGATTTGTCATTAGCATCCACAGGGACATATTGCAGGGTCTGGTTCCTGTGCTGCCTCTCATGTTCTGGCTGCTGCCCATTTACAACAGATGGGCTGGACTCCCTTGAGACTCACAGATACCTATCAGGCCCTGATATAGCTGTGGAAATTGGTCCTCTAGCATAGCTCTGCCTGGTTTTTAATGTCTTCTGAGAGAACTTCATCCCTGCACATCCCTTTTCTGCAGTGATCTGACAATGCAGAGTAGTGGTCCATGTCCTACCTCCTGTTTGCAGAGACTTTGCTCTGAGGTCAGTGCTGTCTGGCAATTTGTTCCCAAAAATGCTTTTTTGTTTACTGCCTAGGAAAAGTGTCTCTGGCAAACCCATGGTATTTCACAAAAATCCAGGGAGCATTAGTCACAAAAGGGCACGGTCGTTAAGCAAAATTATTGGAAGTACCTTAATCTCTCCCAAATGCACTGTAATATTTTCTTACTGTGACTTACACATTGCAACTGTGGCTCATGAAACAGGTTCACACATATTTTAAGGCATATCCTCTTCTAGGTCACTGCAGGTGACTTCTAAAGCTCCTAAGAGAGAAAGAGATTAGATTTCAAGGACACTTTTTGAAGATACCCTGAGTGATCTAAAAGGCCTCCTGTGGATTACCATCCTGACACCAGAAACTGCAGGTTCATGGCATCGTGCTCTCTATGGAGACAGATGTGTTGCAGCCTGACCAGAAACAAGCAAAACTCTGCAGTTCAATAGAGGAATCAATGCATAGGAACAACCAGCATATAAGAATGAAACTCTTGTTCAAACAAGATCATTCATTTCACAGATAGGGCAAAGTGCTTGTGCTTTAAAGGGCTTTCCATTGTGTATCACCTCCAGGAGCCCAGGGGGTGACCAGCTTCCAATACTGCCCCAGTGACTTTGAAGGTAACTGCTCTTTCTTCTTTTTTTTTTCCATGAGGATCCCAGTGACCTTTAGAATTTCAATATAAAAATTAGATCTTTTTCCAAGACATAGCCTATAAGAGCTTTTATCTACTCACAAGGAACACTTACACAAAACTAAACTAATTGGCAATTAACCACAAACACACACACAAACTCTAGAGCTCACCTGCAGAAGCAGGTGGTGTTATCTCACTGAGCTAGTCCCTTATAGATATCCACATATATCCCCAAAACCTGTACTGTGCTTCAACAGGGGGAGGGCAATAACCATTTTTGGTTATGTGCTTTGGTTGTTTTTATTATTGCATTATCTCTGAGGCATGTGGAACATGAGCAGCTGCATTAAGCAATTACCTGTGTGTGGGCCAGTAGAGCAGCAGCTTTGATGAAACCCTGAATTCATGATGTGGAATCACATCTCTGCAAAAGACTCTTTGATCATACACAAGCAAAGGAATAACCATTTCATGTTCTTTCCTGTAGCTGGTAAATGAGGAAAACCCATGCTTACATCCTCAGGGACCTTCTTAACTAAAAATAGAAATCTGCAACAGCAACATCACTACCTGGTGTGTGTAATCTGCTTAAGCACTGCATGGGGGTTGTCTCTGACTCCAAAAATTACTCTTGACATAACCTAGAGATACTTTAAAGACCAGTGGCAATGTTCTTGAAAGGATTAGAAACCATTGCTGCTACAGCCCAGCATTTACCCAGCCACATGGGAAATCTTTCTTAACTGTCTGAAGATTAGGAAAGAATAAAGAGCAACTCAGCTGACACATCCAAAGCTTGTGCAAACTGGAGTCAAGTGAGTGCAGGACAGCAAGGAGAGCCCCCAGCAGGGTTCTGAGGCACTGCAGTGCTCTCAGTGCACCCACCCTCCAGCAGCTCCCTTCACAGTGAGCCCACATCACAGAGTGCAGCTCCTTGTCCTCACCCCTGCCTTTCCTGGAAATGCTGCAGTGGCTTCTGAGTCCAGTTCAGTTCTGTCTCAGCCCACCAGGACCCCTCACCTGTCTGGGGCCCATCTCCCTGAGCCGGTTTCAGCCTTGCCCATGGCACACACAACTCAGCAAGCAGGCAAATGCCCAGGCCTGGCTCACCACAGCCTTTGTTAGGAGACAAAAAGTGACTGATACTTCACCTCCTGCTCTGGGGTCCCCATTCTCCTCCCAAATCCCCTTGGAGCCCATCTTCTGCCATCTACCATCAAAAGCAGCTGTTTTGTGCCCAGCTGATGGCAGATGAAGATATCCTGCAAGAGCTCTTCCCTTTGTCCAACTGCATTTTCCCAGCACCTTGGAGCAAGTCAAAAACCATTACCTCAGAACCAGTGCAATTACACCTGCATGAAATGAGAGCTGGAGGAGCTGAGTGAAGTGGTTCTATTCCAAGGAACAGCCTTCAGCAGCTTTTCCACATAGGGATGCTCTGCACAGAAAATTGCCCAGTGGCTACAGAGACTGGAAACTCTATTTCTGCCTTATTGCATAGAAGAGATGAATATCATAAGTCTGAACTATTAAAATAAGCAAAGCCCTAAATTGTTCAATTGACATGAAGCTATCAAGGTGAGAGTTCTCTGTGAAAAAGTACTGAGGCACAGCTTGAGTTCATAGCCAAGATATGATGGTGTGAAGGAATGTGACCCACTTGAGGGGAAAACAAAGCATGGAGTGACTTCCCAGAGTGTGTAAATGACATTTTCCTCACATTCCAGAGCTAAATACAATACATAGGATTGTTTACCTCAGTCTTTAACAACACTTCTGGATAGTTAAAGCCTTAGTACCTACATTATTGGGGAAAAAAAAGGTTTTGCTTCAGTCTAGATCTTAAAAAATTATTTTACTTCAGATTCTTAAAATTCCAGTTGAATTTCAGACCTTTGAAAAGTTGAGTAGAATTATTTTGGTGCACTTTCAGGTTGAGAACAAAGGCTCAGTAACGAAGAGAAATGCTGCAGCAAAATTCACTTGATGTCTTTTCTTGTAAAGCTGCTTTTAATGTAATAAACAGTAACATCATTAATGTATTTTACAACATTGAGCATAGAGATAACTGTGCTGGGGTGATGCAAAATCCCAGATTTCTGCAAAGGCAAAGCAATAAATATCATCATTATCCTACAGAAATACACAAGAATACCAAATGTGAGAGCAATGAATATCTGTAAACAGCTTCCTTACATGCTTCTGCTTTTTAAGGTGGAACAATGGTAAGAGATGGTTCTTTACTTGCAGCATTCCCAAAGTGTGCATTCCCAAAATGTGCATCCACATTTCTCCAAGGAAGGTTGATGGGGAATGGAAAGAAGACAAGGAGATGGAGGGGGGAAAGTCTTCCCACTGTTCTTTACAGCTTTCTTGAGCTGCTGCTGCCTGAGACACAAACAGCAGGTCTGGCCCAAGCACTCACCTGAGCCCAGCTACAGCCTCACAAGGAGTTCCAGCAAAGGAAACCCTGAGTTTTAATGTTCCCAAACCCAATTCCCACTGCCACAGGCAGAGTGAGACCTCAGTCTCAGAGCCCTTCTCTGTTACGCGCCCAGCTGCTCCAGAAGGGAGGTGCAGATCATCCACCCAGCCCAGACTTCAAAAATGGGCTGTAAATTTCCATTTTAGTCCTAAAGAGGCAACATTTTCCTTCAACTACTGAATGCTTCAGTGGCTTCACTTGAAATCCTGAGCATTCAGCAGCATTCCTCTTCCCAGGGTCATGCAAAGTTTATCCTTCCAAATCACTCAGTGCATCTGTAATCAAACTGTATCTTGGCTGAAGTCCTTTGGTTTACATCTTACTGTCTGTCACTTCCTTCACAGCCTTACAGGAGGTCAGAGCCCCCTGTCCTTCACATCTTCTCTCACTGAAAACATATCTAGTTAAAGCCAAAAGACAACTGATGGAGCTTCTCACGCATGACTAGAAGATTTCAGATAATTTCCACAGCAGAATGTTTTCCATGGTGGTTTTTTTCAGCTGTCAAGTGGTTACTCATGCAAATTAGCTGTCTCCTAAGTAAAAGCACTTTAAGGGATGCACTCAGTACCCCTCCAGATCATTGTATTCAAAGTTCTTATGATATTTCTGATTTAATTCAGTTCTTACTGTGAAAACTACTAGGTTAATCAAAATATTAGGGAGCCCACCATCTATCTTTAATTAATAAATTACAAGTTATTGTGTAATCAGTAACCTTGATTTCATCAAGGTTAAAATGAAGTGCTTATCCCATGATCGATGAACACGATTTTCAGCTGAGGATCATGCAACAATGTCAGAAGATGAAGAATGTAATTCCAAGCACAAATGTCCCTTCAGCACTGTAATAAGGTGGCCTTGAGCTCACACAAAAGCTTTCAAACAGTAAGGTTGTACTGTTTCAGAAAGTATTTAAAAGAGTGTTTAAAATTCAGCACATCTTTCAGTCACATCAATTAAAGGAATATCTTTTAAACATATCCATAAATCTAAATATAGACATCAATTTTTTTTTCTCTAGCTAGATGATTTAATGAAGCATTTATTTTTCTGAGCAGGGGTCTGAGCAGGCAGTAGCACCCAGAGCCACTGTGCAGACCTGCTTTTTGGCCATATCCAGGTCCAGCCCAAACCTTTGCCTAAGCCTGGAAATGCCTCCTCAGAATCCTGCTTTGTTTGCATCAGCCTCCTCATCAGCCTGAAGAGAGCTGCTGCTCTCTGTAAAGTGAATGACACATCTGTAGGCTGGAGACTGATGTTTATATTACCTTCAGTGACTCACAGGAACAATTAAACATTCTGTCTTACAATGGCTTCATCTCCTTGACTCACAGTGTCAAGACAGGGCTCTGCATCAACCATTCACTGCAGGCACTCCTCAGGTTCAGGGCTGGCTCTGGAGAGCTCTGAAGTGACTGTATTTCTTTAAAGATAACTCCTAGTTAAGGAAAAAGCTTATAATTACTCACACTGAAAGTCTGAGACTGTGATCTTCATACAGGGCAGCAGGACAGCAAGCAGAATGGCCTGCAGGATGATCAGCTTGGATAACTGGGTCTTGTGATTCCATTTTGGATAATCAAAATACTTGCTCAGCACAAGAACTGGAACCCTGACACTCATAATGTGACAAAGCCCCCTCATGGTGCATCCTTACAGTACTGGCTGTAAATGCCCTGACCCAGCAGAGCAAGTCCTCCAGCACAGAATGTGGAACTCTAAGAACCAGCCTTAAAAAAAGAAACTTGCACAGAACTCCTATTCACTATCAAAGGTGCTCACACATACTAAGTACATTTATGGGTTGTGCTGGAGAAAAATTCTTACATTTAAAAAAATAATAACTGAGTTTGAAAAATTTAAATTGCTTTGAAAAGCAAATCAGATTCTGAGTCTTGATATTGAGGGGTATTTAAAAATTAAAGGCAACAGATAAATATTGCAATTGATTTCAGTCATGGACTAAAATCTTTCTGATGTCTGGGGGAGCTTAAAACTTACCAGCTCTTTGGAAATAAACAGTGATTCTTTTTCCCCAGGTTCAAAGAAACTGGAGAATGATACCAATTCTGTATTCAAATCAGCCCATGAGGATTAGGCAAAGGTAGCTATTATCTCTGCAAAGCATGTGCATAACAATGAACATTTAAAGAGAAGATCTTCCATTTCAGTAAAATTTTATGAGAACATGAAAAAGAGTAAAACCTTTATCTCAGACACCTTATGCAGCATCCTCCTCCGAGCAGCACTTTTCTCTCTGATGGGTTTTACAATATTCTTATTCAAGAAACCATTCTTTCCAAAACGCTAAATTTGCAGAGGTACATTCTCATTTCACTGTGTTTTAAAAACCAATAATTCTGTTTGAGAGATGTCAGTGCTTTTTGGTACTCGAAGTATAGATAAGGTAAGATTCAGCATGTTTTATTGGCTCCATTTTAAAAGTCTTGAAAATCAAGAGTTCTCACTGATTACAGCTTGGTTTGAGAAAATGTGGTTTTTATTTAAGGCAATAGCTAATTCTCCAGCTGCTTTGCAGTGCAATATTGGGATTTAGCTCTGACAGTGACCATGGGTTTTTATTATTATGAAGCTATTTGGACAATATGGATTATTCTTAAGCTAAATCCAAACAAGTGCCAAGAACAAGTGCAACTAATTAGTAAGTATAAACAAACCCAAACTGCCACAGCTCCCAAGAGCTGCCAGGACAGTATCATGCTTTGCTTCCATGTCTCAGCACTGGGAGAAGTATTCTGTCACCTCTGTTTCAAAGATAACCTTGAAAATACCCCATATTAGAGCAATAAGTGGGTTTAAACCCAGAAAAAAGCTTTTATTTCTAAATCTGGAATTTTCTCAGTCAGTTCCATAATTCCAGTGTCTCACTTAGAACAGATCAAAAGTTTTAAATCAAAAGTTTCATTCCAAGAAGAGTTTTTAAAAAGCCTGGACCGGGCACTCAGTGGCAGGGTTTAGTTGATGAGGTTTTAGGTCATAGATTGGACTTGTTGATCTCAAAGCTCTTTTCCAACCCAGTTCATTCTGTGATTCTGTTACATTAAGGGTTCTTGTATCACACTTGACATTTTCCATCTTCCGATTCTGAAAAACCCATAGCAGAAAAAAAAAAAAAATACTGAAATATAATCGAATTTCCTTTAATTTAAAACAAAGTGGGAATTTTCCAATCTGGAACTTCCAAAGAGTTTCCCAGTGGCACCAAGTGAGGTTTACATTCTTAGCTCATCCCCCAATAACACCAGCACACAAATACCTCCCCACCAGCCCTGCAGACCAGATTATTCCCCTCGGGCTCACCTGCCCTTACCTGCTCCTCTGATGCTGACAGAATGGACAGCCCTGCAAACCTCACTGAGAAACGGCATCAGATTATGGACTCATGAGAAAAGCTTCTGGTTTTTTACTGTTAAAACTTAACCTGTTCCTTCTTTTACATTGATTTTTCCATTTTCCCTAGGTAAAGTGATAAATCTTGGCTGCCCAGCAGCATGTAGGGCAAATAAAAACCCATTTGATCTACTCTGCTATGAACCTGCTTGTTAGAGTACCTTTGGAGAATGTTTATTTCTCTGGAAATACAAACATACTTGAGAACATGCGTTTCTGCAGAACTTTCTGCTGAAAGATAAAATTCCTGCCATTTCTTCATTTCCTGGACTCTCTATCACATACCCCAAGAGTGCAGATTACCATTGGCCACACCTTGTGTTAGCAATTAGAGGCCTGGGATGGGTCTGAGTGGGTTTGACTGCTCTAAAACAGATTTCCCCATGTGCTATTGAATTCAGGATTAAAATTTTTAATCCTCTTCTGGAAACTGTCCCCTTTGGGTTCTGCTTTCCTAAAGCAAAGGAGAATATTCCTGAACTGTCCTTCCCTTTCCTACAGTAGGGGATTGCTCCTTTTTTGAGGAATTTGGTCTTAAGCTCAAAGGTAAATTGTCATGGAAATGGTGCCTGCAGGAGCTGGACCCTCCTGCTTCCAGCTCTAAATGTTCCCCACAGGATTTACTGAAGGATGATAAATGTTAGCTCTCTCCAGACAGGATGCAAACACTATGCAGAAGTTCTGCAAGGAAACTGTAAAAATTGATTTCCCCTTTACAAAAAAAGGTTAATTACAGAGCCTTGGGAGAATGTTTGTTATTTACTACAAGCAATAAGGAGCGCACCTTTGACTTGGGTAGAACTTTAGCCCAGAGATTAAGCTCCCTACTATTGCAATTGTGCAGCTGAATAAACTTTGGTGTGGAGAGGGGACAGGCCCATCCCACCTGCCCCCAGTGACCTGCTGGGGGAAGGTCGTGTCCCCAGCACCCATCCTGCCCACCATTCCTGATGAAAGCACACAAGGGGATGCAGCCAGCCCAAGGGATGAAGCCAGCTGAGGGCACAGCCCAGTGTGACCTGGAAATCAGTGGCAATGAGCACAGCTTGTCCCTGGATGAGCCACTTGGGCACGAAGGATCACTCCTGGTGCCAAACACAGCTTTGGCTTTTGCCTGAGCTTATAGGGCTGGCCTGGGAGCACTGCAGCATTCCCAGAGGCAGCCAGAGCCCTCTGGCATGCACCCAGGGTTCAGGGACCAGGGTTTGGGCCAGCTGAGCAGGCTGGCAGGAGGCACTTGAATCATGCAGCCAAGTGGTTCGACCGAACGCCGCCCTTCTCTTCCTCCCTACTTTGTGCTCACATCGCTTCTCAGCCTGGCTGAGCTTCATAGGGACAAGATTTGGTTTGTCTGGCTGTGTTATTTCTCACAACCATCTTTAGGAGGTGTGGAATACACCACTTCCCACCGTGGCTGTGCTGACAGCCATGGACAGGAGCCCTGAGGGCAGGGGCGCTGCAGGACCTCACAGCCTGACGTGGGGCATTCGTGCTCTGGGGAGAGAAGGGTGGGAATTCCTGCCTGCACTCCTGCAGTGCTGTGGGCAGCTGATGTTTCTGTCCTTGGCAAGGCCAAATGGCTCCCAAGAGGAGCGTTAGGAAGTGGGCAGCACTCTGCAGAGCCCAGCCCAGCCGTGCTCTGTGCCGGACAGCGCTGCCTGAGCCACCACTGCACGGCTTTGGTGCTTCCTGCCCTGCCTCTGCAAGGATGAAACCCCACACCAACAAAACCAATGCCTTCCTTTGATGAAGGCAATAACCAGAAGAGAAAAATGGGAGGAAAAACAAACCTGACCTTATGACATTTGTGACACGCTGACAAGAACACAAAATGGCAAGAGGTCCTGTTTTTAAAGGCTGTCCTCCTGCTGCTGTCGGACCACACGTGTGTCAGCAGTAACCCACAGCAGCTCCCTGATCAGCTGGCTCTTCCATGGCACAAAGCTGCAACATGCCTCATTTTAATGTCTCTCTCAGGGAATCTGAATTTGGTGGATTAAAAACAAAACAAAACAAAACAAAAAAAATTCCAGTATTTATTTTATATCTGTGCGCTTAAATTTAGCCATGACTGATTCTGCAAAGGAACTTCAGATGAGAAACAGAAGGCAGAACCAAGATGCCAATAAACAGCCAGTGTGTAAATAGGACTTACAGACAGAACATAGAGAGAGTCAAAAAAAACTTTTATAAGAGTAGCTTCGTGGTATTAACTTGCAAATGAACAGTTATCAGGAAACTAGTGGGATTTTAGGCTTTCCAGGTTAAGGGTATATTTTTAAGACTTCAGATTAATGAGACCTAGTGCACTCACTTAAAGCAGGAAAAATTCTCCTTTAATTACTCAAAAGAAAAACCCAATAATTAATAGCCACCAGAAATAATAACTCAGCCAGAGTAATCACATTTTCATTGCCCTTATTAGCTCAAGAGATTGGTAGATCAAACCCAATTTCACTCTTCCAGAAATAAATACACTATTATTTTTAGCTCATTTCCCAAGACTGCAGTCACTGTGCTTGGGCTGCCTGCCTGTTTGTCCACTCTGATAAGTTTGGAGTCTGCTGGCCAAGTTCAACTTGAATTAATGGCAATGTAGCAGTCTCAGAGGTGTTACTGTCAGACCTGTTTTGTGACCAGTCTCTGGCCAGGAAGGACTCAAATGCCTCTGCTTTGGAAGGGAGAAGAAACCTGGTGTGAAACCTCCTTACCTGATTGCACAGGAATGGGTGGGCACAGGGAGAGAGGGAATACAGGACCACATGTGAGGATATAGGCAGGTGATAGAGGAAAGCCCACAGTCTCCAAATTGCCAGGAAATATATCTGTGATTACAAATAGATTTCAAATAAGTGATAGAATCACTTATTATCACACCATATTAATTTATCCTGAAAAAATCAGATTATTTTAATACTAAAAATATTCCATTGCCTATATGGCAAAAGATATGTCAGAAAATTTCCTGACACTGACACAAAATTCCCACAAACTGGGGGGATAATCCTTAGCAAGCTGATGAGCAGGCTGTGTTCTATGAAGGAAATTCCTAACCTGTTGCTTGCAACCTATTTCATGTTATTACCAAAATATTTACTGAATGGACATGATGCAATATCTCCTTCTCTTTGCAAAAGTCTCCTAAGGCCAAAAATAGGTTATGACTTAAAAATAACATGCACCACACTGGAAATTAATGAAATACTCTCTGACCAAGACCCAACAACCAAGTCACGAGCTGTCACTCTTCTATTTTTAGGAATGGATTATGTTTTTTTTCCTGGGCATTGGCAATAGCTGCTTTCTTTATTTATGTAACAATTCTCTAACATGACCACCAAATGAGATGTTTGATACACAACCCTGTGACAGTGTTTATGGCAAATACTGCAACATTAATGACCAGCATTACCCAGAGGCTAGGCTGGAACACCAAGAGTGCCTTAGGTAAACCCAAACTTCTCCCAGGTGCCTCTTTAGCTGAAGCCAACCAGCAAAAGGGGATGACAAAGTGGATCACAGCACAGGAGCCAGCTACTCCTACAGTCCCATCCATGTCCTCCCTGGTCAGAGCACTTGTGGCTGGACTGGTACTAGGAGAGAAAAGTCTTTTATCAGCAGGAAGGAAAGAGCAGAACCCACAGAACATCTCAAACCCCTGTATTCAGGGCAAAGACAGCACCCACCTTGAGTGTTGCACACACTCCAAAGAAACAAATGAGGAATGGAGCAGCCCAAACCAACCCAACAGCACAGTTGCCTGGCTCTTACCATTTAGCAGTTGAACAGATTATACTAAAAGGGTATAAAAGCCCCTAACCACCAGGAAAAGTTAACAATCCCAGCATCAAGGTGGTTCCCAGTGTGCCTGGCAGGAATGGTCTGGAGAGGGACCATGCTGGGGACAGTGACTGGCAGGATTTCCTCTGCCTTGGCTTACCACCAGGGAATGGAAAACCACTGGGAACATGGAGTGAGAAACTGCAAGAAAGAAGAAAATCAGTATTTAAAAACTCACATAGAAATTTTTCATGAGGATCTGTTACATTTCTGCTCAATGCTTGCTGCTCTATGCAATGGCCTTTTATGTTTGCTTTTTTTTCCCCCTTCATTAATTCTGATATTGACCATTATCACATCCTGCTTTCTGTAATAATTACAGCAGACAAGAGAGACAAGCCTGAAACATCAATGGAGGCAAGTATCACTTGACTTTATGGTGTTCCAAATCAATTCTCTGTAGTGTGGGCTTATCTTGAGCAAAACAAAAATCTGTGAGAAGCTAAGTGCAGCAAAGAGTGAAATGCAGGTTGGTAAGCACTGCAGATGGGGTCCCTGTAGAATTTTAAGGAGGATGTGACACGTTAAGATGCAGAGACCTGAACTCCTGCTGAACACACTGGACAATGAAAACGCTCAGCCCAGACCCAGCATGATCAATCCCATAATAGTTTAAATACATGCTAAAGGGATTACCTGGCCAATATGACATTTCACGGGGTGCCAGCTCACCTTCAAACACGTGCCAAAATGTGGGCAATAAATTCCAGGATGCTGGCACAACATCCTGAATGACACCAGAGCACTGAGCAGCTCCAGCTCTGTCAGTGTCACACGCTGTGACAAATTCAGACACCTCTTTTTGCCTTAAGCAGCATTTGACAACTAAACAGCAACCTGCTGAGATGCTCTAAAGCCAGGACTAAGATGGGGATGTGACTGAGAAGTCCTCCCACTCCAGGTTTTAGGATTTCTCATAGACTTTTACCAGCTTTTTTATCAGAGATGTGCACACATGTGACAAAGCTGGGGACCAGAAGCTCAGCAGTGTGGCACTGTGCACAGGGAAGTGTTCATGGCTCTTGGTTCTCTTCAGCACCAGAATATACAACTTGCAGTCCAAAAGCTCCAGATATTCAAATCTAATGATTTCACTAGTGACTCACCAGAAAACAAGCATTTTCTGTACTCTTTAGTCCAGCAGGATATATAATTTTCAAAAAGTAAAAACTTATCTTTTCTTGACATAAGGGAGTTATACAATCATTTAAAAGTCAGTAGATAAACTCTAAAATTATGGTTTTTTTATAATTACTGTGCTGATTGTACATTGTACATCTAGACTGATGTACAATGCCTTTACCAGGTGATTGCAAGTAAGATCTTATCTAAGTGGAGACTAAGATGATAAGCATTTGCCAGAAAAAATGCTTTTTGATTTCCCTTAAAATTCTCATTTATCAATATTTTAGTCCAAGTGTAGCCTTATTTCACATAATCTTCATTAACTTTTGCCACTAACAGTTCATTAACTTTTACTACTAACATTATTGCTCATGATATTCTAAAGCAAAAGATGAACCTGGGAATGGAAAACGCATGTACTTTTCTATCCCTTATGCAGCAGGCATAAAAGGAGTGTGGTTTCTGTTTCTCTGACCCCCTGGGCAGAGAAAAACACTGCTCCAAAGAACCCCACCACCTGGTGAAAATACCTTATTCCTTACCTTTCTTATTTGCCTGGAACTCTAAGAATAAAAGCAACAGGCTTTTGCAGGACAGCCAACTTCAAACTGACCTGGTGAAGGGGGTAAACTCCTCTGCAGCACTTCTGCTCCCCATGGGAGACACTTCGAGTGCTTCCTCACCAGCAAAACCTGGGAACCGTTTCAGAGCAGCAGAGCTGTTGTGAGTTCATGAGAGCACAGCAGAGCTCAGAGTGGGGCTGTCTCAGAGGGCAGCTTCACACACACCCATGTCTCACTTCTCAACAGCCATCTCCTGAATTCTGTGGACAGGAGCACACTGCCATTGCCCCTCAGAGGCAGTGATTCCTTCTGCCTGTTGCCACTCCACAGAAATGCAGGAATTCCCCCTACCAGGGACAACAGCTCCACCTGGCAAAGTGGGGAGGTAACAGGGAGGGTACAAATTAAACTCAACAGCACTGCAAGTGCTCCAGCTTCTACTTACAGTAAGTCCCACAAGGATACTTGTAAATGGTTTGGAGTTATTTTAGTAGGAATGATCTAATAGTCAAATTGGTTTTGCACAGATCATTCTTATAATGGGTAGCCTGAAAAAGAGGGAGAATTATGCTACCTCCTGAGCCTCCTGTATTAAAGCTAATTTCATCAGGATAATCATTGCCTGGGAGTACCCAGCCCTGTGAAGACCTTTCTTTTCATGCATTAGTGAATTATGTTTTAATTCCTCATTATCAGTGATGGAAATACTATGCAGAAAGCCCATCACACACAGGTAATTTGGGAGCATGCACCCATCTTTGCAGCTGCCTCCTCCAAGGAGCTGCTGTGCTCCTCACTGTCCTCACCTGAGCAGCACCTCAATTAACAATTCTGAGTATCATTACCTGAACTGAATTTGTTCTTGATCTTTCACTCCTTAATACAGAAAAATGCAATAATGAAGTGCCAACCAGAGGGCTGGCTTTCCATAGATCATTCAGGATGTTTTTCTATTCCAAATTTGAAGCCTGTAAAGACACTTGTACTCCACTTCTTATTGAGTCCTGTGGATGTTTATCTCACCTGCTTCTCCTCATCTCATTCTTTTGGAGATACTCCCTGTTGGATAAAGTCATCAGGTCTTTGAATAAGGAGAAACAATTTCTTTCACTTGATTAACTGCATGACTTAATGCTATTAGCTCTATTAAGGGGCAGGAACATGAGACAGGCTATCAGGGAGTCAAAGTCACTCACAGCAACACAAATCTCTGCAGCAGCACCATGAGGTTTGAATAATCAATTGCACATTCCCAGGGAGTTTGCCTCCAACAATAAAAATATTTCTTGCAGCTTTCAAAGGTACTGTGCAGCACAGGAGATTGACAGTAAAAACAGAATTCCTACAGCATCACTTCTTAGGTTATTTGCAGAGCTTGACATGGGTAAGGTGCAAATCTGAGGCAATCCAGATATGAGAATATGACATTATGAGAAAGATGTCTGTAAGTAACTGCAATTATTAAAATGAGATAAATTAACTTTGGCTTTATCCAGGTACCACTGGTCAGGAGGGCATCTATTGCAGAGTGAACTCTCAGCTACCTGAAGGCTGAAAGAGTCCTGCCCAGCTTTCCATTAACTAATAACTCAGTAAGTGCTTCTTGGTAAGAGGTCTAAGGCAATGCTAACCTGCTCAGTGGTTGTTGACTATTTGAAAGAAGCTGCCCAATGCACCAGGTGGGTGTTTTCAAACCTCAGGGACCACACAGTTCTGCCAGCGCAGGCACCACAGCTCGTGTTGGATGTGACACACAAACCCTGAGCTTTCCTGGAGCCCAAGGACAGCCAGTGCAGCCCCAGTGCAGCCCCAGTGCAGCCCCAGTGCAGCCCCAGCAGCCCCAGTGCAGCCCTAGCAACCCCAGTGCAGCTCCAGTGCCGCCCCAGTGCAGCCCCAGCGCAGCCCCAGTGCAGCTCCAGCAGCCCCAGTGCAGCCCCAGTGCAGCCCCAGTGCAGCCCCAGCGCAGCCCCAGTGCAGCTCCAGCAGCCCCAGTGCAGCCCCAGTCCCTCCTGCCTGAGCCATGAGCTCCTGTGCCTCCAGCCAATGAGCTGCTGGGCTGCAGGGAGTGTTTGAAGTTTTGCTGGGGAGGAGACAAAGTCCCATAAGGCCTTTGCTTCTGAACCAAGCGATTTGGTTCAATTGCTGATACACACAAGCTATTTTTGTCTGATGGGGTTCATCAGCCAATTCTGGTACATCAGTATCCACGTCAAAACTGTCATATGTGGAAGATGTCTCAGGAAAAGGAGCTAGGACTGATAAAGTCTAACAAGGCAAACCAGGACTTCAGAGAAACTCTGGAAATTTGGAGCCCAGGCCAAGAACCCTGTCTTGTAAGTTCCTGTCTGAAATTAAAACCTTTGTACCACCTCATTCCCAGAAGCTTCCCAGAATAAACATCACTACAGCTACCAAGAACATGGAGTGAACTGCAAAATAATTAAACTTGTCATGTGCCAAGGGAAACCTGGCTGATTGCTGCAATGCTGATTAGTTGTTCCCCCTGCTCTGGAGAGCATTAGCATGAGAGCAGAAGACACCTTTGATAGGCACTGAAATATCAAGGTTATCTCTTTGGCAGTGTGGCTGAGGTTATTGTCCCAGGAAAGGCTTGTTTCATCTCTACCACAACCTCTTCCCCCACTGTTGCCCATACCTCTGTGAGGGTGAGGCATGGCCACCCCAAACAAGAAACCAGTCCAGTCTTGGGCACTTCCAAGAAACCACAATTCTTCCTGCCTGCTGAGGACACTGCTCTCACACAGCAGGATGGCACAGTAACTTACTCTTCTCTGCAGCAGCTGCTTGCCAGAGATTAGGACTTTCAGCACTTTTTTTTTTTTTTAACTAAGAGAATTTACATCTTCAATTCCCAGTCAATTCTCTGCTGCAGTTCAGCCATCTGACAGGAGCACACCAAACCTCATGTTTGGGAAATTTGTGTATGTGTGTATGTAAGTTCCCAAGTAAGATATATTCCTTATCTGAAGCCCAGCCTCCAGGCCTTTTTCAGTGCTGCTCAGCTCCAGCCATCACAGGCTGCAGGAGGAAGCAATAGGTCTCACAGCCAAGTAGATTAACTCTCCAGAGCTTTTCTAATTAGAGACACCAGCTCCTTGCCAAGGAGATGTGCTTGCTGCAGCTTATTTTAGCTCTGCAGTTCTGACAACTCAGACACTTTTCTTCTTATGATCCTGTGTAATTGGAAGACAAACTTCTTCTGAATAATGAATGCTCAGAGACACCACTGTTCATGGAGCTGTGTACTTTCATGATAAAAACAGATCTACAAAATGATAGCTTAACTGTGACAGAGGGTTTGCCCCTGTAAATCCCAGAAGCAGTGGAAGGTTGGGGTTGGCAGGAATCCCCACTCCAGCCCCTGCTCACGCTGGAGCCAACCTCAACATCAGGTCAGGTTGCTCAGGGCTGTGCCCAGTGAAGCTCTGAGTGTCTCCAAGGACAGAGGTTTCCCTGCCTCTTGGGGTCCCCATGACAATTAATGCCTGACCACATTCACAGACAGAATTCCCCTATGCAACCACAATTCCACTTGCTGCAAACAGCTCATCATTGCCCTTTGCTACACAGCTCAGAAGAGAGTCCACCTCTAGTCTCTGTAATTTCTCACTAGATTATATTATTTTTATTATTTTAATCATCTTTCGTGCTCTCCACATTTTAAGCTTTTTAAAAACAGTCTTATTTAGTTGTGAGAGTCACTGGGTAGAAACAGGAGGAGATGCTTTTCTACAAGAATGACTCTGAAGTGTGAGGGTCTCTTCTGTTGGGAAAAATGAACTAGGACCACAGCCCTAGCAAAAACTACTGCTAGGCAAAGGACAGTACATTTTCCAGCTTACCTTTCCTCTCTGCTTTCCTCTGAGAGGTGTTTGATGGAGCTCCCCAGGAACAGAAGCACAGCTCCTGTCCCCACAGAGCACCATGCCCGAGTCTCAGCAGAAATTCAGTGCCTCATCCAGACAGTGATGAGGATTAACATGCTTTCCTATCTCCTTTTCAGCTCCTTCCTTGTACTGGGACAGAATTCACAGAATTTCTGGTCCTCTGTTCTTCCCCATAACAAAGGGGGGAAGAAAAAACAGGTGAAAAAATACATTTTTCTTCCTCTTCCATCAGCTGTGAGCAGCTCCAGGCTCCCTGATGTGCAGCATGAGCAAATACCACCTTCAATGTAGGGCTGAGGAGCCAGCAGATGGAGGTTAGGGGTGTGCTGGCTTCTCAAAGGAGCAGTCCAAGAGCAGGACAAAGCCAACACTTAGGTGCTGTGGAGAACCCCAGCACAGAAACGAGATTTCCACTTGCCCAGATGGTTTCACTCCACGTGTTACCTGTGTGCCTCAAACCTCTGAGCTGAAATCAGGAGCAGGACCTGCAGTGCCCACCCTTCCTTCCCCTCAGCTGATGTGTATCACATCACAGAAACCAGGAAAAGATGGGAGCAAAGCAAAGGTCAATGCAATACAGAGGCTTTAATAGAGTTTTCTGTGCTTTTCCTTCGGACAACACTGAGGGCTCAGCCCTTTGTCTTAACACACCAGTACAGGTTTTGGCAGGTATGTAATAGAAAAAATACCACAGGGACATTTTATTGTGTTTCCTTTTCTGCTTTTCTCCTTCCCTCCACTGTCTTGGGAAAAAGTAGGTAGAGCAGTTTCAGCCATTGCCAACTGCTCTATTAAAACAATAGAACTTTGGGAAGCCCCAAAGCATTATTTGTAGCCACAATAAAGACAGTTTATAACTAAGCCTTTCACATCAGCAGATCACAGCAGGGCACTGAAGAACTGATTGTGTACCTAAGCACGTTTGCATCCCATCTGAAGAGCAAGCATTAATTTAAAGTGTTAAAATCCCACAGCCCACACACAGCACCCTTCAGACTGCAGTGGGAGAAACAGCTGAGGTGAGCTGAATAAAAACCCAGATGTGCACCTCAGTCTCTGCTTCCTGCAAAGTGAGCCCACAGGGAATGTTGTCCCATCCCATGGAATAAATGTCAAACCTCAGGTGAGATGAACCCAAATCCCCCCCAACAGCCACTGCTGCCACCCACAGCTCCCCAAGAGTCAGACATCGAGGCTCTTTGCCATTCTACATTATTTAAAAACTCAGCTGTTGATTCTAGCAGTCTGTCACATCACAGCATATTGCTCTTCTCTCTTTAGAACAGATAGTGTGGGGTGTGTAAAATAACAGACACCCTCTTTCCTCCTCTATTCAAGCCTTAACTCCACAGAAGAAGTCCTTGCTCCCCAAACCTTTGCATGCTGCTCCTACGTGCAAGGTACAGGCTGAGACACTGACCCTGAACAAGTTCCTTGTAGCACAGATTCAGCAGCAGCACCAAACCACACAGCAGCTCTTGTAACTTGCATTCTACTAATTTACATTATACATTAATCTAACATACATCAATCAATAGGTGAGAAGATTTCACTGCTCACTGGTTGTGAGGAAATGATTAAAGGAGTGATAACGATTAATTTATTACAGGATCTGCTTGGAGGCTAAATGGTTGCAGGAGGAAAGGAATTATTGACTTAGATTTAACAGAGGAATAATTCCCATTCATTTTTGTGTACATATATATAGAATAAGATGTAGGAATACATGGACAGCTTTGGCACGTGCTGTTGAGTGAGTTTGATGGGCACTGACTGGAGATGAAGGATAGAGCAAATGGACCTTCTCTTGCAACGCTCTGCCCTGCTGGAGAAGCACCACTGTTATTCTCTGAATGCAGAGACTTAGAAGCCTTTAAGTGTTTAAAGGTAATAAAAGCCCCAGCAATGAGCCTGTGTGAGCTGTGTTGCCATCAGTCCCAGCAGGGCATGGGAGGGGACAGTGGCCCTGGGAGGGTGGGTGGCAGCAGGCAGGCCAGCACAGCAGCACACAGAGCACAGCCCCATCCAGCTGCTGGCTCTGCCACCCCCAGCAGCCCAGCTGGCTGTTCAGTGTGCTGGGACATAGATGTGCCCCAGCAGCCTCTGCACCACTTCTGCTCAGGATGTCAACCTCCAGGACTCCCTTCTGCATCTACCAAGCCATGGTGGGCTTGCCCCTTAATTCACCTACCAAAAAACACCACCAGTTTTCCATTGGGATTTAGCTGCAGCTTCACAAAACCTGATGCACACGTGGGACCAGTGCCACTCATCACTGGGGGTTTGACCACACCAGCACAAGCAGGGACATCCCCACTGGAGCAGAGAATGTTCCCACACCAAGGCAGTGGCTGGGGGACCAGTGAGCTGCCCAGGCTGAGTGTCCCTGTGTGCCAGGCTGTGCAGTGCCTGCAGGCTGAGCACGGCACTTGGGGCACGGCCAGGATGGAGTGAGAGCCACCACAGTGAGAGGATTGGCATCCTCCCAACAGGCTCTGCTTAATGGACTGATCCTGGATACAGATATTGGGACAAGGGGCAATCGATATCACACAGAGCAGCACAGCACAGGCATTGTCTGCAGCCAATTATGCTGCTCTCTCTGCTGTACAATATTCATTTTAATGCTACCCTGGAAGGAGGGAGCACGGCAGGTCAGCCAAGGGAAGTGGCAGTGCTCCTGTACAACCCAGCCCTCATTTCTTTGAAAACTCATGTCAATCCAGTGCAAATCCTGTCAACTAGACCCTTACAGAGCACTGTTTGAGGAAATCCATTAAGCCTTTACCCTGTTCAGCATTGCTGCTGTTTTCTCTTGCCAGTGCCACACATGCCTTTTGGACTCTGCTCCACAACCAGCACAGCATCTCCCTTCCCACCAGCTCCACCAGTAACAGCTCCCCAGAGAAAAGCAGGACAGAGTCCCAGGGACTCAGGTCACCCTCCTCTTCCTGACCAAGCACAGGTTGTTTAGAGCCACACAAATGCCCAAACTGAGCCTGGATACCTGGGGCCTCAGCCTGTGCCTCGGTGTCTCACTATTGATTCACCCTGCACAGGGCAGCACCATAAGGAAAGTTGTATTATGGGACCAAGGATGCTGCTCTGAGCCAAAGAGCTTCTCCTCAACAGAGAACTGCAGTCTCTTGGGTCACAGAATCCTTCATCTCTTTGCACATCAAGTCAAAATCTGTGAAATGCTGCAACAATCCCTTTCTCCCAACTTTAATCTGACTCTTCTTCAAGGCTGAATCTTCCCTCACAGTATCTTCAGTGCTTTGAACTGAGTCTCATACTACCTGGCCTCTGTTTTAAAACCTCAAAATTACAAAAGAAAAAACCCAACACCTAGAAAAGCAATTATTTTAATTATTTATTCTGGGTGTGAAAACACTCTCAATTGTTTGAAGCCCTTGATTCAAAGGTATGGCTGTTTTGGCAGCTGACCAGCACAACACACACTGTTGCCATGCCCTCTGCAGTACCCAGAGCTGCTTCTTATCCCAAATTATAAGAAATTAACATTTTCAAAAGCTTGAAAATGCTTCCTTCCAGGCAGGAAGCATTACAGGAGGCAGCAGAATCAGTATTATTTATATAGATCCCATTATTACAAACTAGAACTCCACACTGTCACTGCAATAAAACATTACCCAGGAGACCACTGAAAAACCTGAATAAAATCCTGTAATAGAGGATGGAATAAGAACAAAAAGGAGGCAGCCTTTCAGATGCCTTGATGTTTTCCCTTTAAATGGAGCTGCCTTGACATATGCCGTGCATCACAGGGGATTGGCACGTCAGCAGAGCACTCCACGACAGCCACAGGGCTCAAAAATCCACCTTTCCCTCCTCACCTGTATTTTTGGGTTTAATTCTTCCTGTTTTGTTTTTCTACCGATGTGAATATGTCACTTCTATTGGGGGATTTGGGGGTAAGAAATCCCAGGGGATAGCCCTGGCAGGTACTGCCTCATTTGAAGGCAATACTGAACAATCCTCAGGCAGAAGATCCCTAACAGGGACAGATTGAGGCAAATTCCTCCTGAAAGACCAGGCTATGCTCTGCAGAACCCCACAAGCTATGAGGTGCCCTCTCTTTCCAAGCAACCAGCTATGGAGATGACAGCAGCAGCACGTGCTGCAGAAACAAAGCCAAACATTGCCTGGCTCTGGACCCTGCCCAAAGGATGAGCAGTTTCTACCTGTGCAGAGCTGGGGTTTGCACTGCAGCTCCATGTCCAGTGCTGCTGACTTGGGCACGGCTGCAGGCTTGGCTGGGGATGGGCTTGCACCTATGGGTCAGGTTGCTCTCTATTTTTAGGCAGAGGCTTCTCAAACGGGGTGCTCCAGGAGGCAGAGACCCCTTCCCTCTGCTCCAACTGAGCCTTGCAGCACCACTGCAACAGCGAGGAGCCCCTGGGGGAGAGGGAAAGCCAATATTGCTGGTGCTCTTACTGAGGGAGCTGTGGAGAGAATCTTGTTGGTGTTGATATAGAAACCCAAAACCAGGATGCTCTGCCCCTCCTATTTGTAGAAGCAATAATTCTCTGTAGGTGCTTAAGGAATACAGAACAAACCACATGAAGTAACCTCATTTCAGATCTGGATCCATTCCAGGACAGTTGTGGACAATTATCAACATCTGGTGATTTGCAGCAGAACTTTGAGTCAGCATCTCCATCGTGCCCATGAGACCCTAAGGAGCAGTGGGCTGGTGCAGTGCAAGGCTGAGCTGGGACTCTGCAGCACCAGCACAGCCCCAGCCTGTGACTGGCCTGGGAAGGGTCACAGGGGACAGAGCCAGCTGGGACAGGCACAGCCCAACCAAGTTAAACCCATCCAGAAGCACCCACCCAGCTGGGGCCAGCTAAAGCTGCCAGCTGTCACCAACAAGGTTGCTGTATTTTAACTCTGTGTTTCACAGCACTGCTGGGACCTGCCCCTCTAACCCTTCTCTTATGACAAACTCTCATTAAACAAACTCCTAAACAAGCAGATTTGTATTACTTCCTAGCAAGCATGTGGAGACCAGGTGCCAAGGAGACCCCTGAGCAGTACAAGCCAACTATTAATACACTCAAAAATATAGCAAGATCCACCTGAGGACTATGGATAAAGCTCAGTGTAAGCCAATACCAATAAATAAATGGCATATCATGGAAAAATCTGCTAAAGATCAGCTAATCTGCATGTCATCAACCATGGAAAATAAAATGTCAAGTAAAACAGGTGTCTGGGTTGCATCAGTACTCTTACAGAGACCTAAGCTTGAAGCAGACTTCCAGGTGCAGCAGCTTTTCAGTCTAAAAGTATTTTATGAAAGAAAAAAAGGCACTCAAATTATTTTAAAATTAGTTAGCCCATAGGTACTATACGATAAACAGACATGTAGCCAAATGGTTTCTGTCCTTGATCCAGGCCTATTCAGTACATTACTCAATTATGTGGGAAACACACAAAGCCACTGCTGCTGCAGTGTGTGCACGGCAGTGCTGGGTGCCAGGAACAGCATTAATGATGGGAGCAGATCTGGAAAGCCAGGCAATATCCGTTTATTTGAGCAAAGTGCTCTCCATAGCTGCAAATGGCACAGTGCCTGTGTAAGGAACGAGCACACGGGTCATGCTAATCATACAGATAACAGCAATTAAGGAAAGGAAATGAGGAGGTTTGTACAGCACCAGCCGTACATGAACTCCTCATGTGATGCTGTTACTAAGAGGGGAAAAGCAATCCAAGGCTACATAAATAGGAGATTAACCAGCAAGCACAGGGAAAGGGTGTTATTTCAGCATCCAGTATCCAAGATACCACTGCTAAATGCTGTGAGCAGCTCTGGTGACCACATTGCAAGGATAGGCCTGAGAATATATGGAGGATTCAGACAAGACTCTGAAGTCATATTGGCTCTGGAAGAGTTGCTTCATAGTAAGAGGCTTTTGTGGCTCAGGCTATGCAGCTTTCCCAAGAGGTGGCAGGGATAATTCAGCCCCAGTCTGCAATTACCTCTGAGAGGAAGAAAATCTGATAGCTTTTGGCTCCTGGCCCAGCCAAAATAGACACACTGCAGAAGCAGTAAATGCAGCAAACATTTTAAAGCAGAACCCTGGGCTGTGATCAGCTCCATTCCACTCAATGAGAAGCATGAGTGACATGGACAAAATGCCAGGCGGAGGTCAGGAGCCCAAAGCAGAAGGTGCAGGTGGAGTTTGGATGTGCAAAGCAGCACCTCCTCACTTGGACACACAAGTGAGAAGGGTGTGGGGGTCCTGCAGGTGACAAACCCCTCCCAGTTGTGCTTAATGGCCCTCCCCAGCTGCCCCATCTCTGACCCAGGTGTGACACATCCCTTAACAGTATCACAAATGAGGTTAATGGCAGTGGGGAAAATTCAAAGATGCTCCATGGAGAGTGCCTGAGGAGCCAACAGCTCAAACTGCCTGCCAGGGCCATTTGCAGCACAGGACACTGAGCTCTTTGGGGTTTATTCCTCATATTGACACGTAAGCAACCTGAGGATGGTTTGGGTCTGTGTTACTGTACCTTTCCACTGAGGCCATTGCAGGATTCAATGAATTTAAAAATGGCAGATCATAGGCAGGACAGTGCCTCCAGCTGCCCAGCAGAGCTGCCCAGCAGCCTCACAGCCTCTCCCCAGGTCCACAGGGTTTGCCCAACACCCACAAAGCCTCAGCAAAGTCACCTTTGGGGAGGGAGGAGCAGGACAAGCCCCTCCCTACTGGCCACCTCACATGTGCAGAACTGCAGGTTCTGATGCCAGCCTGAAGGCAGAAATACTCATTTCTCACTGAAGAGTGCACTGGGGTCAGGTTATCATGCACGAGAGGAGCACAGGAGGGCTCATCAAGCCTTTATGCCCAATTATACATAAATGAAGCACCCTCTGCAGTCACAGGACTGTTGTGCTTTCCAAACCACCACAAGCACTTCCACCCAAACCTGTGCATGGATTAGCTGGGGGAAACTCTGCACATCATCCAACTAAAAGGTGGGGGAAAAAACATGACAAAGCTCCAGAGTGATTAGGCAATGTTTCACGTGTCAGAACAGCAGATTAAATTCAAGTCTGGAATTTGTTAGAATGCTTTGACTAAAAAGAAATACAGGCTGGCATTATGACAATATATTGTAATGGAATCTGCAGCATCATATCTTTTCCAGGCAAAAACTACTTGTTACAATAAATTGTCTAAAAACATTAGTATTCATATAAGAATCTGTGTGCATCCACAAAATAGGAGTTGCAAATACATTAGGTTTAAAACAATCTCAGAAAAACTCATTTTCAGTTAAGCTCCCCCATAACCTGCCCTCTCAAATGACTGCAAAGAGCATCCATAAGTCTCAGAAATACCATTATCTCCCTGTTCTCATCATAAATTCAGCAGCATTTCTTTGATAAATTACATTCCTATCATATTATTTTAGTAAAAAGTACACATCAAAACTCTTAATTAAAGCACACACCTGTAAATTGGATTTTTTACATATATAAATGGAATATATACATGTGTAGAATATAAATATAGTACATACACGTAGAGATGGGATCAGGATGTTCCATTATCAAAACAGCACTATCATTTCTACAGCTCTAAAAGAGCCTATTATGATCTCTGATTTATGTGTTTGTGGGAGCTGTGCTTGTCACCCAGAGCTCCATGCCTCCTTCATTCCTCTGGTTAAAATAGATTAGTTTTTTTAGTTTGTCTATGTGATAAGCTATTCTGGAAGAGTTATTCTTGTGTGGATGCCCTCAATCTGAAATGAAATACTTTATCATTTTGATTTAGCTCAGAATTCCTCTATTCCACACAAGGAAACCAAAGAATAAACTGAGCAGCAAGTCTGCTTCAGTCCAAATGTCCGAACATTGGTGTTGGGCTGAAAAAGCTCCTCAGGAACAAAGTGCTCTCACACTGGCTGTACCTGTGCACCCTTCTGGGGGAGGGACTGCTCCAGCCAAGAGGAGAGAGGAGCAAGAGAAGAGAGAAGTCTGTACAAACACCATCTCAGGGTACAAGATGGCAGCA
The DNA here is from genome assembly GCA_024734035.1 of Alethe castanea. NCBI lineage: Eukaryota > Metazoa > Chordata > Aves > Passeriformes > Muscicapidae > Alethe > Alethe castanea. The sequence goes on along the minus strand of JANRGV010000045.1, from coordinate 5,280,784 downwards.
TTTGCTCACAGATGTGATGAGTGCAAGAACCTTTCCACATCATCCCTGGACCTTCAGAGGAAAGCTGCACCTTCTACAGGAGCACTGCTCCAGCTGAACCACATCTGCCACTGCAGGAGGATGCAGCCACCATTTAATGGCACTGCTACCCACACCCTGACTGACTGACGGGTGTCAGGTTGGATTCTGACTCTGGCAGTGTTTTTGGGATTGTTCTTTGTAATACTGTATTTCTATTTTAATTTTCCTACTAAAGAACTGTTATTCCTAATTCCCATATCTTTGCCTGAGAGACCCTTAATTTCAAAATTATAATAATTTGGAGGGAGGGGCTTACATTCTCCATTTCAAAGAGGAGCTCCTGCCTTTATTGGCAGACACCTGTCCTTCAAACCAGGACAGTGCCACATGCAGTGTCACAGGGGGATGTCACAGCTCCGGAGGCTGCAGGAGGGTCCCACAGCCCTGCCTGCCCCGATGAGTCACAGCCCTAGGTAGGTCAGCCCCTAAAGCATCCCCGCAGGACACAAGCAGCCCATTCACCTCTCTTTTCCCAGCCGGCAGACATGAAAAACCCAGCCAGGAGCTTTACAGCCTCTTTATTTAAAAGATAAAATGGAAATAAACTTTCGGATGACGTTAACTAAAACTTTCTAAAATAGAACCTCCATTAAAGGGGAGCTGAAAGCAGATATTTCTGAAGCTGCCGCATCCTCCACAGCGCTCCGCTTGTCGCATCCCGAGCCCCCGCCCGCGCAGGAGCCGCTGCCTCCCACTGCTCCAGTTCAAACAAAAGGGAAGGGACCCTGCCTGCAAACACAGGCTTGCCCCGAGCCCAAGCTCCCAACCACCGAGTCGCTCTGTCAGGTTAATTAGCACATAAATTAAGAAATGCTTTGCTCGCAGTAGTAGCAGGCACAGCCAGAGCCCTCCTTGACGCGGCACAGAAGGGAAGCTGTGGGGATGGAAATGAATGAAGCATCAGGGAGCCAGGACAAAACTTTTTGTCATATCTATGGCCTGTGGTGCAGTCTCTCAATAACCAAAGCAAATTCAAAAATTCACCCCGTTTCTATCATAGCAGCTATTTCTTCCTTGATTACATTTCAAGTTTTCTGCTTAAAAGTTTAGGACATATTTTCCAAATATTTCCAAAATGGGCATCTAAACTATGCTTCAACCACACTCCTTCTGGAGCCAGACCATACCTGGGAACCACCCTGAAGCTCCACCAGCAGATCAAGTCCATCTCAACCCCTGCCACCACACCAGAAGAAATTGGTACATCTACAGCCACCTTCATCCCACATTGTCCCCTCACACCCAGGCAGTATCTTTGAACAATGACGATATCTTGCAAGTACTTATTTTTTGAAACTATTTCTATTATTTTTATGAAGAACCATGAATTGTATACATCACTCAAAAGAAATCTAGAAAGCAAGGAGGTCAAAAGGTTGGTGTCCACAATAGTGAGCAATTCCACTCAGCTGCCCAAAATTTTCTCGAGGTTCCTTCTTACCTGAGGATGGCACAGTCACAGAAAAGACTTGAAGAAACTTATTCTTCTGAATTGAGAAAAATGAAAAAAAAAAAACCCTTACCAGTAATACTGAGCCAGCCTGCCAGAAGAAAATGGAAGAGAAAAAAATAAATGATTAATGATGCCTTAATCTTTTAATGTAATAATTTCTGCCTTCAAGGGACTTCTGGTAAATAGCACAAAAAGTCTCACCAGGAAATTCCCAGACGCATTAATCTCGCTGCCGGGCCCTGGCGGGTTCTCTGCGCTGCAGATCGCAGTCAGAGGCTCCTCAGTGCAGCCAGGGTGGTGCTGGCCCAGCAGACAGACATGAAAACCTATTTCAGCTCTAAAAGCAGCACAGGTTCAAAGCCTGCTCCAGCTCGTACCACGGGGAACCCCATCTGGAGCTCTGCCACCCCCTACACGCTGTCAGAATCCTGAAATTCCTGTTGTCCCCGTGTCAGCAGCTCCTCTGTGGAGCCTGAGGTTATTTCTGGTGCTCCACCATGGCATGCTCAGGCCACCTGTGACTCACTACCCCTGTTAGGACAGCAGAGCTCCTCCAAGTGACTCACATCCCGAGTGACCAAGCCTTGGTCCATCCTGGGCTCCATGCAGTCACACCTCCCAGCCAGCACGATGAGTGACAACCCACCAGGAGCGTTTCCACCACTCTCCTGCCTTCATCCCTGTGGGGCAAGTAGGCCTGGGGGCACTAGACATAACAGAATCTAAAGCTGTCCAAAGCAGGGTCAAGCAGCTCTAAAGGAAGAGCGGGTTCACATGAACCCACCATGAACTGTGCTTTTCAGAGCACCTGTTAATTTTAGGAGGAGCATCGAGTGATGCAGCTGAGGGTTGGAGCTGCAAGTCAGAGTTTCACACAAAAGGCTTTGTGTGCAGACAAGGGAAGGACAGGGATGGAGAGAGGATGGGTACATGCACGTAGATAGATAGATTTTATTTTGACACATTTGTGGTCAATAGACACCAGAAGAACAGGTAATTTAATTTCCTTAAATCTCCTAATTTGCACACATTTCATCCTCTTCTACTTTGCTTCAGATAGCAGGCTTTGAGGGCATGGATTTGAAGGACTGGGCAGCAGCTTTACTGAACCATTTCTCAGAGTTCCCCCCAAAGAGGCAACAGCAATCACTAAACAACAAATGAGGCACACGTGAGTTTGGCACACTGAGCTCATGCACATTGGCAAGAATCAGCTGTAAAAGCTGTCCAGCTAGAGGAGCAGAGATTAAAGGGTAGAACTTTAGGAAGTGCTTCCAGGCATGCAGGTAATCACAGCAGAGATGAGTAAGAGTAGTGGGCAGGAAGCAGTGGGAGCTGGTACGGAGCATGTGAGCTGTGCTCATACCATCACCCCAGGCAGCAGCACACGTGGGCTTCCAGGGCAGAGCCACACCCTGGTGACACTGGGCACTGGACTGGCAAACCCTGCTCTGAGACCTGGCACCCAGCACAGGGCTGCTCCTGGAACACATCCAAGCAGTGTCTGCTAAGGGTTTGTTGCACTGGCACAAGACCATGGCCAAGTGGCCCAGCAAGGGGAAAGAAGGGTCCCTGCAGCAGCTTGGGATGCTCTGCAAACATCCCATTTAAGCCAAGAAACTCCACAATTTTACAATAAGCTATACAAGGAGTTGCATACATATCTTGCATATGTACCCTGGGCGTCCCCAGATATCTGCAAAAATTAAGGAACTTGACTGTCTTACATTCTGAAATCCATACCATGAACTCAAACCATTGGAAAAATGGCACCAGTGGCATTCTGCTTCCATTGGGGATGCTGCCATTTTAATGCAGTTTAAAAATGCATGTTGCTGTTCCCACCTCCTCCATCTCTCTTCATATTTCCTCACTGCCCTTCCCCCAGCCATTTCAGCACATCCCCATACACTCGTTCATCATCCTCCCCAAGCTGCCTTTATTGGAACCTGCCTTGCATTTGGATGCCCCAGACATTTCTGTTAATGCCCAAGAATAAGCAGAAAATTAAACCTGTAGAAGAACATAAATTTGCCTTTAAAGGTAAGAACATATTACCCTGAGACAGGTCAGCAGTATGTCAGTATCTAACTAATAAGCATCCTTATTTTCTAACCCTTTTGCTATATTTGCAAGCCTTTAAAGGCCAGGCTGTGTGACCTGGAGGACAGAAAGGGTGAGCAAGTTCAGATGGGCCAAAATCCAGTACTAGAAAGACTCAGAAGTACCTTCAAGGACAAGAAATATGTAGGTGAGGGGTGGAAGTGGTTAAGGAGAATACTCAGCCTGTATTATCAGGTGAACATTAAGGGACCTGCTCCAGAAGAAAAGGCTGTTCTAAGTTCCCAGAGTTTGGTTTTTTTTTTTTCCTTTCCTGCCCATTCCCATAACCAGAGTTTGACAGAATTGCAACTAAAGTTCCAGGCTGTGACTGCTGAAATTCCCCCTGTGCTCGTTTTCACAAGGCTTTAGCAGACTGCAGAGTGCCATCTAGATGGAGCAGGGAGGATGTGCTGCTAATAAATCCTTCAAGGCTGCATCACACAATGCCTACAAGCTGCTTTGCAGAACAGCTCTCTGCACACTGCAGATGTTTTGTGGCATTTTTTTTTAAAGTACTAAAATCCTCCCATGGCTAAATGAGCAATGGTCCCAAATGGCTTGTGGGATGAGACAAGAGCCCTTTTAGCTTAGCATTTGAATATTTATGCATTCATAGAGAAACAATTTAGCTTCTTATTTTTTCCAGGCTATTAAAGGTTCAGATGACCACTGAATCAGGACAATTTCTAATGCTGGGCTTCCAGGTGAAGCCTCATTAAAAGACACATGGACCTGAATGGGGCGCTGCATACAAATTAATGATTTTTTTATGTATGTGCAAATATTTGCCTATGGAGAGGTATTGGAAGGCATAGACTCCATGAGCTGTGGATTTTTAGCAACAGGGTAAAAATCTTGCCTATATCATAGGTGGAAAAATTTAATCTGAGATGAGCACTGTGTGGAGGGCAGCAGCTGCTGCAGCAGGAGAGGCCTGCTCCAAGGGACAGTGTTCCCAAAAACCTGCAGTGGGAAACCAAACCACATCAACACCAATCTTCTGCTCTCCTGTGTCAAACAAAACAGCATTCTCATTTCTGTAATGGTATGAAAAGTGCAGAAGTGTCTCTTAAGCTCATACATTTCCCTTATACCCAGCTGTGCACTGCCAATCCCAACCACCCCACAGAACAGCAGCAGCTCCATAGCCCTTCACAAACAATGCTGAAATGCAGTGACCACCTGAAAATACTTGTGCAAGGCTGAAATGTGTCTTTGCTGCCCAGCACAGCCCTTCTGGTTTAGACAAGCCTGAGGATAAGCCAGTGCTTGTGAAGGTCATCAAGGAGGATGAAGTCCCCACTGACCTGCTTGGGCAGGAAAGCAGGTCCTGCTGCCCCATCACCTTTGTTAAATCCAGCATGGAAATCACTCCACTGCACCTTGTGCCTACCCTTACCAACGCTCACAGGATAACCTCAGGAAAAATTCAGCAGAAGGCTGAGCTGGAGGCACAGCAAGCAGAATAATGTGTTTACCTTTCTGCTGTCAAAACCTGACCTGACAAATTCACCATTAAACTAAGCAGCACTGAAACAGACCTGTGAAATGGTTTGGTTTAGAGGGAACCTTAAAGATCATCTCATTTTAACCCCCCTGCCATGGGCAGGGACATCTTCCACCATCCCAGGTTGTGCCAAGCCCTTTCTAACCTGGCCTTGAACACTTCCAGGGATGGGGCAGCACAGCTGCTCTGAGCACCCTGTGCCAGGGCCTGCCCACCCTCACAGCAACACAGCCAAAGAATGCCTCATGTCAAGAGTCCATGTTTAAAAGACAGCAGCACAAAGCTGCCCTCAGAAGCATGATCATTTCTTTGGGAGTTATAAAACCAGGCACTAGCACAGCAATGTAATAAATAATAAAATCTGGTGAATAATGCAAATAAAACATTTTCTCTTCCTATTTTTCATGTTTCTAAATATATTTCCTTCCGTTGCTGTCAGGCCTATTCTGCTTTGCCTTTCACAAACCTTCATGCAGAGCAGAAAAAAATTGCAAAGGACTTGGGAGAGCAAAGGGGCTGCTGTCACCCCTGCCTTGTTCCCCCTTCCTCTGCCACACTGTGTCAGGACCAGGAAGCTGGGGGCTGGATTTGGATTCAGCAGGAAGGCTCTCCCAGCCTGTAATTATGCTCACAGCTCCACGAAAGCTTTACTTTGGGTCTAATTAAGACTTATTAAATTTGAAAACAAACAGAACTTGGTTCTTTCCAGTACAATAGACCCTTTACATGTGCAAAGCAAAAACGTGAACAAAAAAAGGATGGAAATTCAAGGAGGAGGGAGAAAAAAAGAAAAAAGAGGTCTATGTCCAGCATTTTGAGTCAGGGCATGGAGCCCTTGAGCATCACCACTGGAGATGGTGGGATGGTGGCCAGAGGCACAGAGCCAGAGTTCCTCACCCACAGGTTAGGAGCCACTATACTGTGGTTAATGCTGTGAAGCAGGAGGGAAATTCAGCCCTTCAGAGTGTCTGATGGCTGAGAGATGGGGCAGGAGGAGAGGCAGCACATACAGGTTCTTGGGGTGAAGGGAGGGACTGCAGGACAATGCAGGAGAGAATGCACAACCCCAGCTTGCCTCGGGCAACATGAATGTCACCTTAGTTTGTGTACTGAATACCTAATGTCAGTGCAGAAAAAGGACACTAAAGCAGAGTTTTTCAAAAAGACACTCCCAGGAGCTGCACCAGACAGCAGCAGGTGAAGTTCAAAGGAAAGGGGCAGGCTCCCACCTGGTGCAAGTGGATTTCCCTTTCCTCAGAGAGACACAGACAATAAATGCAGTTCATTCACTCTTTTCATAGACTCTTTTCTCACACTAAGAGCGGGAGATGATGAGAATGTGTGTGTGAGCTGCAGCAGAAATCCATCCTTCGGCAGCTGCTGGAGTGCCAGTGCCCTCTCCTGTTCAGTGTGCACCAGCTTCCCTGCTCCTTGCACAGCGTGTCTGCACACCTCCAGAGCCGGGGAAACATTCCCGGCCTCACATCCTGCTAACAGCCCATTAGAAATGGCATTTATAAGGTTGAGGGCAATGTGAAAACGCTGCAGAGCTTCTGTGGACGCTGTGTCCTCTTTGCTGCAGTCCAGAAGAGTTATCGCTTGCATCGGGCCATTTAGGAAGAAATAATCCTCAAACTATCCCATGTCATTATGTACAGCAGGTTTGCATCTTCCTGCCAGAGCACATCTTCAATGACATTCACTTTTACTCTGTGTGGCTGTAACTTGAACTCCAGCCACTGCCAAATGTATTCACAAAGTCACAGAGGAGGAAACCGAAGCCAAAGGGAGTCATCAGGGCTCTGACATTGGGGTTTATCCTCCCACCCTACCTGGACAGTTTTCCAGACTTCTTACACTGTCATGTAATCACAACAGCACAGATTTATTCTCATTTTACCACGGTATTAAAAGCAGTGGTGCTGCTACAAAGTGTTTCCAAACACTCTCCTCTCAGCCCAAGGACTTCTGAAGGGGAGCTGTGATGAAGTTTTCTGGTCTGATATTATTAAGCATCCTAAAGCAGCTGAAGGAATTAAAAGAATGAGTAGCAAACCTTTTCACTATTGGAAAGTGGGAATACTCCCAGGGACACTGTGCCTCAGATGCCTTTAGAATTGTTATTGATGTGTCAACAGAGGGAACATATTTTCCTCCTCCTGAATCACCACTGCCTGGGGCCATGCTGTAATGTGGGAATTCCAGGCACCAGGCTACTGCAATGAATTAAGGTCTCCAACTCCCATCCTTGAGAGAGCTCACACTGAATGACACATGACAACACAACCCTTAATGGCTTAAAACTGAGACAAAAAGAGCCCAAGGCTCCTCAAAGCAAACTCAGCTGAGCAAGGTTTCTGGCAAGAGCACTGCAAACTGAGCGGTGAAGGCCCCCCATCCAAACAGGATTTCCTAGCTCCTGACCTGTCCTTGCAACCCAGCAATTTCCTTTCCTCCTGCCTCCCCTCAGTGCCACAGGGCTCACACAACCTCATTTCCCCAGGGGCCAGGGCCACCCAAGAGCTCAGGACACACAAACTGCTGAGAGCACCTCAGTCCTTCCCAGAGCACATTCACCAGGCTGACAGAGACAGCTCTGAGCAGCTGAACACGTGGAGAGCAAAGAACACCCGAGATAAGCAGAGAAGGAACATGTCTAGCTCATCTGTGCTTTAGGAAGTTTACAAGCACCCTTGTGCAGGAAGGAGGAGCTCCTTGAGACCCTGCTGGGCAGAGCACACTTTGGTGGCACCACGGTCACCAGCACCGAGAGATATTGCCCTACAGGGGTGGACAGTACCTCGTGGCAAAGCCAGGCTCTCTTCCTGGGGCTGCTGGGCCATCTGAAAGTCACATTGCTCTAACTGGAGCAATACCAGTTTGCCCAGCTGAAAACCAGGGCTCAGGTGAGCTGGCAGAAACTGAAGTGTCTCTCATGGCCCTCTCACTGTCTCAGTTATTCTCACCAGCACCAGCATCAACCAGCAATGGATGATAAGAGCAGGGCTTTTGTGATCACGGATGGGCAACCTGACATGATGTGTTATTTCTTATATTTCCTCTATGTTTTTCTCCAAGTAAAATTAATAAGATCAGACACAATTTCGTACCAAAATACTGCCTAGGATGTTGGTGGTACTATATTTATACAGTATCTCTCACCTGAAAGGATGTATTAACCTGTACAGTAGCTTAAATTAATTCTGCATTGTGTTCTGGCAGCAAGAAATAACAAATACAGCTGCTCTGCTGTCAGCTGCCAAGTCTCCTGCCACTACCCTTCTATAAACCTATTTGCTGGCAGCTCCTGCTGGGAGCAGAGACCTGGTGTGGTGTTCACAGGGGTCACAGAAGCACAAGGTCACACTGCAGCCACTGGGTGCTACCAGGGTGACACCCAGAGCCCTGCTCCAGCCAAAGGGCAAACCTCAGAGCACAGAGTGTCACACCCAGGGGTACCCACAGCTCCTCACATGCCGATTTGCACATCTCTAACTTCTTTTTTCTGCAGCTTAGAACTGTGAAAGAAAACTGATCTGTCCCAATTTGGATGCTCATAGAAAACCCATCAGCGTACCAGGGTTTTTCCAGTGATGATTTTGGGTTTTGTCAGTTCTTTACATGACATATGCTCACACTGCAATAATTAGGGCCAGATCTGGAAGTTGCTGAAAGCCAGGTGGGAAATGGGGATTTATCCAAGAACAAGTTTTGGGAACTCTTACAAAACAAGGGAGATGTTGCACCAAAGTAAACTTAAGTTTACAAGACACTAAGGGTGTTTCCACCCCTCAACCACACTTGGTTGGAGTCTAAAATGAGTTCTATGCAATGACTTGTGGCTGTTACTTCAAACTCCCAGTTTATAGGAGCCCTACTATACCACTTTGAGGAAAAGCCCATCAAGGGACTTCTGGCATCTGTGGATGCCCATATTTCTGAGTAAATCAGTCCTGAAGTAAAATATGAAGGGAAAGCCACACACCCAGGAGCCTACCTGTATTGAAATGATGGCCAGATTCAGGCCAATTTCACCAGTGAAATAATCTCCTTTATGTCAAAACCATCAGGTTTGGGGTCTTCTGGCCTGAAGCAGCAGCAGCTGAGCTGGAGCTCCCTGGAGCTGGTTCAGGTGCTGCAGGGTGGGTTCCCCAGGTTCACCCTGGGCAGGACAGAGCCATCCTGCAGGAGGTGACACACACCATGGCACGTCCTCTGCAGCTGAGCCTCCTGCTATGGCTCCACATCAGGCAGTGCAGAGCAAACCCAGCACAGGCTCTGCAGCAGATCCACCCCACTGCTAAGGAAGCTGCTGAAGGTTTTATGGCACTAAAGGTCTCTCCTGAAATTTCTAGTTACAGCTGATGCCTGTACCCAGCAAGCTGCTTTTTTCTCTGCTGATATTCAGTGTTTTTCTTCCATCTCCTCTGTAATGAGCCTTGAGGTCCATCTGCTCAGGGTGAATTTAGTCAATAATTACCCCTGTGAAATGTCACAACACAGGAGAGGGATGTGCTGAGGTACAATGTCACCTCTGCAGGGACAACACCATTCCTCACAGTCCCCATCAAGAAAGTCTCCTCAGTGAAACATTCACTTCTCTTGTTTTTACCCAAAAGCAACACTTCAAAGTATGATATAACTCTATAAATAAAGATACAATGATAATACTTGTGATTATGAAATTGCTTTCATAAAAAATTACTAGCCGCTTCTGAAATCTCTAAATACCCAAAAGTAGAAAGCATTTAATTGCACTGTCACAGATGGATTTCAGTCCATCTGTAATACTTACACTGAGTAGTTATCTCCAATAGCTACATCCATATTAACAAATAAGAAAAAAGTCAAGTGCCAAGCACACTGAAATCAATACAGCTTTAAATGTACTCATTTGAGGTGAATCTAAAACCCTCACACATTAAAAAGTGCCAGCTCAACATTTTTCTAGGAACTGAATCACCTTCCCACCAACCCCACAGGACTCCAAAGAGTGCTTCAGAGAAGTGGAAAATATCCTTTTGGAGAAGCCTTAAAAATGGGGAAAAAACTTAGGGTAGCAACAATGAGTAATTTCTGCCATATACTTCCAAAGACAAGGGAAAAACAGGGGCTACCCAAAAGAAAATTCAGGGAACTATCCACTGAAGGGCTCCTTGGTGTGCAGTCTTCTGCTTTCTTTCAAAGGGAAGAATATTTTCTTTCAATTTCACATAATTTTAGAACATGAAAAAATAAAAAAGAACAAAACAATGCAGCAAGTCCGTTAAGTAAATACTGGCATTTACTAGTATTTATTGATTGTAAGCAAATAGTGAGTCCCAAAGCCTTGGTGTAAATACAAGTAGCTCTAAATCTGCCCCACTGCACACAGCACTACAAGCCACAGACATGTTCACTCCAATATTATTTTGCATGTTTTAAGTCATGTCTCCACTCCACACCAATTCTAAGGCTGGATCAACCCTGTGCTTACATCAAAAGTGCAAAAGGTTGTAGTAGCTGTGTAAAGAATTGATTTGTAAGAAATGGAGGAGGGCAAGTTACCTACATGGACTAAAAACCTTATAAGGCTTCTCAAAAGAGTATGTCAAATCATTTGTAACTACAGACCTTCTAATATCTGATCCATAGTCCATTCTACAATCACAGCACATGAAAAATATGTCAGAATCTGTGCTACAAGTTGCTGATATTCATCAGAATCAATAGGAAACCTGGAACAAAGCATACCTCCCACTGAGATGAAAAGACCTAATTCCTCCTGCTGGGCCTTTGTCTCACAACTGTACACTATGGACTATACAGATAATTTCAACACAGACTTATTTGAAACAATGAAAAAACTAGAGGGTGTAAGGAAAGGGAAGAATGACAGAAAAGGTGAGGTATTGCTGAGTGAAAGCAGAGAAACGAGGTACCACAGGGGGGCACAAGGGGGAAACGATTTGCCAGAATAAGATGCAGATCCACAGCTTTGTTTCTACTTACATCAATGGTTAAAAATAAAAAAAACAGTTTAAAAATGTATTTGCTTGTTTGTGGCACCATGTCTCCTGTTCTGAAGCCCACATGCATCTCAAAGGCAATTCCTTCAATCAGGAGGTCACAATAGCTGTGCTATTGACCTGGATTACTCAGTGCCTGGCTCATCCTTACCAAGGGTGGCCAACAGCCCTGGCAGCCACTCACCTGGCTCCAGGGCAGACAGGAGGGATTTCACACTGTGTGTAAGTTTATTTAACCAGGAGTTCGAGCTCAGAGCTTTACCTCACCAAGGTGTGCTGAGGGAAAATCCACGGGGTGACAGTGCACTCAGCCAGGCTCCAGTTTGCTGCAGAAAAGTGAGTCCTGTTTCCTGGGCTTCACAAACATGGAATCTGTGGAAATAGTCTGTAAAAATGTGATTTCAGTTGCACCTGAGCTGGAACTATCAAAAAAATTCCTTTTGCTTTGAAGTCCTTGATGCAGGCCCAGAGCCATTAGTGCAGATTCAAGCCTTGGAATGATTTTGGTTTGAAGTGAACATCTGTTCCCCCCTGTGCCCCTGAGGCTGGGCAGGAGCCAGCCTGGCTATGGCTCACATTCTCTCTAAGTGTGCGTAAAAACTTCTTGGCTTGGCAGACCAGACCTGTTTAACACAAAAACAAAGGTGGCAGTACAGCCCAGATGGAACACACACCACAAGCTTGTTTCAGAGGGGCTTAGCTCAGAGTGACCATGGCCATGTCTGACCCCTTCCACACACCCTAACAGTCTGCACAGGGACCTTGAAAGGGACCTTGAAACAACAACCAAGGCATCTGCACAGGGACCTTTAAACAACCAAGCCAACCTGCCCAGCCAGGGGCAAGAGCCTGCTGTGGGCTCCTGGCCACCCCAGCAGGGTCACTGCACTTGCACAGTAACCAACCCATGTCCCCAGCACACACTGACACCCTAGAACAGTGCTCCTCTGCAGTCCTTTACACAGCTTTTTGCTTGGAATAACACATTGCAGTAAGGTGGTCCAGGTTTAACCCCAAATGTGGCTCAGCCCTGGCCTGGCTGCCATGAGCCCTTCAGGAGCAAGCCCTGCAGAGCAGCCTGGGCACGATGTGATAAGGCTGTGGGATGGTGTGAGGAGGCCATGGACAGTGTGATAAGGCCATGGGACAGTGCAATAAGGCCGTGGGATGGTGTGATAAGGCCATGGACAGTGTGATAGTGGGACAGTGTGGCTGCCCATGGCCAGCACTGAGGCTCTGCTGGCTCACACCCTAGATGGCAGCAGCACCCAAGGAATGGGCTGGGAAACCCAAATCTGCCGATGCCTGACAGGGTTTCACATTCACATAAATCCCATCTGAAGGCTTCCACCTAAAAAGAAATTCTTCTGGAAACCTGAGCATGATGTGAACACGGAGCGTTTCTGGAGGCTGGGAACCAAGGGGGCAGATCCCCTCACGCCAGCAAGGACAGAGCCAGTTCTGCCAGGCAGCCTGCAAAGATCACAGGCACAGTCTGCTCTCTGCTGTCACCAACACACTTTTCTGGCTCAGTAATGCCTGCTGTGAAGGGGTAACTGGGAGGGCTGAACCACTGGGGAGGGATGACAGCCTCAACATGGGGAAACCTTGGCCTGTTTCTCTGTGCAATCCTTTCTCAGCCATATCCACTCCTCCTTCCTGTAATTGTCCTCATTTTGTACTGGTGCATCTCTTGCCAGTGCCAGTCCAGGAGCACAGACCTGGCACTGGCACAGGGCACAGGGGGGCGATGGCTGCGTGGGTCAGCGCTGCACAGCAGAACCTGCAGGGACATTCCCCTGCAGCCACCCAGGGGCAGGGATGCCCTCCCTGCCAGGATTTCCAGGGGTAGCAGGCAATGCTGGGTGCCATTCCCACGCTGACACAGAGGCCAGGCACTGCACAGCACCCACTTCATCCTGCAAGGTGTCAGAGTCCTTCCGAGAGCCCAGGAAAGTCAGCTCACACCAGGCTCTTCTCTCCCTGCCCATGCTGGCACCACCTCTGCTCTCCAATGCTCTTGCAAACTCTGCAGTCAGGGCTGCAGTGAACTCCTGGGAGTTCACTCTATTCCACCCCTCATTCTGAAGAAACATTAATATTTTAGTATCAATGACTATTGATTTTCTTTTTCCATCTTGCATTTCTTGAGCACATCCTGTATGGACACAAACTTGACAGAGAAGAAAAGAGAGCAAACAATGTTGTTTAATTAGCAATGTATTACTAGCTTCATGATGTGAAATGCTAAGCCTGGATTTTTCCACATGGATTAAGTGCCACTGTGGCAGATAATGGACACAGGATGTCTACAAATGAAAAACAGAATGAGATACAAGTAGCAGAAGTGGGAAAGCATCACTCCATCCCCTGCCTCAAGCATCTCCCTGCAGCAGCCAAGGCACCAGCCTGAGCCTCACCCTGCTGGGCTGGGCAGTGCCACAGGTTTTACCAAATCACCTGAAGAGCATCTTGGCCATCTTGTCACCCTTTTCACTGCTGCCTGAGAAAAGTAACTTCGGGCTAGATATTCAAGAGTTACTCTTGTATAATAAAGTCATGATTATGGAGATTACACCAGTTCTACTGATAAACTGAAAGTTTAAACGCAAGAAACAGAGGATTAATAAAAAGTGACAGTTTCAGCTCCAAGAGCCTGAAAAGTTGCCTTCAGCCACTGAGAAAGTAGGCAAAGCAGGCTGTCAGGATGGATTTTGATCTTTATAAAAGCAAGATGACAGCACACTGTGCTTCTAAGGATACAAACACAGTTAGTAAATTCAAGATTTTCTGTTGCACAGTTCTGTTCATCTGATAATTTCAGGAGCTCATCAGCTAAAAAAAAAGCATTAATTCCCCACCAGTCACAGGAGCAGGCAAAGGCACAGGGAAGCAAATCCAGAGGGGAGGGATGCAGCCCTGCCATCACACAGGGCAGACCATCTCTTGGCACAACCTGCTGGATGCCACATTCCAAAAGAAAATCTGGGCTAAAACACAAGAAGCCCTGGACCCTGGGAGAGCCAGGACTCCTTCCTAGGATACACTTCAGGCTGCCCATACCTTTGCCTTTTCTCTGCCTGCTAATAAGGGGACAAATGCTGCTTTTTAAAAATATTTAGGCAGTAGGTGGATCACTGCCACATTATAGGTATGTTCCAGAGTGAGACTCCCAAAAAACCAGGGGCTCCACCACCACATGGGACTTAGAGGACATGAGATCTCTGCCATTTTGGAGAGGATTCTCACCTCCTCCTCTCTACCTGCACCCTGCAAAGATCAGTGAGCTGCAGCACAGCCACTGCTGGCAGGTCCACCCCTCTTCTCTCCTTCAAGGCTCCAGCATGAAAAGAAGCTCCTCCAGCTCATTCCCAAGCAGTGGAATTTGGCAAGGCTCCATAAAGCAGCTGAAGATCTGGCTCCACTTGATAGTTTTATCTGAGATCATGATGAGCTTGACTAGAGGGTGCCAGCTGGATTGCTCTGGGGAACCGTATTTATAGATAACACTTGAAAGGGCAAGTTCAAGGTGATGGCCCCTGGTGGCCCTTTTTTGTATTCCTTCGGGAGATCCTTATTCACACCTACTCAAGGGCTTGCCAGGCAGGTTGGAAAGGCAGCAGATGAGAGCTCCTGGTGCTCTGTGCTTTCTCCAGCCTTCTGGCAGGAGCACTGCTGCCATCCTGCCCTGCACCACAGGCCAGGGACAGCTGACATGCAATTGCACATTCTTCAGACCAAGCCTTCATTTTTGTGGTCAAGCAGTTTGGGTTTTTTTCCTCAGAGCAATGAGATTCTCAGTGCAGCAACAGCAGATCACCACTTTTTAGAGCCACCACCTGCTTGCCTCTGAGCACAACACTTGTTACTTGACTCTGGGCATTTTGTTTCACAAAGAACATTGCAAAATCACTGGCAAGAATTACCTGAGGAATTATTTTTGTTTGCTGAAGGACTGGTTTTCAAAGGGGTAAAGGGACTAGGCATAGCATCTAAATAATCCCAAGGGCTCTTTGCATTGCTTTAAAAAACTTGGGAGGTATTTTAGAGCATCAGCATCACTCCCATGAAATCCCCTGTGACACAGAGATGCCTTCACGAGCCTAAACCACGAACCAAAGCCATGGGCTTAAAAAGGAGAAAGGATTCCCCTTCATCCCATCACATCAGGCTTTATTTGGGAACTTAGGCCACTTGGCTATCCATAGCTCTAAGGAATACTGCATATGGACCATTGTAAAAATGACTTTTTGAAGTCACCCAAGCTATCCATTGGCAACTACAGCCAACACTGAACCAGGGCCAGCAGGAATACAAACCTGCCCCAGTCTAAAGCCAGAGTTCTTGCAGCTGAGGGCAATGAGAGCCCACAGGAAAATTCCCTTCACCTTCCAACACTCCTGTGCCACCTCTTGCACATCACTTATTCCTTCTATTTTTCAGCATCTCCTGCTGACCATCTGTGCATAGTCTGGGCTCACTGAGGCACTGGAACAACTTCAAAAAATCTGAACTTCTAGAGATTTTAGGCTGAAACAGAATTAACTAATTTGGAGTCTAGTTTTCAGGCAATATCCCAAGTTCAGGGTTAGGGTCTATCAATAAGTCATAGAAGAAATGGACATAACACTTAAAGCCTTAACTGATTATGTATCTAACCCTCAGTGTTCTGCCCTTTGCCCTTATCAAATCACATCAGAAGGCACACTAACAGAATTCAACATATACAACATTTCACTCCCCAGGTCACTGCATTAGCTGCTAACCTGTCAGAACACGAATGAGGAGGGGACCTTAACAGAGAACCACTGAGAAACTTTCAGTTGGAATTTCATCCCTTAGAAAATGGCATTTTTATGCCTTTGTCAAAACCAGGCTCTGCTAAATGTTCTCCTTCCCTTGGAGGTGATGCTTCCATCAGGTGACACAAACTCCCAGCCCACACCTGCACCTTCACAATCCAGCCCAAATCCACTCAGTTACTTCAAAGCTCATGAAAGATAGAGACAAGAAATCCACATTGTCAAATTTGGGATTAGTTTCTGCTTTGAAAGGCTACCTATACTTAGGAGTAGCAATTTTAATGACTACCTTTAAGTTTCCAGAAGAGCACGTGCCTCAGAGGAAAGGAAAATTCATCTGTTCTTGCCAGTGGTCAGTGTTTTGAGCTGTAGGTATGGCTTGGCAGCAAGGACAACAGCACCTTTTACCCCCTCACAGACAAAACTGCATTGAAAAGGTCAGGACAGAGCAAATCTTAGACTAATTCAGGTGGAAAGGGAGCCTGGGAGGTTACCTGCTCCAATCTCTGCCAAAGCAGGTCCAAGAACAGGACAGAGTCCGCAGTATCTTCAGGGCTGGAAGCCCCACAACCTACAGGCAATCCAAGATGATGTTAACTTGGAAAAACAACCACAAATTATATAAAAGCACTTACCAGAAACACCTGGACCTTCAGACAGGCTGTGTCCAGCACAGGGAGAAGCTTCTTGGTTATGGTCACACACAGGAAGAAGAAAAGCAGACACAGACAAGGCTTGTGGGTCCATCAGGAAAGATCAAGTCAACCTGGAAACTTAATTCTGAGGGAATTCTTATGTCTTGTGCTGAAGGTATTAAAGACCCAGCCGTTGGGATTTATATATGTTGAACCCATTTTTCTGGAAAACTTCTACACAGGACAGATGAACTGCTCATATTTTGGGATATGCATCTAGGCCTAAGGAGTTCTGAATTCTTCCAGACTACATCAGAAGTTGTTACAAAGCAAGCAGATGCAGACAAATCAGGTTTCAATTAATAACCTCAGACTCCAAATGAGTTGCATCCCTGCACTGTCATCTGGAAGCACATAAGCCTCTGCAGCTACAACATTCAGAGCATCTTCAGCAGATTCCTGCTCTGAAAACTGCAATCACTTAAAGACTTTAAAATTCATTTTAGCAGCAAGACACGCATCTTCAGTGATTCATATTAAGGACAACATTTTCTCCAGGGAGAGGAAAAAAGCCTGCCTAGCCCATGGGAGATCACAGATGCTCTTTCACAGGAAATAATTTAAATGTAGCCAGGAAAAAACAGGTTTCACCGAGTGAGCTTTTTCAGCAGAAAAGCTTAAGAGATGAAAGCAAAAACACAAAATATATAGTTCCCTGAGTAGAATAAACAGTTGAATTCCTGGCAGGGCATTCAATGCAAGTCTCTAGAAGATGGTCCCCTTCAGCTGAGAAGTTCACTCACCTCTAAGCACAAATCATGTATTTCTTTTTGTTGGGGCTTTCAGAGAGAATAGGAAAACTGGCATTAGAACACTTTTGTTGAAGACAGCATTAGTTACCTTCAGCTGTACTCTATGAAATAGATATGGCAATATCACTCTTGCAAACTTACAGTGAAGCTCTCTCCCCAGAGCTTTGAAATTTGAAATATATTCAAAAAAGCACAGCAGCTATTTTTTAATAACAGCCACAAGACTGGCCTAAAATGTGCAGAAGATGCAGAGGTTTTTGTGGTTTGAAAGTGATCTAGAAACCATCATATTGCAGAGGGGTAACACTAGAGACTATGAGTTATTTATTTTATGAGATCAAGTAATTACTCAAAGAGCAGAACTTGATATTTTCTCCCCATTTTGATCTCGCATAGCTCATTATAGATGATACCCAAGGAATTCACTTCTAAACAAGAAAGCTAGGTTGAAACAGCAATGCAGAAATGGAAATGCCCAGGAAGTAACAAACTCTAACCTCTGGACTGGGCAGCACTTTGAGCACAGGTACACAAGGCTGCATGGGCAGGAGCTGCATGCAGCCCTCTGAGAACTCCAGAAGAAACAGAACAAGGTTCTGAGCATACCCAGTTTAAAGGCAAAGTTCTGTATCCTCTGCTTTGATGTTTTGTAAAAAACACACCAGGTGATCAAAGTACCAAAAAAAATTCTTATGGCTTGAGTTTCAGAACTGGAAAAGCATTGTGAGTTTTTCTAAGATGCAAAGTTGTTACACCATGACAACACCAACAGGGACCCCTTTATGTATGGCTTGCTGTTCTATAGCATCCAGAGTCAACTTCACCTTAAAAATAAATCTGATAGAACAGTGAGGTATTACAAAACATGATTATGACTGGTCTTACATGCTGTTTTAACCAGCTGATTGACGCATTTAATACCAAACTTTAGGATTTTCTACAAGGCAGTGTCTGCCCAAAGGGCTCACAGCAGATTCCAAGGAGATCCTGGTACTTTGTGCACTCCCCCATCACATCCCATTGTGGCCAATGCACAGCCCTGGTGCTCCACAGCCCTGGTAACTGCTGGGACAGCAGCACCACCGGCCAAAGTCACACGGGAAATGCTGCACTCTCACTAACCACTGAGAAACATTTGGCTTCCACCTCTTTTATAAAAGCCCCCAGAGCCAGGTGCTGTGTGCTCCTAGACAGAAGGGACTCTGGCTGGTTTATTGACTACAGCCCAGGTGCATTGTCCTTTTGGGACAGTCTGAGAGGGGCCCAGGGCAGCAGAAAGCACCAGTGTTACTCAGGGCTGAGGAATTCCCCAGGCTCCATCTATGCCCAGGAGCCCCATGCACACAAGGAGTGCCAGGGCCTTGCCCCTGACCTTGCACAACCAGAGGCTCTGGAATGAGCAGCCCACGGGGTCTCGTGGCTGCCCCACAAAACCACATCAGCCCCACCTGGTGCAGAGAACCCCACACAGCACATCAGGTGTGCATTCCTCATCCCTGACAAAGGATTACTTAGCTCTAGGCTAGTAAATGAAAGATGCTGCGTTTCAGAACCATTGAAGAATGCAAATTCCTGTTGGAACATTTTGGTGGCCAAGTGAAAAAATGTTAACACTAATTAAAAAGTTATTTTGTAAACTTGAAAGCTCATATGAAATAAAGCTTTCCTTAATTATGGAATTTAAAAACTGTTGATAAAACAAGTGGAAAACAGTTTGCAGGTTTAGGGATACCCACATGAAACAGGAAAAGCTGCTAATTAAAGCACCTGATTTCACTTCAGTCCAAAGAGTCTGTTGCAAAAGACTGGAAAGCTCTACTATTGAAGTCAACACCACTCCACTTCCTAAACTATGCCACTTAAATCTCTTTGAGATGCTTAAGTATTAGTGATGTTGAAGTCTGCAGAACATCTTGTACAAATGTAGTACACCCCAATTTTTTGTATGGTCATTAGTCCAAAGGAGACAAAACAAAAACCTGTGTGTAAGCTGCACCAAACAGCTACCACCAAAGCGCATTCAAGGAAAGTCCTGATCCACACAACCAAGGCAGCCTGTCAGCTCACACTAATCACATCTTGTCTGGGATTACCCATGGCCTGCATTATTCAGAAACTTAAAAGAACTACGAAGCAGCCTGATTAGTTGTATTTTTTTTTTTATTAGGTTTATTGACTTAAGAGTTTCTATTACTCCAGCTGGGTAAACCACATTTGAAAGTAAGTTTAACTGCAGGACTTCAATTTCAACCAAAATCATTTTTGCATTACTTTATTGTAATATAGATTTAAATTGAACATTTAAAACTTACTTCATTAATAAGCAAGCCAAGCTCAGTAGCTTCAGTGCAGGATGTACTTTATGTAACTGCCGCACATTCAGGTTAGATTGGATGTACATGGAGAAGAGACCGGCCAACTGCACGAGTCAGAGGAGAAAGCAAAAGTAAGCACCATTTTTACCAAACTAAACAGTTCTCCAGTCAGTGTTCCTTACTGCAAATCAACTCACTTCTGGCTCCAGGAGCTACACTTTGGATAATAGCTGAAAGCTATTTCCAGAACATTAGTTTTCTACACTGGCACAAAAAATAGTCTTCAAAGCAACAGGTACTGGACTTTTTTTTATTTTTTTTTTTTTTCAAGAGACAACCTGTTCTCCTGTGTTTACCAGGTGAATACATGCATTTTTGATCATTCTGGCAGAGGTCAAAGAGCAAACAACAGTTGGGGCTAAATGAAAAACAATCAAAAGTTGCCAAATATTTAAGGTACAAGCAAAAAAACATTAATGCAACCAGTTTTATATCAAAGTCTGCTTTCTTTCAAAGAAAAATGGCACAAATTAAATAAGAAGCCAGACTAATTTAGTTTTAGATGGTAATAGACTGAATTAATGCTTCAGAGCATTAACAAGATTTATTTCACTGCAAGAAAGGGGAGAAGAAATTTAAACAGGCTCTGTATTTGGGCTAGACCAGCAGCACTACTACAGTTCAGTCCCTGTGTGCAGAACTGATACCAGTATGATGTCACCTGTACCACATCAAGAATAAAGTGTGTTAGAAGTTGCACAGCATAAGCATCTTACTTGTACAAGACAGTTAAAAAATAAACAGAAGAGCTGAAGAATGGTTCTCACACCTGTCCTTTCTGTTCAGGACTCCACCTTTCTTTTAGAACAGAAAAATCCCTCTGCCAACAGTCTAATAAATATTAACGTATATTCAGATACCATCTTCAAAATCTTTGCTGAAAATGCAGTCTCCAAATGAAAACTAGCTTTATGCAGTATTAACATCTTAACTAAATCTTATGAATTGTAGTTAATAGCAGTAACTGAAATTAATGTATACCGAGTCTTCAAGTGATGTGCAAGTTCAGGTATGTAACACAGGTGGGGGTTGGAGCAGTTCTTACCACTTTGCTCTAGACAGTTCTGACAGCTGTCCATGAACTACAGAGCCTCTCACTACAGAAATGTGCAACTGCTGACATCTTCAAGGGCTCTTGGGTGTAAAGAAATGTGATGGAAGCACCATAAGGCAAGGAAATCACGCTCAAGTAAGAGAGCCTTGAGTATCTCACACAGCATTGCTGTCTTGCCTTGACTACAGACATCGATGAGAGGGCACCGGGGTAAAAATGGCAAACCTACAGTGAAGTCTGCTTCAAACAGCAAAGATAACACAGAAGAGATCTGACTCTACAAGCACATAAGCAAAAGTTTTTAAGAGCTGTGTATTAACATGGAGCTCAAGGTGCCTTAACTTCACCAGAAACCACAATTTTTAGTACTGGGAATCTAGCATAGTTACATTTAATCCCAGGATCAGCCAATGCTTCCAGTTAAAGCATGCATCCCACCTCTCTAAATACCCTTTTCCCAACGTGCAGGGTTGGAGCTCCTCATTTTCTTATTCTTCCTGTGCTATCCCTTTCCGAGGCAGAGATTTAGAGGCCTTAAAGCCAGAGCTCTCCACCAAAGACTTTCTCCCTCCACCTAAAAAAAGTCAGAACACTCCAAGACTGACATCTGTCCTTCCCCATTCAGAGACAGATTTGCAGCAGATCTAGAACAATCTTGATCTCTAGTTCAGTTTTAGACTATGCTTAAGTTACGGCAGCCAGAGTTCAATCCTATGAATGTAAGCTAAACACAAAAAGAAAGCCATGTATCCTTTTCAATTCATGCTTACAGCATGTTTATCCAGAGTTTTATAATCAACTTCCAGTTTTAAATTATTTTCTTAGCACTTCACAGAACCTGCATGTCACTCCCTCCTGAAGGGGATGGCATAAAAGTTAGTCCAAGTTTCCACATGTGACCAGAAGTCTTACTTGTTAGAACACACCCCTTTTCCAACTATTCCCCATATTCCCTCTCCTCCCACCCCTCCCCAGCAATGGGCAATTACTTCACAAGAAATGTAAAATAGGATATGGGTGTACACAAAACCTACCCTTCACTAATACTGAACAGAAAAGCCTATTTTCCAATTACAGGACATTTTTCTCTAAATTTAGGTCAGCACTGGTGCAGTCTGCACTGTGTATGATTACCACAAGGATAATACCAATAAGTACATATATTTTCTCAAACTGATTTAAAAGCCTATGAAGTTAATTGGGGAAAGTTTAATATTGCTACTTCAGAGCACTAGAACACACAAAGTGAATCCAATAAAGATCCTTGTATTGATTCAATATTAAGTATTAATTGCATGACCATCATAGCACCTCTTTACATTATCACACAATCACCAGAATTATCAACTGCTTTTAAAACTAAAAAGGGTACAGTCCAATATTTATAACTTGCACACTGTTACTATACAGAAACTAGGTGCATGGTACAGTGCTGCAAAAAATGGAAGCCTGCAGTTTTGACAAAGATGCCAAGTCATGTTGTAGACAATTTCAGTCAAACTGGCAATACTGTTTAAGCAAATACTCAAAGCAGGAAATAAAGGACAAAAAAAAAAGAATTCTATAGCCAAATAAACATCTGAAATTTCCTTTCCCTTTAATAATACAAGTAAGGTCACTTTTAGCCTTGGAACAGATACATGTTCACCTATGATGATCTTGCTAACTACTACACAATATCTGATGTCCTCTGCTAAGAATATAGTTTAAGAAAGCCGCAGTTACAAGAGGCATCTAATGTAATATCTAAAATTTCCTTTATGGCATTTACTGAATTCTTTGTCTTAAACAGTGAATATGGAAAGATGGCCTCATGTTTCCTTTTCAATAGTACTCTGAGGATCAAGTGGCTTTCAAGCAGCATGGTGGGTTTGAAATTTTTGCAGTTTAGATCATTCTGTTGCGTTTATGAGTTGGTGAGTCTGTAATGACATCGCCACACTGGGCTGAGGTACGCTTTCTAGTTCCACCATTGTCCAAGTGGAGTGCCATTTCTTCTGATATGAAAGTGTTCAAATCAACATCATGGAGTCCATTTCTCCTTCGACTAGCATTGGAGCCACTGCTCACGTGAGTAGGCGAGCCTGGGGTACTGGAGCGAACACTTATACTAGCCATTGCACCACTAAGACCTGGGGAGAGAGAGAAAAAGGGCTTCAGTCAGACAGCACAGACAGTTCAGTTCCCGTGTGCACACGGGATCGCGCTCAGCCCGCTCCGCTGAGACCTTAGAGACACTGCAGCCTTCACTCCAGTCCAGAACACACCTCCTCAGCGTTCACTGTAGTAATCCAGCAATCACCACAACTGCATTTTATCACCTTAAAAGCGAGCTTATACACCAGGTTGTAACAGCACACTGGCAAACGCCAACTCCACAAGCATGACATGCTATTCAAAACATGGACATACTCAAGAGCAGATAAGTCCAATTTAAAGGCTTCACACTGGACCAAGAGTTGCACAGCCCTGCCAAGGCTGCTGAACTGACCTGGTCTTGTGTCAACATCACCACTCTGCTCCCTTTCACTCCCTGAAGGAAACTGCAGCATGGCAGCAGGTCTCAGGTGTACACCACAGCTAGCTTCTAAATACAAGCTTTTATTTCATGGCTAACACTAATAGCCAACACATTAGAATTATTAAATTCAGAAATGCACTTAAAAGAATAAGCAAGAAAAACCACATGACAATCACCCAAAATTTGTTATCAACAGATCTGATACAAATCACCGTCATAGATACCTGCAAGTACTTTGGTTTGTATTTAGATGAATAATGTTTGATTCAAATTGAAGTTTATTTCTTGTAGAAACAAGGCCGTAAAAAGACAACCATGAATTTTCATACTGATTTAAGCTCTGCCTTCTGTAACATTTCAATTTTACAAAAGTGGGACATTCCAAAACACAAACTTAGTAAGGACTAATACACAAAAGTCTAACTACACTTCTCAATTTTCAATTCAGGCTGTATTTGGAGGTAAACAGAAGCTCAGAGATAAGACAAACATCTTTGCTATCTTAACTTCTTCAAATCTGAGTATTAGTAGGAGTGTACAGAAACATCTGTTGGCCCCATGAAAGAAAAATCTGCATATTTTCTAATAGTAAGAACAAGGAAATGCTGAACTTTGCATGGAATGCCAGGAAGATTCAGTTCTCTGTAACTTTCAAAATATTCGAGCTCTCTTCTCCAGTCTTAAATATTCTATAGTCTGTCCAGCCATCATAAATCTTGTGTGTGCATTAATTCACATCTCCATGTACTGTCAAATGAGCAGCCAAAAATCACTGACTGACAAGTGAAGCCTAACAAAACCCTATCCAATAGCTGCTGGTGGGCCAAATAGGCAACCTGAGAGGCTCTGGGAAGAGAGAACTGCTAGAACTACGTAAGTCACCACAAACCTCAGTCAGGGAAAAGCTAAAAGCCACCTGCAGCAATGGCCGGTTGATACACAAGTCAGGATGGAACAGTAACCAGCGTCACTATCGAACACTAATAAATGAACATTTAAAACCTCGAGCTTGTAACAGCACAGGAAATACTTTTACACAGAACTGGCATCACACAGCCACTAAGCACTGATTCTTTCTTTTGCTTACAGCTCCAAGTGGTGTTCAAACAAGGCTCAGAAGCACAGTCTGAACTCCAAAAGCCACCCTGCAGATTTTTCAATAGCAAAAACATTGTTCATTCACAATGCCAGAGAGCATTTAAACAGAAGGAGCTGTTTTAATGTAAAGGGAACTCAGAAATGTTAGGTTTGTGACAGTATTCTCATGATTAAGGTCAAGCTTAAATTCAAAACCATTAGGAAAAGAATTTCCTATGCATCTACCAAAAAGTAAAGCAGCTACTTGTTAACAAATACATGAGAAAAAGCCAATCCAGATACCCTATGTTGGATAAACTACTAACATGCATAATTTGGGCAGGTAACAAATCACTTCACAATTCAAAGACATCAGTAGTTTAATTTCAACTGGCATGACATACATTAGAAAAACATTAATTCATCCTGTACATTTAAATTGGAAAACATCTGAGCATACAGGTGACATTTTTTCAAATCCAAAATGATTGCAGAGATTTCCCCCCACATCCCTATTCCAAGCAAAACTTGTGTGACCACACAAATTCAGTGTTATTACTTACACTTAAGAGTCAACATTTACATCACTTATCAGTCATTTACTGTTATACAAGTCATACCCAATGAGCAACATAGTAATTCAGTTTTATCATGACATCATTTTACTACACCTAGTGCTCAAGTAAGGAAAGAAAAATTATTCTAAATAAACTCCAAAACTGACCAACTGACCTGTGATGTGAAAAGACATTTTTTGGCACCACTCAAGAACTGTGTTTTTAAGTGGAGCCTTTTCAAGTAACAAGCATTCCTTAAAATAGTTGATACAGTTTAAAGATGCACCTGTAACATGCTGCAGCATATTGTAAACCAGACTGCCAAAGTTCACAAGCAATGCCTAAAGCAGTCACTGACTTCCCAGTATTTAGGTAATGCTCAATCACTGTACATTTAAATATACAAACAATCTTCAGGAGATAATTAGAAGTTAACATCTTCAATCCAACTTGGTGTCTAAGGCAGGAGAGTAGCTTTGAATTAATTTCTACAGATCAGAATACAAGAATATTGCATCACAGCATGGACTTTGAGCTACAGGTTAATCTTGCATCTCACACAGGCATTTAGTACCAGTAAGAGTCATGGCTGGGTACACTGACAGACTGAGTGACAACTTCAGCTCCTGGCAATGAACCAGATTACACAGCACTGCCCATCCATCCAGGACAGCAAAACTGCCAAATGAAACACTCAGATCACAGTTTAGGATTGATTAATTGAGCTAACATGGAAGAATCAAAGCAAACTCAAGGCATACATTCAAATACCAAGATGCCACTTCATGGAACCAACATCTCTGAGAACAATCTGCAAAGTTCAAAAAAATCTACTTTCAGTCAACAAGGAAGAGTTCAGTTTTTTCTTGGGAAGCTGCGGCAAGGCAGAGGAAATCTCAGAAAAACCATTTATCATGAATTACTCTGAGTTTAAGCTTCCAGTAGACTCAGAGCTCTTCCCAAAGCATTTAAAGCAGTAAACCTAGCTACCACTAGGAAGTGGTAAAATGACATGACTGTCAGCAAACACCATTTCCCAGCCTCAGTACAACAGCACAGAGATCCTAACAGCTGCTAAAGTGGCTTTACTTTTCCCACAATCTCACATCCACTTCTGAAGTGTCCCATTCCTTTCCTTTCTACCAGGGACATCTCCTTTATTATCAGAGACCTTTAAGAAAGCACACATGGCTCTTAGCCCCTTTTTAAATTGGAAAGGTTTGAAGTGGAAGGCATATCTCAAACATTTTGCAGTACCTAGTACATTCTCATTCCTATCATATCTTTCATCAACAATATGACATTTCACAGACAATGATTTTACAAAAAGTTGTATTCTAAAGGTCTTTTAGTACTATTAGAAAGAGGTGTGATCAATACTAGTCAATTTATAACTAAGTACACTCCAAAACTACCAAGATATTAGAAGGCTTAACTGAAAGTATGTTTCATGGGTTACAAAATACTTAACTGTCAACTCAAAATTAGCCATTCTATCACCACTGGCCTAACAAACTGTAAATGCTGTTTCATCTGCACTACAATCATGCCCATGTACAACTTATTCAGGTCACTACCACAGCATAATATACTGGGTAGCTACTGTTCAGTATAGCAATAGTACTAACTATTGTTTTCTAGAGGTTTTAATCAGAAAGTATCAAAAGGAACATTCATGCTTAGGTAAGTGTGACTAAAGCAGGAATTAGTTAATAACCCCAGATAAATATAAAATGGCATGCAGAGAGATCCATGTCACTCTTCTGTCATATTCACCCTTTCATAATACTGGTTCAAAGAGCAAGTTTTAGCAGCACATACCAACACACAACTCCATCACAGCTATATATACAAGCAACCTTTAAATTAAACTGTCAGACCAATCTGAACAGTGTTCTCCCATCCCCTCTTTTACCAACTGCTGCTTCTCCACTCTGCTAAGTGCTCCTGTTTTAAACTGCACTTTAATATTCTAAGAAGCAAATATGAAGGCCTAGTGGAAATTCAGACTCTTAGGGGGCCAAGCAACACACTTCTATGTGCAAGTGTTCTCCCCACCCCAAAGAGACCAAACCACATGAATGAGATACATCAACATTAAATCTAAGGAGAAAAAGAACTAATACTCTCTCACTATACGGCTGCCCTATTTTTTTCCCAAATTCACCTAACTTTTGATTAAGAATGCTCAAGTCAAATGCATTTCAACATTACCTTTCCAAGCTTGCTTCTTCTCCCTCCTTACATGACAGCATTTTGGCACATTATGCTGGGAGGACACTCGGTGAAACACGGAGCACATCCTACAGTCAAGGACATGGGCTGGGCACCAGACCTGCTACACCAGCTACAGCCAGGCACAAGTGGCCAAGCACGTGGCAGTGTTTGGGAATCTTGTACTGTTAGCTCAGATTGATGTAATTCTGTCATTTGAGACTCCTCTCTTACAGAACTGAAAATGTCAATACACATCCAGAGAGTAGGTGAAGATACATCCATGCTCTCCTTAGCTGCAATCACATTTCAGGGACTAATGGAAGTTAAAAACCCAACTCTAACTGGTATGTTGGACAATAAAAGTATTATCTTCTTCTACCACATCTTAAAACACAAGCATCAGACTGATGTTTCATTAAAGTTTCACAAAACTGCACTGGCACTTCAGAGTAAAATAACACGTAATTACCTTGAGATAACTACTCAGCTTTTCTAAAAGGCTTGAACTTCTTTGCAAATATTCACAGTTCAAGTCACCAGACATGCTTTATTTCAAAGGTTACCCATCAGCATGCTAACAGTGAAAAGGCGATAATAAGGGAAAAGACATTGTTTACCAAAGTTTACTCTCTCAAGAGAAAGGTTCCAAAGTCTCATTCTCACTAAGTAACACTTAAGATTTCAGTAACAACTGCAGAGCATAGGTGCCATGGAGTTATAAGAAAAGGGAGATCACACATCTTAAACATTCTCATGCCTAATTTTTTGTCATGACCATTTTGCATTTAGCTACTATAACAAGTTCTTCTCTACTCTTCTACTTTCAAGACAAGTTTTCCTGTAGTAGAAAGACTTGATAACCAGTATCACAAGATTAAATTCTGGGGTCAACATCTTGTCCAAAAAACTGGCAAAACATCTTGCAGAGATAAAATACAGGTTAGAGTTTTACAGTTGGAGACCGAAGAGGCAAGGTCAAAAATCCAGTTTTAAGGTATTTCCTTTCAGATGAAGCATACAGTTTAAAGACTGATGCCTAAAGGATGCTGTTCTCTAATGTTTTAGTCTAGGGCATACTCCTAGAATTGTGTTTGATGTTCCAGGAAATACTGAATTACCAGCGAATTTGTTAGCACTGCTTCCGTCAAAATTTTCAGATGTGCTTATGATGCATTCAGGGTTACATGATGAAAAAGCAGGTATTTTCCACCATCAAAGGAGAAGATCAGCAAGTTATAATGCCGTGGTCTTTAGACATATATTAGTTTCTGAGAAGTCAATACACCAGCTCTGCTTCCACTGAGCTTTACTTGGTGCCATAGGCTATTTGTACCTATCCCAGCTTCACTAAAAGAAGACTTGCTGCAAGCAGCAAAGTTTTAGTATTATCCCTCAAATCAAATTCAACCCATCCAAATGATCAATAAAGAAATACTCTATTTCCATCAGGAAGCCAACCAGCATAAAACAGCCTCCCTTCTTTACATGCCAGTTGGAAACTCCTCTTAAAACCTCCATGTCTGGACTGCTCCTCACAATCATCAAGTTCTCATGTTCCCTCGTGATACCTAGAAGCAGCACTTAAAAATAATGTGCCAAAAATTAAGTTAAGCACAGGCCTAATGAGGGCAAGTTACACACACCTGAAGATCCTTGGCAGGTTTCAAAATGAAAACAGTTTTGAGAAGCGCTACAATAAATAGGAAATGAGTTCATGGGATTGCTTGATCACAACTTCCTTAATGTTAAAGAAAACAAAAGGGGGAGAAGCTGGAGCAATGCAGACATTGTAGGCAATAACCTAAAAACAGTTATGAGGCCCAATACAATCCTAGTCACTAAAGGTTAGCACAAAAGCGTTTGTGTCAAGAAACTGGTATGAGGAGAATCTAATCCAGAAGGTGACTGACATGTAATCTTGTCAACCAGCTGATGAAGGGGAAAAGTATATTTTGGGCCCCTGCAGTGCTACTGAAGAGGACAGAACTTCCTCATGACCCTGTATTCCATTATGAAACACAGGAAACTTTATACATCACTGTTCAGATCCTCACGCTATAGAGAAGTGACTTCCACAAACCACCTCTGTACAAACCAGATGTTAGGAAATGATACATGGACACAGAAAGAGCTGTGTTACCAGTAAAAATGCCTGAGTTTACTCAGAGATCTCACTGTGCTTAAATGAGTCCACCTAAGCTTCCTCTCACCTGAGACTGAACTTTTACAGTTAAATCCAACTCCACAAATTCAACTGTATTTTCAGAAAACCATTTTTACGAGGGTGCTTGTCCCAGAGAGAGCTAGCTTCTGCAGCTGTTCTCATGAAATTAATTTTATCTACACTGAGTAAGCAACAGTGGTGCACAGAGTTCCCTAACCCCCTTCCAGTATGAGACAGGGAACTGCCAACACCAACATGACTAGATGGAGAAGCATGTTTGGTTTAAATGGCAACGGGGTAGCAAAAAATACCAGACTTAGGCTGTCACCTAAACAGTAACAGTGTCTGGACTGTGTATGTTGAAAAACCACCACAGCACAGCAGAAGCCAAGACTGCATTTTCAGGAATCCACTCTTCTAATTAATTCATCAATTCTACTCCACCCCAATGAGAATATCCAGACAGTAAAAATTTAATTTAGGTTGCACTTCCAGATAGCTTACTTTTTTACTTTTAGAATCGTCTAGGGTTTGTACCTCAAGGTATCTGCCACCCTTTTGAATTTTAGAAAGCATAAAGCCCAGAGGTGAACTACCTCATCTCACCTCAAGAGCAATTCAAAGTACATTTGTCTATCACTCACTAAATCATAACCCAATACAGAATAAGCTACTGAATATTCATGTCTGAAAAGAGCACCACCATTGCTGGTGATGGCAAGGAAGGCAATTCAGTATGACACTGGAAGACATGTAAATCTGAAAGTGAACTGTAACAAAGTTCTGGACAGGACTCAGTTATTTCAAAAATGTGTAAGTGAAACACCCTTTCCAGAGTACTTTTAGTAGAATGCTGAACTGCATTATCCAGGCCTAACAAAGGTACTGGAGAGCTAGAGACAGAAGCCTCAGACATCAAATTCCCTCCCTAAGCCCCCCAAAATTTTCTAGTCATCAAATCTTAATACTTAGCTAGTTGCAAGCATAGCATTGCCATTTTCCAAGAATTGTTTACTTTAGCATTGGTATGAATGGCAAGTCTCTTCACGCTTCAAAAACACTATCAAGACTTGATAATTAACTGTTGAGTTCACAGCTGTGCAGTACTACAGACTCCAATTTCATTTTTATTCAATACCTTTTCTTCATTCAAAATACTCAACTATACAAACTTTTAGCAGCCAACACATGCCTTATACATGCAAGTGCTCCCTAAAAGGATGAAGGGCATACCTTCAGCTGGAACACCAGGTACATAGCACACCATGATATATCAAACATGCTTTAAGAACCCCCACCCAATTTTAACCAAGTAGTATTGAAAAAGTGACTGTTACCATGCAGAGCTATGGCTTCACGGAAGGGTTGCAAATCAGTCTCTACAGATGAGCTAGTTTCTGTTGAAGTAGCTCGGTTAGGGGATACTACAGTCAGTCTTGGGGGAGCTCTAGAATTTCTTGGAGGAGGGACTTTTCCACAAAGGAAGCTGATCAAGTCTTCTCTTCGAATAGTTCTTCTGCGTTTTTTAACCCAGGCTAGCACATCCTTATTCCGACGCTGATAGCCAATCTGAATTCCTAAATCAAAGCTTCGCTGGTGGGCATCCACACTCTCTGCAAGAAGACAGAAACATGTGCTTAGTGTTACACAGCAATGCACAGCACTCACGTGGCTTCCTGTCAACCATGGGAAAAAAGAAGTATCTGCATCTTCTACGGGTTACATCATAAGGCAGCACCAAGGTGGCTGCAGCAGCAAAGAGGAGTTCCATTAACCCAGAAAAGAGTATTAACCAAAACATTCCATCCTCTTTACAAGTCAGATAGGCAGCAGCAACTCCAGCACCACTTAAACAGCATTTACCATACTTCAGGTCAACACTACAGCACTGTTTGTTTACATTAAAAACACGCTTAGAGCTGGTCAGACTGAGGAAGATACTTAAATCAATGGACAATAGACTTAGACACACAAAGTGCATCAATACAGTCAGGAAGCCTCAACGTAAGAAAGGAGTAACTGCATTTCTTCATTCTGGAAGATAAGGAACTGCCAGAAAACTAAAGGTTTCTTTCAAGTTATTCTATTTTCAGCTAAATTTCAATTGCAGAGGCAATTCACAGGCCATAGTTTCAAAACTAGTTAGAATACAAGTGTCACCAATGTCCTCCAATCAGCCAACATACCATTTACAAAGGCTAAGAAAGTTTCTTTCCCCATTTAGGATCCCATGGCAACTTTGATATACAAAAGCTTTAAACACACTATTTACAAAAAAATACTACTACAAAATGCAATTTCACTCTGTTAATGTAACTAGTCACCTGTGCACATCAGTTATAACTGTGTCTCCAAAAGACTTAAATGCCATGTATTAAGTTGCCTTCAAACTTCGGGAAGTGTATTTCTGGCTACCAGTTTGAGTAAGTTTCAAACCACAGTAACAGGTGGGACAAATCCTGTTCACTACACAATTATGCTCATCTTGTTCATCATAGGTTTGCTATCAGAGCTTTGACAACACCTATTTCAGTTTCACGTAAACTACTGTTATGTTGCTCTTGCTTCTTAAAAAACATGAATATAAACACTCCAATTTTGTTTATTTGAATTCCACAGAATTTTTTCAATGTGGCAAAGCTAATTTAAACAGCATTTTATATTCCTGTTTTATTAATAATGCCCAAGGCAAAAGCCATTTGCCCAGAACATGAATGTATTTCTTTAATAACAGCTATCCCAAGATATTGGTTTACAAACAGTGACGTACACATCTAATGCAGCTTTGTCACACTCCAGAACCCAAAAAGAACTACTATTAAATGCTATTCTTGGACTTACATTCTAAGACACCACTGCACAGTCCATAGAAGACAGCACAGAGATCTACACTGCCAAAGAGCAGCACTTCAAACCTAACACAACAGACCAAAACCACCAAACTGAGCTAAATCTTGGAGCATAAACAAAACAGGTACACAAAATACAATTAACCTGTTACTTGTGTCCACTCTAAAAGTATTTTGCCTGTACTACTTTGTAATCCAAAGGCTGCATTTACAAATGCTAATACCTCTGAAAGCAATGGCAACGTGACAGATTATTCCTCCTGCCATTTTATACTCCACAGCAGCCCAGACTCCAATGCACTGGCAGTAAATGCTGCTCAAACATTCTGGAGCCAACTTGGAAACTGAAAATGCTCCTTTAATCACTTCCTGAAATACCAGGAGTGTCCTGAGGCTTGGAGGCCAACTTCACGTCAATACCCTGCTTTCTTTGTGTATGAGAATGCTTTACAAAGTGCTAACTGTGAACTAGGTATGAGGTCAAACACTGACTGCTGATGCAGCCCAGAGAAGTTTCAAGCATCATTACCCCGCGTAGATTAGATTTTTATGGTAAAAGCCACAACTACGTTGTTTACAAAGTTAATCTGGCAAAACCTAAGCAGTCAAACTGCACATATTCTGAAACTACTAAGTCAAAATTAACATTAGAAAATATTCAAGTTTTTTTTTTTAATAAAAACAAGGCAAATTGTAGGCTCAGAAGTCTTATTCTAACATATACCTAAGAACTTTTCACAGTGGCTTGAAGTTCTAAATCCTATATTACAAGCCATGTCTTCACTTTTTCAGTACAATCTGCAAGATAATGAAGTGCCTTGAATTCAGTCTCTATCACCAGCACCAAAAATTCAGGACATAAGACCATCAGTGTGGTGTGATATTAAACTTCTAATCTATATTCAGAAGAAATGCTGACATTCAAGATATCATGGCATTCTCATTATGCACCATTCCTCGGGTTGCTCTTGTTAAAAAGATGATGCCTCAAAAATCCAAGTATTTATCAGATCAGAAAACAGCTGACAAGGCAAGAGGCAGTTTGTGGTGTTCAGTTCACCACACCAAGTATTCCTCCAGTGTTTTGACAGAGTCCTCCAAAACAAACAGTACTGAGAATGTGAAAAACAGGAGTTTTTTTAAGAGCCATGTTCACCACCAGGGAAAGCAAGTTCACAGTAAGAGATTCGAACTTGTCAAATATGACAGCGTTCAGCTGGTTCTACCATGTTATCACCAAATTTCTACTCACTTGCAAGTTAACTGAAAATTGAAAGATGGCATTCCTGAGTAACTCAGGTACTTTAACACTTTAGGATCTGTTTGAAGAAAACATTTGTTTCAGGTGCTGGTTTTTGAAGTATTACATTATACCTGACTAAAGTCAGCTTCCAACTTAAACTCTAGTTTCCCTGATCACCTACTTGCCAATTAAACACATCACTGCCAACAAAAATAATTTTAACCAGAAATAAACAGCCTCAGTCTTCATACTAAAGATGCTGTAAGGGAGAGCCATGCCATTTGTAAAGACAGACTGTAATTATTCCAGACAATTTATTAACGCTACCTGCTCCTGCTCTACCACCATTCTCAAATGCCTATTGTCCCCAGACATGTTCTAGTGACCCACTCCCTCAGGCCAGCACCTTCCTGCTCCGAAGGGCTGCCCCTTCACATGACTTCACACACACAGACAGCATTCAAATGCACTTTCTGCAGGAGGCAAGACTCTGGCAGTGGGGGCTGTGCACCTACATCTCCTTGCTCTGTCCACATCTGTCAGAAACCTGATCACCCATCACAAACACATCAAGTTCAACTGCTTAAAGCAAATCCAAAACGACAAAACTGGAGGCAAATGAAGGAACGTAGATAGAGCTACAGATAATGCTGCACAGACCCAGGGGAAAAAAAAAAAGGAAAAAGAGGGAAAAATCTAACTATAAGCCAGAAAAACAAACATCTGGAACTTTAAAGCACTTCCCTTCCTTGGAATGGAAGGCAGTAACAATGGGAATCACCATGTGCCAATTTCAGCCTTCACTGACATGTATCTTTTTAGCACAACCTTTTAAACTAAGTAAAAACCGCTGAATGATCCTTCTGCACACAAGAATTCCTCTGACAGCCCAAAAAACTGATAGAGCTCAGAAACACCCAGTAAACTAGCACTAAAGCACAGCCACATGCAGAGCACACTCCTATCAAAGTTCTGACTAACACTGCCTTCTTACAGCCACACTGGACACAGCCATAATGACATTCTAGTGCTTAAAATAAACTGGTAGGCTTACTTAAGAAGCCTCACTGCCACGAGAAGACTAAACTTTCTGCCACATAACATCTATGCAGAATTTTATGAACATTAAACCCAACGTTGCTTCATCACAAAAGAGGAGGCATTATACTGGCACCCTAACATCTAATGCACCATGAAATATAAACAATGCAGGGAATTTCAGTACCGTTTAATAAGCCATTGTACGCTTGCTTTGCATTCACAAGAAACAGACACATATTAAAGATACTCTTTTTCAAGGGTCCCAAAGTAAAACAGCTTTAAAGTTTATGAGTCACGGACATGAGGCAACAGAAAAGATTCAGCTACCGTCAGCTAAAGTGGCTCAGGGAAAACCTGCAAGATTCAGGAAGCAGTCTCGGGTTAGATTTTATCAGGGTGAATAAGAGACATTAACAGGCCCTACTTATGAGTAAGCCGGGGCAGGAGGCAGAGTGGGGCCCGGCTCGGCGGGGAGGGCTGCCGGGGCAGCGGGGGAGCAGCCCCTTACCTTTGTAGAGGTTGGTGACCGCAGTGGCGGCGTTCTGGAAGGGGACCCAGAGGGAGAGCCCCGGCTGCTGGCACACCCGGTCTGCAGGGAGGGAAGGACACACGCTGTTTATTTTGGAGTCACCCGCTCCGAACGGCCATGTTAGGTTTCGCCATTTTGTTCCACCTTCCGGAGGCAGCTCCGGATCGGGGCCGAGCGGGGCGGGCGGGCAGCGGCCCGGCCGGG